>LR738710.1:899630825-899641210 GCA_902687465.1 Secale cereale | reverse complement strand
CGTCACACCTCCAACTCCTCCCGCAGGGTCTCGGCGAAGCCCTGCAGTTTTTCCCGTTGCATCCACCACCACCCCATCGTGCTGCTGGATCTCCGTCAACCTCTCCTCCCCCTTGCTAGATCAAGAAGGAGGAGACATCGCTGTACCGTACGTGTGTTGAACGCGGAGGTGCCGTCCGTTCGGCGCTGGGATCATCGGTGACGAGGATCACGACGAGTACGACTCCATCATCCACGTTCCTTCGAACGCTTCCGCACGCGATCTACAAAGGGTATGTAGATGCACTCCTTTATGCTTGTTGATAGATGACTCCTTAGATTGATCTTGGTGAAACGTAGGAAATTTTTTGAATTCTGCTACGTTCCCCAACAGTGGCATCTGAGCTAGGTCTTTGCGTAGCATCTTGCACGAGTAGAACACAAACAAGTTGTGGGCGTTGATTTTGTTCAATTCTCTTGCCGTTACTAGTCCAATCTTGATTCGGCAGCATTGTGGGATGAAGCGGCCCGGACCGACCTTACACGTACTCTTACGTGAGACTGGTTCCACTGACTGACATGCACTAGTTGCATAAGGTGGCTGGCGGGTGTCTGTTTCTCCCACTTTAGTCGGATCGGATTCTGTGAAAAGGGTCCTTATGAAGGGTAAATAGAAATTGACATATCACGTCGTGGTTTTGGCGTAGGTAAGAAACGTTCTTGCTAGAAAACCTATAGAAGCCACGTAAAAACTTGCAACAACAATTAGAGGTCATCTAACTTGTTCTTGCAGCATGTGCTATGTGATGTGATATGGCCAAGAAGATGTGATGAATGATATATGTGATGTATGAGATTGATCATGTTCTTGTAATAGGGAATCACGACTTGCATGTCGATGAAAATGACAACCGGCAGGAGCCATAGGAGTTGTCTTATTTATTGTATGACCTGCGTGTTACTGAATAACGCCATGTAATTACTTTACTTTATTGCTAAACGTTAGCCATAGTGGTAGAAGTAATAGTTGGCGAGATGACTTCATGAAGACACGATGATGGAGATTATGATGATGGAGATCATGGTGTCATGCCGGTGACAAAGATGATCATGGTGCCTCGAAGATGGAGATCAAAGGAGCAAAATGATATTGGCCATATCATGTCACTTTATTTGATTGCATGTGATGTTTATCATGTTTATGCATCTTGTATACTTAGAACGACGGTAGTAAATAAGATGATCTCTCATTGAAAATTTCAAGAATTGTGTTCCCCCTAACTGTGCACCGTTGCTAAGGATCGTTGTTCCGAAGCACCACGTGATGATCGGGTGTGATAGGCTCTAACGTTCGCATACAACGGGTGTAAGCCATATTTACACACGCAATACACTTAGGGTTCACTTGACGAGCCTGGCATGTACAGACATGGCCTCGGAACACGGAAGACCGAAAGGTCGAACATGAGTTGTATAGAAGATACGATCAACATGAAGATGTTCACCGTTGATGACTAGTCCGTCTCACGTGACGATCGGACACGGGTTAGTCGATTCGGATCATGTATCACTTAGATGACTAGAGAGATGTCAATGTGAGTGGGAGTTCATTAAATTTGATTAGATGAACTTAATTGTCATGAACTTAGTCTAAATTCTTTACAATATGTCGTGTAGATCAAATGGCCCACGCTCATGTCACCCTCAACTTCAATGCGTTCCTAAAGAAATCCAAGCTGAAAGACGATGGTAGCAACTATACGGACTGGGTCCGTAACCTGAGGATCATCCTCATAGCTGACAAGAAAACTTATGTCCTAGAAGCACCGCTAGGTGACGCTCCCGCCCCGGCAAACCAAGATGTTATGAACGCTTGGCAGTCGCGTTGTGACGATTACTCCCTGGTTCAGTGCGGCATGCTCTACAGCTTAGAATCGGGGCTCCAAAAGCATTTCGAGCACCACGGAGCATATGAGATGTTCCAAGAGCTGAAAATGGTTTTCCAGGCTCATGCCCGAGTTGAGAGATATGATGTCTCCAACACATTCTACAGCTGTAAGATGGAGGAAAACAGTTCTGTCAGCGAGCACATACTCAAGTTGTCTGGGTTGCACAACCGCTTGTCTCAGTTGGGAATGAATCTCCCTGACGAAGCGGTCGTTGACAGAATCCTTCAGTCGCTCCCACCTAGCTACAAGAGCTTCGTGTTGAACTTCAATATGCAAGGGATGGAGAAGTCCATTCCCGAGGTGTATTCAATGCTGAAATCAGCGGAGGTGGAGATCAAGAAAGAGCATCTAGTGTTGATGGTGAATAAAACCACTAAGTTCAAGAAGGGCAAGGGTAAGAAGAACTACAAGAAGGACGGCAAAGGAGTTGCCGCGCCCGGTAAACCAGTTGCCGGGAAGAAGCCAAAGAATGGACCCAAGCCTGAGACGGAGTGCTTTTATTGCAAGGGAACGAGTCACTGGAAGTGGAACTGCCCCAAATACTTAGCAGACAAGAAGGCCGGCAACGTCAAAGGTATATGTGATATACATGTTATTGATGTGTACCTTACCAGCGCTCGTAGTAGCTCCTGGGTATTTGATACCGGTGCAGTTGCTCACATTTGTAACTCGAAAAGCAGGAGCTGCGGAATAAGCGGAGACTGGCGAAGGACGAGGTGACGATGCGCGTCGGGAATGGTTCCAAGGTCGATGTGATCGCCGTTGGCACGCTACCTCTACATCTACCCTCGGGATTAGTTTTAAACCTTAATAATTGTTATTTAGTACCAGCTTTGAGCATGAACATTGTATCTGGATCTCGTTTGATGCGAGATGGCTACTCATTTAAATCCGAGAATAATGGTTGTTCTATTCATTTGAGAGATATGTTTTATGGTCATGCCCCGCTGGTCAATGGTTTATTTTTGATGAATCTCGAACGTGATGATACACATATTCATAGTGTGAATGCCAAAAGATGTAAACTTGACAATGATAGTCCCACATACTTGTGGCATTGCCGCCTTGGTCATATTGGTGTCAAACGTATGAAGAAGCTCCATGCAGATGGACTTCTGGAGTCTCTTGATTATGAATCATTTGACACGTGCGAACCATGCCTCTTGGGCAAGATGACCAAGACTCCGTTCTCCGGAACAATGGAGCGAGCAACCAACTTATTGGAAATCATGCATACCGATGTGTGCGGTCCAATGAGTGTTGAGTCTCGCGGAGGCTATCGTTATGTTCTCACCCTCACAGATTACTTGAGTAGATATGGGTATGTCTACTTGATGAAACACAAGTCTGAGACCTTTGAAAAAGTTAAAGGAATTTCAGAATGAGGTTGAGAATCAACGTGACAGAAAAATAAAGTTCTTATGATCGGATCGTGGGGGAGAATATTTAAGTCATTAATTTGGCACGCACATAAGGAACTGTGGAATTGTTTCACAATTGACACCGTCCGGAACACCTCAGCGTAATGGTGTGTCTGAACGTCGAAATCATACTCCGTTGGACATGGTGCGATATATGATGTCTCTCACCGACTTACCACTATCTTTTTGGGGTTATGCTTTAGAGACTGCCGCATTCACTTTAAATAGGGCTCCGTCGAAATCCGTTGAGACGACACCATATGAACTTTGGTTTGGCAAGAAACCTAAGCTGTCGTTTCTGAAAGTTTGGGGTTGCGATGCTTATGTCAAGAAACTTCAACCGGAAAAGCTCAAACCCAAATCGGAAAAATGCGTCTTCATAGGATACCCAAAAGAAATGATTGGGTACACCTTCTACCTCAGAACTGAAGGCAAGGTCTTTGTTTCCAAGAATGGATCCTTTCTGGAGAAAGAGTTTCTCTCAGAAGAAGTGAGTGGGAGGAAAGTAGAACTTGATGAGGTGACAGTCACCCCTCCCGAACCGGAAAGTAGCGCGGCGCAGGAAATTGTTCCTGAGGTGCCTGCACCGACAAGGGAGGAAGTTAATGATGATGATCATGAAGATACAGATCAAGTTACAACTGAACTTCGAATGGCCACAAGGACACGTTCCGCACCAGAGTGGTACGGTAACCCTGTCATGGAAATCATGTTGTTAGACAACGGTGAACCTTCGAACTATGAAGAAGCGATGGCGGGCCCGGATTCCAACAAATGGCTTGAAGCCATGAAATCCGAGATAGGATCCATGTATGAAAACAAAGTATGGACTTTGGTGGACTTGCCCGATGATCGGCACGCCATAGAAAATAAATGGATATTTAAGAAGAAGACAGACGCGGATGGTAATGTGACCATCTATAAGGCTCGGCTTGTCGCTAAGGGTTATCGACAAGTTCAAGGGATTGACTACGACGAGACTTTCTCTCCCGTAGCGATGCTGAAGTTAGTCTGAATCATGTTAGCAATTGCTGCATTCTATGGTTATGAGATATGGCAAATGGACGTCAAAACAGCATTCCTTATGGCTTCCTCAAGGAAGAGCTGTATATGATGCAGCCGGAAGGTTTTGTCGATCCAGAGAATGCTAACAAGGTATGCAAGCTCCAGCGCTCGATCTACGGGCTGGTGCAAGCATCTCGGAGTTGGAATATTCGCTTTAATGATGTGATCAAAGCGTTTGGTTTTATACAGACTTGGGGAGAATCCTGTATCTACAAGAAAGTGAGTGGGAGCTCTGTAGCATTTCTCATAGTATATGTGGATGACATATTGCTGATGGGAAATGATATAGAATTCTTGGAGAGCATAAAGGCCTACTTGAATAAGAGTTTTTCAATGAAGGACGTTGGAGAAGCTGCTTACATATTAGGCATCAAAATCTATAGAGATAGATCAAGACGCCTCATTGGTCTTTCACAAAGCACATACCTTGACAAGATATTGAAGAAGTTCAATATGGATCAGTCCAAGAAGGGGTTCTTGCCTGTTTTGCAAGGTATGAGATTGAGCACGGCTCAGTCCCCGACCACGGCAGAAGATAGAGAGAAGATGAGTGCCATCCCCTATGCCTCGGCCATAGGCTCTATTATGTATGCTATGCTATGTACCAGACCTGATGTGAACCTTGCCATAATTTTGGTAGGGAGGTACCAAAGTGATCCCGGTATGGAACACTGGACAGCGGTCAAGAACATCCTAAAGTACCTGAAGAGGACTAAGGATATGTTTCTCGTTTATGGAGGTGACGAAGAGCTCATCGTAAAGGGTTACGTCGATGCTAGTTTTGTTGGAAATATGCCCTAGAGGCAATAATAAAAGTATTATTATTATATTTCCTTGTTCATGATAATCGTCTGTTATTCATGCTTGAATTGTATTGTACGGAAACAGCGATAAATGTGTGAATATATAGACCACAATGAGTCCCTGGTAGGCCTCTAGTTACCAGCTCGTGGATCAACAGATGGTCACGGTTTCCTGACCATGGACATAGGATGTCAGTGATAACGGGATCACATCATTAGGAGAATGATGTGATGGACAAGACCCAATCCTGAGCATAGCACGAGATCGTATAGTTCGTAATGCATAAGCTTTTCGGTGTCGAGTATTTATTCCTTAGACCATAAGGTTGTACAACTCCCGGATGCCGTAGGAATACTTTGGGTGTGCCAAACGTCACAACGTAACTGGGTGGCTATAAAGGTACGCATCGGGTATCTCCGAAAGTGTCTGTTGAGTTGGTACGAACCGAGACTGGGATGTTGTCACTCCGTATGACGGAGAGGTACCTCTGGGCCCACTTGGTAAGACATCATCATAATGAGCTCAAGGTGACTAAGGAGTTAGTCACGGGATGATGGATTACGGATCGAGTAAAGAGACTTGCCATGACGAGATTGAACAAGGTATCGGGAATACCGACGATCGAATCTCGAGCAAGTACCGTACCGATGGACAAAGGGAATAACATACGGGATTGAGTGAATCCTTGACACAGTGGTTCATCCGATGAAGATCGTCGAGGAACACGTGGGAACCAACATGGGTATCCAGATCCCGCAGTTGGTTATTGACCGGAGAGGCGTCTCGGTCATGTCTACGTGTCTCCCAAACCCGTAGGGTCTACACACTTAAGGTTCGGTGACGCTAGGGTCGTAGAGATACATGCACGTGGAAACCCGAAGGTTGTTCGGAGTCCCGGATGAGATTCCGGACGTGACGAGGAGTTCCAGAATGGTCCGGAGGTAAAGAATGATACATAGGAAGTCCAGTTTCGGCCATCGGGTGAACTTCGCACTACTAGAAAAAAGCTTATTAGTGGCGCACCACTTTTGGGTATTAGTGGCGCACCTCTGGTGCGCCACTATTACCACGCCACTAGTAATGGGTATTAGTGGCGCACCAGAGGTGCGCCATTACTAATCCAGATATCAGTGGCGCACCACCTGGTGCGCCACTACTAAGTATAAGGGTGCGCCACTGATATTTTTTCAAAAAAAAAAATTTCAATTTTTTTTTTCAAATTTTATTTCAGAATTGCTACAGGTGCGCCACTGATATTGCTACAGGTGCGCCACTAGTAACAATTTTTTTTTCAAATTTTTTTCCAGAATTTTTTTTTTTCAATTTTTTTTTCAATTTTGGCGGGAATTTTTTTTCCTTAATCTCGGGTCACTATGGCTTAATCTCGGGTCAATATGGCTTAATCTCGGGTCAAATCGCACTCCGTGGTCAAACTTCTCAAAAGGTCACCCATCCGACACTACTCCAGCCCAAGCACGCTTAACTTCTGAGTTCTATCCAACCCCAGCACCAGCTCACTTAGCAGGCACTTGTTGATATATCTATCATATCAATCCTATTAAACCTTGTTAATGTCTGGGAGTTTGTTCATGTTCATGAGTGTGATAAAATTTTGAAAAAATATTTCAAACTTCCCGGTCATTTTACATATCATATTTTTCAAAAAAACTATTTTTTTTCAAAAAAACATTTTTTCAAAAAAAACATTTTTTCAAAAAAAACCATTTTTTTCCAAAAAAAATATATTAGTGGCGCACCACACCCATGGTGCGCCACTACTATTTTTGAATTTTTTTGAATTTTTTCAAAAAATATTTATTCCAAAAAAATTAGTTTTTCAAAAAAAAAACTATATTAGTGGCGCACCACACCCACGGTGCGCCACTACTATTTTTGAATTTTTTTGAATTTTTTTGCCTCTAGATCTTAAAAGCCCCGTATCTTTTATTCGGTTAGGTTTTTGGGGATTCTAAGAATCTTCAACGGGGTTCCCCCAGTTGAATTCGGATGTAACTTTTCAAGTAGATGCTTTTTCATATAAAAAACTTTTTCATCGGAGTTCGTATGCAAAAGTTATGCCCATTTTACAAATTCTCGAGAGATTTTGCAAAAAAAGTCGAAATTCATGTTTGTAAATTTTGCTAACAACTAGACCACAAATCACATTGGAATCTTATTTTTTTTATTTTTTTTGACATTTTTATCATTTTCTTTTATTTATTTTTTTAACTGAAAAGGCGGTCCACGGGGGGGGTGCATTTGGTGAAAATGCGTCCCAGGTTACCAGTGGCGCACCCCTTCACTGGTGCGCCACTAGTAGCCAGGAATACTAGTGGCGCACCAGTGAAGGGGTGCGCCACTGCTATGGTTTTTTTTTTGGACCACCATGCCCAGCCTTACCAGTGGCGCACCAGGGCAAGGTGCGCCACTACTATCAAAAATAGTAGTGGCGCACCTTGTCCTGGTGCGCCACTGGTAAGCCTGGGCATGGCTGGTTACTGTTCAAAAACATAGTAGTGGCGCACCCCACACCTGGTGCGCCACTAGTAATGTCACTATTAGTGGAGCACCTGTTTGTGGTGCGCCACTGCTATATAGTAGTGGCGCACCACATCTCTGGTGCGCCACTAACAGTGATATTACCTATAGCCTTTTTTCTAGTAGTGTCGGGGGTCACCGGGAGTGTCCCGGGACCACCGGAGGGGTCCCGGGGGTCCACCGGGTGGGGCCACCCATCCCGATGGGGCCCCTAGGCCGCAAGGGGAAGGGGGCCAGCCCCTGGTGGGCTGGCGCACCCAACTGGGCCCCCCTCCATGCGCCTAGGGTTGAAACCCTAGGGGGAGGGGGCGCCCCCATGCCTTGGGGGGCAAGATTCCCCCCTTGGCCGCCGCCCCACCCTAGAGATTGGATCTCCAGGGCTGGCGCACCCCCCCTGGCCCCTATATATATGTGGGGGGAGAGGGCAGCCGCACCCCAATCCTCTGGCGCCTCTCCCCCTCCCGTCACACCTTCCTCCTCCTCCACAGGGCGCCCGCGAAGCCCTGCAGGATTTCCCGCTGCATCCATCACCACGCCGTCGTGCTGCTGGATCTCCGACGACCTCTCCTCCCCCCTTGCTGGATCAAGAAGGAGGTGACGTTGCTGTACCGGACGTGTGTTGAACGCGGAGGTGCCGTCCGTTCGGCGCTAGATCATCGGTGACGAAGAACGTGAAGAGTACAACTACTTCATCCACGCTTCTTCGAAAGCTTCCGCTCGCGATCTACAAAAGGGTATGTAGATGCACTCTAATATGCTCGTTGCTAGATGTCTCCTTAGATGGATCTTGGTGAAAGCGTAGAAAATTTTTGAATTCTGCTATGTTCCCCAACAAGTTTCGACACAGATCTGGATGACTCCAAGTCACAAACCGGATACGTGTATATTTTGAATGGTGGAGTAGTCAGCTGGTGCAGTTGCAAGAAGAGCGTCGTGGCACATTCTACATGTGAAGCGGAGTACATAGCTGCTTGCGAAGCAGCACAAGAAGGAGTCTGGATGAAGGAGTTCATCACCGACCTAGGAGTCATTCCAAGCGCGTCAAGCCCAATGACTCTCTTCTGTGACAACACTGGAGCTATTGCCATTGCAAAGGAGCCCAGGTTTCACGAGAAGACCAAGCACATCAAGCGTCGTTTCAACTCCATCCGGAATTATGTTCAAGATGGAGACATAGACATTTGTAAAGTGCATACGGATATGAATGTTGCAGACCCGTTGACTAAATCTCTTCCACGGGCAAAACATGATCAACACCAGAACTCTATGGGTGTTCGATTCATCACAATGTAACTAGATTATTGACTCTAGTGCAAGTGGGAGACTGTTGGAAATATGCCCTAGAGGCAATAAAAAAAGGATTATTATTATATTTCCTTGTTCGTGATAATTGTCTGTTATTCATGCTTGAATTGTATTGTACGGAAACAGCGATACATGTGTGAATACATAGACCACAACGTGTCCCTGGTGAGCCTCTAGTTACTAGCTCGTAGATCAACAGATGGTCACGGTTTCCTGACCATGGACATTGGATGTCATTGATAACGGGATCACATCATTAGGAGAATGATGTGATGGACGAGACCCAATCCTAAGCCTAGCACGAGATCGTATAGTTCGTAATGCTTAAGCTTTTCCAGTGTCAAGTATTTGTTCCTTAGACCATGAGGTTGTGCAACTCCTGGATACCGTAGGAATACTTTGGGTGTTCCAAACGTCACAACGTAACTGGGTGGCTATAAAGGTACGCAACGGGTATCTCCGAAAGTGTCTGTTGGGTTGGCACGAACCGAGACTAGGATTTGTCACTCTGTATGACGGAGAGGTATCTCTGGGCCCACTCGGTAAGACATCATCATAATGAGCTCAAAGTGACTAAGGAGTTAGTCACGGGATGATGGATTACGGAACGAGTAAAGAGACTTGCCATGACGAGATTGAACAAGGTATCGGGCATACCGACGATCGAATCTCGAGCAAGTACCGTACCGATAGACAAAGGGAATAACATACGGGATTAAGTGAATCCTTGACACAGTGGTTCATCCGATGAGATCATTGAGGAACACGTGGGAACCAACATGGGTACCCAGATCCCGTTGTTGGTTATTAACCGGAGAGTCATCTCGGTCATGTCTGCGTGTCTCCCGAACCCGTAGGGTCTACACACTTAAGGTTCGGTGACGCTAGGGTTGTAGAGATATATGCACACGGAAAGCCGAATGTTGTTTGGAGTCCCGGATGAGTTCCCGGACGTCACGAGGAGTTCCGGAATGGTCCGGAGGTAAAGAATGATATATAGGATGTCCAGTTTCGGCCATCGGGAGAGTTCCGGGGGTCACCGGGAGTGTACCGGGACCACCGGAAGGGTCCCGTGGGTCCACCGGGTGGGGCCACCCATCCCGAAGGGCCCCGTGGGCCGTAGGGGGAAGGGGACCAGCCCCTAGTGGGCTGGCGCACCCCTCATGGGCTCCCCCGCATGCGCCTAGGGTTAAAACCCTAGGGGTGGGGGCGCCCCCTTTGGCTTGGGGGTAAGAAACCCCCCCCTGGCCGCCGCCCCCCTGGGAGATTGGATCTCCTAGGGTCGGCGCCCCTCTGGCCCCCTATATATAGTGGGGGGGAGAGAG
>LR738710.1:899611009-899621442 GCA_902687465.1 Secale cereale | reverse complement strand
AAAGCCTTTGCTAGCCTAAACTCTATACTAAGCGGAATTCTGCTTGTGCATCCATACCCTTAAACCAATACCTTCCATATGAGTCCACCATACCTTCCTATTCGTGGTATTCCACTACCACCTCCTAAAGTATAGAATTTATGTGTTATCCTTAAATGTTCAAAATCTTCTATTTTGTGCCCCTGTTTTAGCTCATGAGGAAGTAGTAGTTAATTCATGATCTTTTTAAGTTGGACAAGTTTTACCCCGGGATTGCATGTCTAATCTGCAAACCCCTAATACGAGGAGGAACTGGCATGAGTGCGCCCGGCTCATAAAAGATAATACAACAAACAAACCCTCCTTCACGCTTTGTTCATGAGAAATCAGAAAACTTTGGCAGTGATAAACAAAGGAGATTAAGGGGATGTGATCGTCCCCGTACGGGAGCCGTTCCTCGAAACTTGTCCAGTTTGAGAAGTAATTGAGTCATCTATTAGCATTCGTCAACAAATCATTCACCTCTCAAAACTTGTTTTCATTCTGTTTGATTTAAGGATAGCACATGAGTTTTCCCTATTTCCCTAGAGCAGGGCCTATCTCTTAGTTTTAGGTTGAGTCAGTTATTCCTACTTCCTTCTATTCTTAAAGAGAGCATACATTTGATGTTGACGAGGATTCATTCATATAAAGTTGCATTAAGATTTGTCATATCATATCCTTGTTGACATTATCATTTGATAAGTAAGTTGTTTGTCAAGCCCAGCTAAAGCAAACATCTTCCTTTGTGTTAACACTTTCACTTCTTGCCCAATAACATGTTCTTTCAAAAGCTTCAATTAATCTCACCAAAACATAAAGAGAAAGAGCAAAAGTAAAAGCTATTAGTTGTTCTTTGACCAAAGGACATGTTTGCCATGATTTGATGAGTTTCCTTAGCCCTACTTTCGATTATAAGTGTTACCACTCTTTTATAAGGGCCTTATGAGTTGAAGATTGTTGTTGAGGATATTTGAGTTTGGTGAAGAAACTGTGATGCTTCTTGTCCGTATTCTATTTATCGACACTTCACTCTCTAAACTTGTGGACAGGTTTACCGAGCTCAGTATTCGCTTGGGGACAAGCGAGGTCTAAGCTTGGGGGTGTTGATACGTCCAAAATGCATCACTATTTTATATCGTAATTCATCCTTATTCATTGATATATTTCACATTACGATGATGTTCTTATGTTGTTTTGGCCTATTTTACACAGTTTGCAACTTTCTGGTGCCGAAGCAGCAGACGCAGGATTCAGCGGTAAAAAGTGGACGCTGAGTTGCTGAAGAAGAATACCTCCAAATTACCTGAAAATCGACGGAGGGTATTTTCCAGAAGGATCACGAAGATACGCAAAAGAGCAACCAGAGGGGGGCCACAGGGTGCCCAGGCGGGCACCTGGCGCGGCCCCCACCCTGGCCGCGCCGGGAGGGCGCCTGGAGCCCCTGGCCCACTCCAGGCTCCCCCCTCTGGCCTATATACTCCTCTTCATCCAGAAACCCTAAAAGGGGGAGAGTTTACGGAGTTCCGCCGCCGCTCCGTGGCGGAAACCTACAGAGAAGAAAAGCCATCTCCGGCGGGCAGATTCCGCCGGGGAGATCACCTCCCGGAAGGGGAGATCATCGCCATCGTCATCACCATCGTCACGGGCATCATCGGGATCATCATCAACATCATCCCCAACATCAGCACCATCTCCATCTTCATCCAATCTCATCTCACAATTGCAACTTGTGTTGTAATCCGTACTATCTATCCTCTCTACCCTATCGGTGTTGATTACTACTTTGTGGTGAATGCTATTGAGTTTTGTTGGAGAAATATCATTGTGTCCAGATTGTTTATCATCCATCTATCTCCACTGATCATGATCTCTTTTATGTCTTGTGAGTAGTTACTTTAGTTCTTGAGGACATGGGAGAAGTCTTGTTGTTAGTAGTCATATGATGTTGAAGTAATATGTGTTGTTTGATACTTAAGTTGTGTTGTTATTTTCCTAGTGGTGTTGTGTGAGTCGAACACTCAACACTTCGCTTTATTAAGGACCTAGGGGAATACATTGTGTACAAAGACTGCTTACGGTGGGTTGCCGGAGTGACAGAAACCTGAACCCCAGTTCGCACGCTTTTGCACAAGGGAACAATGGATCATCGATCGTATTGCTATGGTTAGGCTTTTTCCTTAAATACTATCTTGTATTTGCGGATGCTTGCAAGGTGTTTAATCATAAGAGTGCACTCATCTTAGTCTAGAGGGTGTACTAGCATAGATCCACCCACTCAACACTTATCAACACATCACATAGTACCGATACGGAATATGGCGAAAGCACATGACTACCTCTCACGTGTGTCCTCAAGAACACTTTAGCCTTTATAAGTTCAGTTGCTAGGCCTCTCCTTTGCTCAGAAAGGATTGGGCCACTTGTTACTCTCCAGTGCCTTTTACTTTGCTCACTTTTACTTTCCTGTTGCTTATATCAAGAAAACCCCTAAAAAGTTATCTTGCAGTGCTTGCAGTTATTCCTTGCTCAGAATCACTTATCAATACCTTCTGCTCCTCGTTGGGTTCGACACTCTTACTTATCGAAAACGCTGCAATAGGTCCCTTACGGTTGTGGGTCATCACCAACCGATGGCGACGCACGGAGCGGCTGAGTGGTTATGAGGTGACCAACCGACAAGCGACGCACGGAGCGGCCGAGTGGTTATGAGGTGAGCAACCGATAGGAGATGCACGGAGCGGCCGAGTGGTTATGAGGTGACCAACCGATAGGCGACGCATGGAGCGGCCGAGTGGTTATGAGGTGACCAACCGATAGGCGACGCACGGAGCGGCCGAGTGGTTATGAGGTGACCAACAGGTAGGCAACGCACGGAGCGGCCGAGTGGTTATGAGGTGACCAAGCATGGCGACGCACGGAGCGGCCGAGTGGGAACTGCTGCCAAGCAGCTGAAGTCGGAAGGAGGCACCATCGTGTGCCCATGCAGTCGACCCCGGAGGGAGTTGCTCTTCTACGGGAGCCATCGTTCAGTCGTCGGTGCGCCGCGTTGGGGAGCCGGCATCGAAGCGAAGGGCCACCGCGCGCCCGTGCAGCTCCACGAAGTTGCTCCATGCATGCGAAACTGAAGGCGTTTACTCCACGCATGATGTGGGTTACAGCTAGTCGCTCCATGCATGCAAAAATGAAGACAGTTAACTCTATGAATGACACGGGGTATAGCTAATTACGTCATGCATGCAAAAATGAAGGCAGTTAACTCTATGCATGACGTGGGGGTATAGCTAGTTACTCCATGCATGCAAAAATAAAGGCAGTTAATTCTATGCATCACGTGGGGTATAGCTAGTTATTAGACTAGTCATAGTGGGGAGTAACTTACACTAGTAACATACACGTATTATTAGACTATGTTACTACCTCCATAGTGGGTAGAAACATAGATGTGGTGTCATGCAAGAGTTCATTTATTAGTCTATAGACTCAATTTGCATTGGTATGTGTGATGTTACAGTAACATAGCTAGTTACCACAAGCACTTCTCTCCTCATTAATTACATGCCACATAAGCAAAACTGTGTTGGGATGTGTGATGTTACTAGCTATGTTACTCCCACTATGGCCAGCCTTATACGCATGCTAAACTGAAAACGTAAGGTATGATGCATGGACCTGATCGCTCGGAGCGCCGTGCAGTGGTTGCAGGCGGTAATCGTCGCTGTCGTGTGCCTCCGTCCGTTGCGAAGACCATGGACGTGCAGCGGATGCCAGAGTATGGAGCCGCCGTGCAGCTGATGCCGGACAGGGGAGTTGCCGCAGGGGCGTGGCCAGTACCTGGTTTCCGTGTCGTATCTGGTTCGTTCGACATCACGGAAGCTGCCGAAGAGCACCCGATGCTGAAGGAAGAATCTGCCTTGTGCAGGGGCGTGGCCAGTCTCTAACGTCCGCGCCGTGTCGGAGCCGCGGCTCCATCATAGAGGTTACTGTTGGGTAGTTGCTCCGTCGGCCGACGAAGTCAATTCGCGGGTGATTGAACAGAAAACCATATGCATCATGGCTTGATAGACGCCATGCCCCACGGTGGGCGCCAACTGTCGTGGGAACGATTCCGACAATAATAAGGGATAGGGTAAAGGAGCATGATCTATCGAGATGCATATGGGTGACACGGTGGTTTTAACGAGTTCGGGCCTCTCGCGATGGAGATAACAGCCCTACGTCTCGTGCTCTGGAGAGGCTTTGTTTATCTGAGAATTTATCGAAAGATTACATTGTGTGAGAGAGGGAGGAACGGATCCTCATGCCTGAGCTAAGTCCTGAGACTAATGGCGAGAAAGAGAGAGAGGGGAAGAAAATGAGAGCCTTGTCTAGTCTAGTGGTGGGGGGTGGCTTATATAGAGTGCGCCACCCCCTCACCTCCTATGTTCAAAGTGGGGCATTGATGCCAAAATATCAGATGATGCTTCGACTACCTTGTCGACTGTTGGTCTTCGCATATCCGAGTGAGTCAGTCGACCGAGTGGTCGACTGTCATCCGAGTTGACGGTATGTTGCTTGTCCGAGTGAATAGTATGTCTGTATGAAACTTATCTGGACCCACATGCTGTGTGGACCCCATGCTTTATGATATTTCGACCCTTTGTGGGCCTACATGTTATGTGTATCCCCAACATTATATGCACTCTCACCCTTCCACCATTCCTAGCCTCTCTAGTACTGCGCAACTTTCGCCGGTACCATACACCCACCATATAACTTCCTCAAAACATCCACCATACCTACCTATTATGGCATTTCCATAGCCATTCCGAGATATATTGCCATGCAACTTTCCACCGTTCCGTTCATTATGACACGCTTCATCATTGTTATATTGCCTTGCATGATCATGTAGTTGACATCGTATTTGTGGCAAAGCCACCGTTCATAACTTTTTCCTACATGTCACTCTTGATTCATTGCATATCCCGATACACCGCCGGAGGCATTCATATAGAGTGATATCTTGTTCTAGTATCGATTTGTAATATTTGGGTTGTAAATAAATAGAAGTGTGATGATAATCATTATTAGAGCATTGTCCCGTGTGAGGAAGAAAAAAAAAAGAGAAAGGCCAAAAGAAGGGCCAAATAAAAAAAGAGAAAGACCAAAAAAAGAGAAGGCCCAAAAAATGAGAGAGAAAAAAAGAGAAGGGACAATGCTACTATCCTTTTTCCACACTTGTGCTTCCAAGTAGCACCATGATCTTCGTGATAGAGAGTCTCTTGTTTTGTCACTTTGATATACTAGTGGGAATTTTTCATTATAGAACTTGGCTTGTATATTCCAACGATGGGCTTCCTCAAATGCCCTAGGTCTTGATGATCAAGCAAGTTGGATGCACGCCCACTTAGTTTCTTTTGTTGAGTTTTCATACATTTATAGCTCTAGTGCATCTGTTGCATGGCAATCCCTACTCACTCACATTGATATCTATTGATGGGCATATCCATAGCCCATTAATATGCCTAGTTGATGTGAGACCATCTTCCTCCTTTTTGTCTTCTCCACAACCACCACTCTATTCCACCTATAGTGCTATGTCCATGGCTCACGCTCATGTATTGCGTGGAAGTTGAAAAAGTTTGAGAATACTAAAGTATGAAACGGTTGCTTGGCTGAAATCGGGGTTGTGCATGATTTGAGTATTTTGTGTGACGAAGATGGAGCATAGCCAAACTATATGATTTTGTAGGGATGAACTTTCTTTGGCCATGTTATTTTGAGAAGACATAATTGCTTTATTAGTATGCTTGAAGTATTATTATTCTTATTTCAATATTAAACTTTTGTCTTGAATTTTTCGGATCTGAACATTCATGCCACAATAAAGAAAATTACATTGAAAATTATGTTAGGTAGCATTCCACATCAAAAATTCTGTTTTTATCATTTACCTACTCGAGGACGAGCAGGAATTAAGCTTGGGGATGCTTGATACGTCTCCAACGTATCTATAATTTTTTATTGTTCCATGTTATTATATTATCAATCTTGGATGTTTTATATGCATTTATATGCTATTTTATATGATTTTTGGGACTAACCTATTAACCTAGAGCCAAGTGCCAGTTTCTGTTTTTTTTCCTTGTTTTTGAGTTTTACAGAAAAGGAATATCAAACGGAGTCCAATTGACGTGCCAATTTTAGATGATTTTTTATGGACCAAGAGAAGCCCCCGGAGTAAAAGAGTTGGGCCAGAAGAGTCCCGAGCCGTCCACGAGGGTGGAGGGAGAGCCCTACCCCCGGGCGCACCCCCCCTATCTCGTGGACGACTCGGAGACCCCCCTGACATGAGGCCTACGCCAAAAATTCCTATAAATATAAAAACCTCCAGAAAATAACCTAGATCGGGAGTTCCGCCGCCGCAAGCCTTTGTAGCCACCAAAAACCAATCGGGACCCTGTTCCGGCACGCTGCCAGAGGGGGATCCCTCACAAGTGGCCATCTTCATCATCCCGACGCACTCCATGATGAGGAGGGAGTAGTTCACGCTCGGGGTTGAGGGTATGTGCCAGTAGCTATGTGTTTGATCCCTCTCTCTCTCTCTCTCTCGTGTTCCTGATTCGGCACGATCTTGATGTATCGCGAGCTTTGCTATTATAGTTGGATCTTATGATGTTTCTCCCCCTCTACTCTCTTGTAATGGATTGAGTTTTCTCTTTGAACTTATCTTATCAGATTGAGTCTTTAAGGATTTGAGAACACTTGATGTATGTCTTGCATGTGCTTATCTGTGGTGACAATGGGGTATTCACGTGATCTAATTGATGTATGTTTCGGTGATAAACTTGCGGGTTCAGTGACCTTGTGAACTTATGCATATGGGTTGGCACACGTTTTCGTCTTGACTCTCCGGTAGAAACTTTGGGGCACTCTTTGAAGTACTTTGTTTTGGTTTGAATAGATCAATTTGAGATTGTGTGATGCATATCGTATAATCATACCCATGGATACTTGTGGTGACATTGGAGTATCTAGGTGACACTAGGGTTTTGGTTGATTTGTATCTTAAGGTGTTATTCTAGTACGAACTCTAGGATATATGGAACGGAAAGAATGTCTTCGTGTTATTTGACTACGTACTCTTGAATAGATCGGTCGGAAAGGATAACTTTGAGGTGGTTTCGTACCCTACAATAATCTCTTCGTTTGTTCTCCGCTATTAGTGACTTTGGAGTGACTCTTTGTTGCATGTTGAGGGATAATTATATGATAAAATTATGTTATTATTGTTGAGAGAACTTGCACAAGTGAAAGTATGAACCTTAGGCCTTGTTTCAACGCATTGCAATACCGTTTACGCTCACTTTTATCTCTTGTTACCTTGTTGTTTTTATAATTTCAGATTACAAAAACCTTTATCTACCATCCATATTGCACTTGTATCACCATCTCTTCACCGAACTAGTGCACCTATACAATTTACCTTTGTATTGGGTGTGTTGGGGACACAAGAGACTCTTTGTTATTTGGTTGCAGGGTTGCTTGAGAGAGACCATCTTCACCCTACGCCTCCCACGGATTGATGAACCTTAGGTCATCCACTTGAGGGAAATTTACTACTGTCCTATACAAACCTCTGCATTTGGAGGCCCAACAACGTCTACAAGAAAAAGGTTGTGTAGTAGACATCAAGGGGCGTAGACGATGGAGACGTGGGCATGTTGGCGAGGTGTGAGAATGAGAATGGCCACGTGGTTCCGGGCGAGGGCGACGAGGTGAGGTGGTCGACGGCAACGAGCACGGGGGCGTGGCGCCGACGCCCGATCCAGATCGGTATCGCGAGGAGACGAGGGACAGAGGGAAACGTGGAGGGGATCGTGGGGTGTGGGCGATTAGGTCACGAGGGAGGGGTAGGTGTAGGCAGGGGTGGGCCGGCCATTTTTGCTAGATGGGCCAAGGTGCATGGTGCCACTAGAGCCCACTAACATAGTAGTAGTTAGGCCTTTTTCTTTTTTACTTTTGTGTTTCTTATTTTCTTTACTGTTTTGCATTCTTTTATAACCTGAATGAATTTAGTCGAGTATGAAATTGGCACACATATATTAGGCAGTACGCTGAGTTTGACCGCCAAGTTAAGATTTATTTGGAATACTTTTGATATTTTTTTAGTTCAAATTGGTTCATATAAATGTTGGTGGTCCAATTTTTCTTAGGTTAAGGGCATTGTAAACATTCAAATAATGTTGGTTCTTACATGAAAATTAGTTAGTGAATATTTTTCAAGCCAACCAACATTTTTATTTTACGTTTGACAAAATTGAATTTTGACTTTAACTTAAATTTGAATTTGAACCTGATTGAATCAGAGGGGGATTTAGCAACAGTGAAGATGATGACATGGCACCATTAACAGGGGATTACTATAGCTTAATTATCCGGGAATTACAGCTGGCCCTGCTTCCGTCTTCATCGACCTCACTGGCGGTGATGACGACGTCAAGGGCAAGGCAAGGCGGATGATGTCTAGGACAGCATGCGGGCCCAGACTTTTTAATTTTTTAATTAATTTTTAATTAGATTTAAGTGGACTTTGGCCGGCGGTTGACCGGCCACTAAATGTTTAGTTATGTTTATTTCTGTGACCTTTTTTTTTCTACGCCTACATATTTGGGTCCGTCTCTCATTGGGCGCACCTGCCGACCCATATGAAAATGCAGACGCGCACGTCCGTCTGGCCGACCCAAACGGACAAAAAGCGGATAAAACGCGGATCCGTTTGGATCGGCGCGTTGGAGTTGCTCTAAACAGTTCAGTCATGTTTAATTGGTCGTGTCCAGCCTAGTAAATTCCAAATAAGCACCACAACCGTGCAACAATTAGCAAAAGGTCAGTACTTCACAAAAGACGCATCTAGTGGGCGGCCATTGGCCTCCTAGAGCCCAAACCCACGATCATTTTTAAAAATTCACGAAGATATTTTAAAATTATGAAGATTTTTGAACTTCACGGACATTTTCTGAAAAGTGTGGATTTGTTTTTTAACTCCTTTTTAAAAAAAAGTCATGAATATTTTCTCCAATTCTTGAACTTTTTTCCAACTCCCGGACATTTTTGAAAATTCAATAATATTTTTGAACACGTGAGCATTTTTTCAAAATTCAGAACATTTTTCAAAATCCGAGAACGTTTTCCAAATTCTAGAGCATGTTTGGAAATTTAGAACATTTTTTGAAATTCCAAACATGTTTAAATACATTAATACTTTCTGAAATTCATGAACATTCTTACAAATTGGTGAATTTTTGGAAATTCAGAACATTTTTTGGAAATCCAATAACGTTTTTTTTTTCAAATTCGTGAACATTTTTGTAAATCCAAGAGCATTTTGCAAATTCTCAAAAACATTTTTTCAATTGCTTAAGACTTTTTGAAATACAAATCTCTTTTTCTTGAACATTTATAAAGAACAAACAAGAAAAGCAGGAAAGTGTAAAAAGGGCAAAAACTAAAATAAAATAAAAGAGCGCTCGGCCCACAATGGCCCAGCCCATACCTTGCACGTGCTCTGTGTGTGTGGGGGGGGGGGGCGTTTGCTGCCCTCCCATTGCCTTAGAGCATCTCTAGTGGCTTGTCTAAATTTGGTAGTCTATATCTTCATATAGACAATGGTCTAATTTTTTTTGAATTTAGACAACCTCTGTTTTCCAGCGGATTGTCTAAATTTGGTAGTCTATATTTTCAACGGCTATATTTTCAACGGCTACTTTTCCAACGGCTATATTTTCAACGGCTATATATACCACCCTATCTCACCTCTCTCTCAGCATTCCAACTTGTGCCTTCTCTCATCTCTCTCCTGAATCTCTCTGTCTCCTTTCCCACCACCACACATCCGGCTGCCGCGATGAGCAAGAAATCTGACGCCGAGGAGGAGGCCGCCCTCATCGCCAAGGAGCAAGCGGAGGAGGAGGCCGCCCTCATCGCCAAGGAGCAAGCAGAGGAGGAGGCCGCCCTCATCGCCAGGGAGGAGGAGGAGGCCGCCCTCATCGCCGAGGAGGAGGAGGAGGATCGCTGTTATGCGCTAGAGGCCACGCAGGAGGATTCTGGCCTCGATGAGTACCCGGATTGGAATCCCAAAACACACTCAATTGTGTGGGATATCCAGCACGGCTACGTATTGATCCCGTATGAGAAGGAGAGACCTAGCTCACGCAGGCCAAAATAAATAGTTCATGTCCAGAAATGAGGAGTTGTCCAACTGTGAGTTGATCTCATTTGAGTTTTCCATCTGCACACAAATAATGATTCAGTAGGATATATACATGGCAATAGCAGCAATATACAAAGTGGTCGATCCATCCCAGCAACATACAAGGAAGGCGCTGGTCGATCCATCCAGCAGGTCGATCCATCCCCCCCCCCCCCCCCCC
>LR738710.1:899591509-899610963 GCA_902687465.1 Secale cereale | reverse complement strand
CCGCGCCCTCCCCTCGTCGTGGCTCGGTTGTGGCTCGGTTGTCCAAATGTGGACAACCGGTAGCTATTTTGGTGGTTGTCTAAAATTTAGACTACCACATAGACAAGCCACTGGAGACGTTTTTTGACCTCTGGTAGTCTATATTTGGTTTAGACTACCACATAGACAAGCCACTAGAGATGCTCTTAGTCGGGAATAGGATGCCCCCATACCAAGTAGTACGGTTTGGGTACTAAGGCCAACTCCAATGCAAGGATCCATTTTGTCTGGCGGGGTCGACAAAAAATGTGGCCCATCGCAAAGACCCATTTTGTGTTGTTCGATTTGTGTCCGCTCAGACCCATTTTCACGCCTAGTTTGAGCCATATTTGGGTCCAAAGCGGACACAAACCAAATGTTCTATGTGTCCGGCTTGGCCCTGTGTCAGGCACCTACCTCTCTCTAATCTTTTTTCCTTCCACTGGCCCATCCACCCACCCGACGCAGTGCACACATCTCTCCTCTTTCTTTCTCTCCTGGCACAACCCAATGTGCTCGGCGACGCTCGCTCCCGGCGCGGCGCGACGGCGTGTCGGTGCTCCCGGGCAAGGCAAGGCATTGCTCATGAGCGACACCGATGTCTCCTCTAGTCAATGTAACCAAAAGATCGATCTTTGGAAGAGGGTTGGACATTATACTCCAACAAATCCGACCGCCGCTGTATCTAACTTTGTGGAACAGCGTTGAGGAATTCTGTTTAAGGTCAGTTTGGGAATCCAAATTAGGATGAAACGCTTTCGTTTCCGGGTGAACATGTTCACGAGACTGCAGTTTTGAGATTTGGGAATAGGACTGAAGTACTTACATTGCGATGAAGCAGAACATGGGAAGAAGTGCAAAGGAAGTATTCTGCATTTCTTTTTTCAATCACCCTGATGGCGTCCTGATGGGATTGTTTAAATCCTCTCCTGTTCCAGTCTGAAATCCCAGGAAGGGGCCTACTCCTCGGTTTCACTTGAAATGTGAGTGTTCATTTGAAGATCAAGTATATGTTCTCGTACTGATGAGAATTTATTTGGGTGCCGGGTGAACAGTTTCAGCAACAAAACTCGAAAGCCGGTAGTGTCCCTACAGATCAGGTAGGGACAGATAATATAAAATAAGAAAATATAAGCAGCTCGCACGCACGCCCGTTACAAGAATCCAAACATGAAACTGGTATTGAGTCACTCCATCAAGGATCAAACAAAGAAAGGTTCATAGCTTGCCTATCACTGGGTTACAATCTTGTAAGACTTGGCGTTATCCATATGGGATTAGGCCAGTTGGACCAAAGCTGAGGGGACACAAGTTCCTCACAACTGTTATTTGCCAAGTCATAGATTCCAATATCACGACGGTTGTTCTTCCATCCAAAAAGATACGGCTCGCAATCATCTGTAAAATAGGCATGGTTTGCTTTCAGATGTGGATACTCTTCAACACTTGCACAAAGTGTTTGGTTGCGCCCAAGAAGCAACACATGATCATCCAAGGTATCTATTCCCACCAGCTTTTCAGCCGTGGTGTCAACTTTAAATATCTTGATCTTTTTGGTATTAGTCACCTCTGTTGCAGGGTCAGCACCTTCAACATACTCACTAGCCTCTTGGGTTCTCCAGACTTGAAGTAGGCCACCACATGGAGCCTGGACAATGTAAATATTTTCATCTAAAAAGTCTTTTGCAATGTCCATGATTAACTCTGTTGTGACCACAGGACCTCTGAGATTGAAGGCGAGAATTTTCCCTTGTGCTGTCACTGCATATAATAGGCCATCCTTGTAGATGCAGTCCTGAAAATAAGAGTGTTCTGGCAGCCAGGTCCACTTGTCATCCCCTAATCTAGCAAATGAAAGCTGCCAGCATGGATTGTGGATAAGCACCACGATATGTCCACCTGCAGATGCATCATAAAATAGAAATGCCTTTTTATGGAGGTAGCTCCGTAGCTCGCCAAGAGCAAGGATTGAAGGTCCGTCAGTACAGAGCCCATATGGCCCATATGTGTGCCGCGAGTAATGGTACTTACACAAGGCACCTGCTTTGTTAAAAATGGGAGTCACATGCTCGATGGTGGTCACTGACGGTAGAGCGATCTGTTGGCAGGTGATTGGATTTAGAAGATGCATCTCAGACCTCTCATCAGCAGTAACCAGCCAGCCATTTGTGGAGCCAATCAGATGCCTACTGCGGATAGGTGGCTCCGGGAGAGTCAACTTGTATGACCTCTTCTCTGCGAGGCTGTAGAGGAACGCATCACTCTCACCAGCAGATACAGAGGTGTAGAAGAGGCATGGTGTCTGTGGCCGCTTGTACAGCCCAAGGTTGCATAGGCTGGTATAAGCGGAGCGCCAGGAGGAGCAGACGGAGCTGGCACGCTTCAGGTCGGGAATATCTAGGAGGGCAAATATATCCACGAGGAGTTCGTGCGGCAGCTCCGGCAATTCACCTACTTCAGTCTCCATGTGTGGTGGATGAATATGTTCATATTTGAGGAATTTCTTCAGTAAACTGGGGGGAAGGCCTAGCAGCTTGGGCAAAACTCTGAAGACCAGAGAGAAGAACATCCTTGGGTGTGTGGGTAAACTCCATAAGCCAGTTGTTCTGGCTAAGCTACAAGCCTCCATTGAAGCAAAACTTTGATCCCCACCTACGAACGGAAAATGAATTTGCTTCAGCGGTACTGAAAGCTGCAACCTCTGAACTGATCTCCACACCTAGCTGAAGTTGCAACCTTTGATTGATACTCCCAGGTCAGAGGGCCTGGGTACTTATGTAGAGGCCTCGGCACTAATTCGAGTAGGCTTTGGAAATCCGAGTCCGAAAACGCCACTGGTGTCGCCCGAATTCCTTCTTCATTGGATCCATGTCGCTTCAGACTTTGAATCCGATTCAGCTCCGAGTGTTGGGTCCTCTCTCTCTCTTCTCTTCTACAAGTGGGTTCCGACTCTGAAAGATTGAAGAGGACAAGTACCCGCGGAACGCCTGTAGCTCGAAGACCACTTCGGCGACCAACGGCGGCGAGCTGGGGCTTCGCGCAGCCGCCGTCGTCCGTCGCCGGCAGCGGCCGTAACAGAGAGGCGGGCGATGGGCGTGGGATTATGTGGTGTGGAGCGGCGGCAAGGCTGGGGGTAGCAGTGGAGAAAGATGGGCAGGTGGGGATTCGTCGGCGGCAGTGCCTTGTCGGGCGGCGGCGGCGGCGGCGGAATCTAAGCTACCAGGGGTGTTTTTTTTTTTAAACAAGCTACCAGGGTTGGTTGCACGGGTCGGCGCGAGCTTGCGCCGGCAGTTCGGAAGCAAACGTTTCCCTTTTTCCTTTTCATTGATTTTTTTTTTCTATTCGCTTTTTGTCTCCTTTTCTTTTTTCCATTTTCCTTTTCCATTTCTTTTTTACTTTTTCAAGAAATGCTCGCGCTTTTACAATTTGGTTCAAAATTTCAAAAAATGTTCGTTTTTCATTTTTTTTCCATAACATACAAACACTCACATTTTAAAATTTGCGCAGAATTTTTTAAATGTTTGTGTACTTTAAATTTACTCGGAATTTCAAAACACGAACATTTTTTAAAAGAGCAAACAAAAATTTGAAGACCAGCACTTCTGATTTTTTCAAATCTTTTTTTGAAAAGCATTAACAAATTTGGAATTTCAAAAGAAATTCGAAAAAGTAAGAAAAAAACTGAAACAATTTTTTTAATGTCCTCAAAAAATTTTGTATGTGAAGAAAAAACACCATTCTAAACGTAGGTGTCTAAGTAGGCCAGAAGTCTCCTTTTCAGAGCATGTTGTTTCTCGACATCCTTCAAATGACCCCTTTTTTTTAGACTGGCTCGTATGACAAATACAAGGCACCATGCAAGTTGTTTTGATTTTCTACAAATTTTGCATTTTCTTCAGCTTTATCGGTCAAACAAGATGATAAATGGTTGGACGTGTCGCAACATGCATATGGTGTCTAAAATCATTCGAACATGGCATGGATGCCTACCACGGTCATGCCCACCTGCTTGCCAAAGTTGGAGTAATAAGAATGTCAGAAGATAGACCATGTTCAAAAGTCCAAGTAGGCCAGAAAGCTCCGTTCGAGAGCATGTTTTTTTGACACCCGTCAAATGGCCCCAATTTTTTTCATGGCCTTGTATGACCAATTTAAGGCACCATTGCTTGGGTTTTCAACAAGTTTTGCATTTTCTGAAGTTTTCTCGGTAAAAAAGACCGATAAATGGCCGAACATGTTGCAACTTGCATACGGTGTCATAATTCATTCAAACCTGACATCGATACCTACTATGGGCAGGCCCACCTAGTGGAAAAAGTTGTGTTCATTTCAGGATGTCCACAAAACACCATGTTCAACGAAGGGTTCATCTGAGAGCACGTTTTTTTTTACATCGTTGAAATGGCCCCATTTTTTTCATGGCCGTGTATGACCATTAAAGGCACCATGCTAAGTTGTTTTGGGTTTTCCCAAATTTTGCATTTTCTAGAGTTTTCTTGGGCAAAAAGGCTAATAAACGGCCGGATGTGCCACAACTTGCATATGGTGTTGGAAATCGTTCAAACCTGGCATGGATGGCTACCATGGTGAAAGCACATTTGCTCCCTTGGTGGTTTTGGTAATTCATGTTAACATACATGTTGTTGGGCTAACGTTTTCCTCAAGTATATTTCAAGAAAAGTTCAGCCTAGGCTAGTAGCTGGATGGAGATGTGGACCCCTCAAGCTATAAAGGAAAATCATTGAATAAGCTTCAAGATTCTATTTTTTTTGTTAAGTAATCAAAGATCACATTAAGTCCATAGGAAATCCAATACTATAAAAAGGGGATGAGATTTTGATCATGAGTCATTTGCACAAGTGCTCGAAGATATTGCTCCAAAACTCTCAAGCACATTCTCATAATCCAATTTGTCAAAAACCCTAAGTTCATTCTTGGTCCCATCGAAACAGATACACTCGGACCCACCGAGATACACCAGACAGAGCCACAACCTAAACCCTAGAAAATCGGTTCCACCGAGATGGCATTCGGTCCCACCAAAGTGCATTGGCAAACCTTCTGAACCCCATCGTGTTCATTTCGGAATCACCAAGTGAAACCGATCGGAATTACCGAAACAATGCAAGTGCTTAGGTCATCACATATCGGAGCTACCGAGTGGATTCATCCGATCTCACCGGAACGTCTAATGTTCGAATCTTTTACACTAGTCGGTCTCACCGAGTTTTTCACGTGGTGTCACCGAGTTGTGCATAAAGGTGTGTAATGGCTAGATCTTTGGTGATGACTATATATACCCCACCCACATCACCTACTCTTAGAGAGAGCAACCAGGGCGAAACTACACTTCCTAGATCCATTTTCCGAGAGAGAACCACCTAAACATGTGTCGAGATCAAAGAAATCGACTCAAAACTTGTGATCCTTGATTTCTAGCCCCCTCAAGTTGCTTTCCACTCTAATCATTCTCCCACCACCATGCCAAATATGTGAGAGAGTGATTGAGTGTTGAGGAGACTATCTTTTGAGGCACAAGAGTAAGGAGTTCATCATCATCAATAACATCTACTCCCTCCGTTCCTATTTACTCGTCGTGGTTTTAGTTCAAATTTGAACCTAAACCACGACGAGTAATTTGGAACGGAGGGAGTATTACTTTTTAGAGAGTCGTGTCTCATAGATTGGTAAGTTGTCACTTGGGAGCCTCCAAATAATGTGGAGTTGAACCAAGAGTTTGTAAGGGCAAGGAGATAGACTACTTAGTAAAGATGTACCCTAAGTGAGGCTAGTCCTTCGTGGGCATAAGCCATGGTGGAATAGACAAGGTTGTTTCTTCGTGGACCCTTCATGAGTGGAGCCGTCCGTGAACTCGCACAACCGTTACCCTCCATGGGTTGAACTCTACATCAACGTGGATGTACGATAGCACCACCTATGGGAACCACGCCAAAATCGTTGTGTGTTCATTGCGTTTGATCTTCCTATCTCTACCCCCTTTACTTTCTTGCACTCTCATGTTGTTCATTTTTTGCTGCTCAATCTCTAGATATGCATGTGTAAGATGTATCGGTTTGCCACTTAACTTGTGCTAAAATCTGCTTAATTGTCAAGAAAACCAAAAACTGCACCTTTTGTCTTGTAAGTGTCTATTCACCCCTTAGACCTATCTTCTCGTTCTTTCAATTGGTATTAGAGCTTTGGTCTCCATTTCATTTACTACTCAGTTAAATTAAACAATATTAAGAAGGTTCCTGCATCTCAATTCCGAAATCACCAATGTCATTGGTAACCCAACAGTTTAATTAAATAGAGTGATGAGATCAGTCCATAATTCAAATACCGGGATACTCAAGATGTCCATAACCGGGGACACGACTACTTATGAATAGATTGTACACTCTAGACATGGACATCTTAAAACGATCACTACTTTTTACTCGTTATGAATCGTGGTCGCTACAAGATGAGATCATCACAATTTTTTAGTTAGGGACCTTTTCGAAATTTAAGTTTTTATAGATTAGTCCCTAATCTTAAAACGATCACTACTTTTTACTCGTTATTCGGAATTAGATGAAACCAACGCCAAACTTTTTGTTTTGATCTCATATATCTAGTAATCCAACTCAAATTTCTTTTTGAAAGTTTTAAAATTTGAATTTGAACTTCTTTTGATCATAACTTGAGTTTCGTAACTCCGTTTGAGTCGATTCTTTTTGCAAACCGAAGCTCTTGACTTAAACTTTCTGATAAGGCTAGATCCACCTAATTTTGGTACTGTTAGAAAATGTTTACTATTGCAAGAGTTATTCGCTTGTTTTCGAGGTTTTCTGAAATCTTTTCTTTGATTCCGTTGCATGATTGCTTATGTATGCTATTGTTTGATTGCGATAGAATTTCCTGAGTGCGAAGCTTGCTACTATGAGTCTCTAGGTTTCAACGATCATTAGCAAGGCAAGTTACACTTTGATCATACTTTTCAATACCCATTTTTACTTGCATTAGTTATACCCTCAAAGATTTGCATGGGTAGGACTTGGTTACATGTGGTATTGCTGAGTAGTTCATGAGGTAGGAACCCAATGACTTGAGATCAACCCTGGGCATATACGCTTTGTTACTTATTGCTTCGCCATGCTCGTAGACGTGGATTGGTATGTGAGATTCATGAAAGTTGTGAGCGTAATAACAACTAAGGGAAAATTTAAGGTGGCAACTTTAATACACATCTGGGTGGATTGGTTGCGGGGCACCTGGAGAATCCAGTTTGTCCTAGGAGATCCCGGAGGAACCGTGTGATCATCCTATGGAATGCCATCTAGGCTGAAAGGGATCATATATCATTCATGCCTAGAAACTTCCGTGTGCAGCCACAAGCCATTATGGGCACTGGCATAGTTGAGTATGTTGTGTGACCGCTTTCAGCGGTGGACTAGCAGATGTAGGGGAAAGTAGGTGGACCGGCCTACCCAGGGTAAAGAGTGAATGCTTCTGAAAGACTATGTCTCGATCTTCTGATCATGGATGCGGTCGAGTCTTGTGGGAAAAGTGCGCAAACCTTTGCAGAGTGTACAATCTATTCCTGAGTAGCAGTGTCCCCGGTTATGGATATCTTGAGTATCATGGTATTTAAATTATGGACTGATCTCATCACTCTATTTAATTAAACTGTTGGGTTACCAATGACATTGGAGATTTGGGGAGTGAGATGGAGGAACCTTCTCAGTATTGTTTAATTTAACTGAGTAGTAAATGAAATATATTCCTTTGTTGTAGGAAAAAAAATTAGCTTTATGCAAAAATAAACCTTACAGCCTCCACCAGCCAAATATGCATGTAGTAGTAGATATTTGTTCATCTTTATTACTACAATGTGACTTTGTCAGCATATTCAATGTGGTGACCTACACGGCTGCAACGTCTCATGTTGCAGAGTTTTCCGACGAAGATTAATGTGTGATTAGGTCGTTGTCATGCACTTAGTTTTTGCCGTGGAGTTGGATGGACTCAACTATCCTCGATGCTTCCGCGATTTAATTATTTTAGATGGCCTTCAGCCATATTTTTGTAATAATACTCTTTATGAAGATCTCGATGTAATAAGTCTGTGATTGAAACTCTGTTATAAATCCTCAAGTACTGTGTGTGTCAGCATACCGATCCAGGGATGACACTTAAGCACAGATACTTAGATCAATTGGGATCGTGGTTGTTACAAGATACTCAAGATGTCCCCGGTTATGGACATCTTGAGTATCCTGGTATTTGAATTATGGACTGATCTCATCACTCTATTTAATTAAACTGTTGGGTTACCAATGACATTGATGATTTTGGGATTGAGAAGGAGGAATGATGTCGCTTAAAGCTACGTCGGTATTTCCCCAAAGAGGAAGGGATGATGCAGCACAGCTGTCGTGGTTTTGTCACGACAGATGTCCTAGCAAAAGGACTTAGTCGTGGAGCCATCTCTACGGGTTAGCTTAAAGGGGTTAAAGAGGACAAGGACGCAAGGGGTTTTATACTAGTTCGGCCCCTACGATGAAGGTAAAAGCCTACGTCTAGTTTGGTGTAGTATTGCTAGGGTTTCGATGACCAGGGAGCGAATCCGCTTTGCCTGTGTCTCGAGTTGTCGTTTTTTGTCCCTGAACCGTCGCCGGGTTGTCCCTTTATATACACAGGGTGACGCCCGGTCCGGTTTACAGAATCCCGAGGCCGGCTCATAAACGTGCCCGGCTCGGTCTCTATCTTTTCTATCTTACAACACCAGTTACACACCGTATGGCGGTTTACACATTACGGGCCCTAACACCTCTTGGGCCCTGGATCTCTAGTCTTCTATAATAAAGCACCATGCTCCATGTCCCGCTGGGCTTCAGTAGAAGTAATCCTTATAGGCATAAAACCGCCCCCTCCCTGGGCGGTTTATACCTAATAGTTATATACCTGACAACAGTGTCGGTAGGTATTTCCCTCAGATGTGAAACCAAGGTTATCGAACCAGTACGAGAACCAAGCAACACAACGTAAACAACACATGCACACAAATAACAAATACTCGCAACCCGACGTGTAAAAGGGGTTGTCAATCCCTTTCGGCTAACGGACGTGATAGAGTTGTAAATATTGATAGATTGGATACTAAATAAGATAAATTACAGCAAGATATTTTCGGGTTTTTGGTTTAGTAGATCTGAAAATAAAAGCAAAGGCAAATAGATCGCAAAGGAAAATATATGAGAAAGAAGACCCGGGGGGCGTAGGTTTCACTAGTGGCTTCTCTCGAGAAAAAATAGCAAACGGTGGGTACACAAATTACTGTTGGGCAATTGATAGAACCTCAAATAATTATGAAGATATCCAGGAAATGATCATCACATAGGCATCACGTCCAAGTGTAACATCCCAAAATTCTAAATTTTGGAATGTTATAATAAATAGATAGATTTGATTGCTTGCTGATTGTGCTGAGTGAAATTGAGTGAAATTCGAAACTTTTGAAAGTTAAATGAGAGGGAATAAAATGACTTTCCCAAAACTTTCACTTTGCTTCTTGATCTTCGAGGGAATTCAAATTCTTTTCAACACAAAACCCTAGAGTGAAGATAATATGACTTCTTCCATTTATTTTAAATGACAAAGGGCTTGAAAGGATTTTGAATTTCATCCTCGCAATATTTGCAATTCAGAGACTTTAAGCAACTCAATGATTTTCCCGAGAGAAGATAAAATGACTTCTTCAAATTATAGGAAATATGAGTTGGAGGTTTTTTTCTGAATTTTCTGCAACTCAATTTCAAATTGAGTTATTTGGGTTTTATTCAAATTATTTTTCTCCAAAAATAAATTACATGGAAAATAGGGTAACATGATTCCCTACAGCAGAAAATTGGAGAGAAATAGATTTGAAGTCCTTTTGGTATTTTAGTATGATTTTTACTAGGTTTTATTGCAATAGTAGCACTGTTTGATTTATTAGTGTGGGCATTTTATTTGACAGTAGGAAAATGTCCATCTTGTAGGATTTCTTTTTCTACAAATTTTGATATATTATATGCCTATAGGATATAATTATTTATTTTGCTCGTTTTCTATGTCTGTTAAAAAAAGGGTTTATATAAAAAAAGGGCCTTCTCTGCCGAACTGGGTCGGCCCAGCCAAACGGGCCGGTGAAGGAAATATGCCCTAGAGGCAATAATAAAGTTGTTATTTATATTTCCTTATATCATGATAAATGTTTATTATTCATGCTAGAATTGTATTAACCGGAAACTTAGTACATGTTTGAATACATAGACAAAACAGAGTGTCCCTAGTATGCCTCTACTAGAATAGCTCATTGATCAAAGATGGTTATGTTTCCTAACCATAGACATGAGTTGTCATTTGATCAACGGGATCACATCATTAGGAGAATGATGTGATGGACAAGACCCATCCGTTAGCTTAGCACTATGATCGTTTAGTTTTACTGCTATTGCTTTCTTCATGACTTATACATGTTCCTATGACTATGAGATTATGCAACTCCCGAATACCGTAGGAACAGCTTGTGTGCTATCAAACGTCACAACGTAACTGGGTGATCATAAAGATGCTCTACAGGTGTCTTCAAAAGTATTCGTGGTGTTGGCATAAATCAAGATTAGGATTTGTCACTCCAAGTGTCGGAGAGGTATCTCTGGGCCCTCTCGGTAACACACATCACAATAAGCCTTGCAAGCAAAAGACTAATGAGTTAGTCACGAGATGATGTGTTACGGAACGAGTAAAGAGACTTGCCGGTAACGAGATTGAACTAGGTATAGAGATACCGACGATCGAATCTCGGGCAAGTAACATACCGATGACAAAAGGAACAACGTATGTTGTTATGCGGTTTGACTGATAAAAGATCTTTGTAGAATATGTAGGAGCCAATATGAACATCCAGGTTCCGCTATTTGTTATTGACCGGAGATGAGTCTCGGTCATGTCTACATAGTTCTCGAACCCGTAGGGTCCGCACGCTTAACGTTTGATGACGATCGGTATTATGAGTTTATGAGTTTTGATGTACCGAAGGTAGTTCGGAGTCCCGGATGAGATCACGGACATGACGAGGAGTCTCGGAATGTCCGAGACATAAAGATTGATATATTGGACGACTATATTCGGACACCGGAAGTGTTCCGGAAAAGTTTCGGATTTAACTGGATTGCCGGAGGGGGTTACCGGAACGCCCTACGAGGGGGGATGGTCCATAGTGGGCCTTGAGGAAAGGAGAGAGGCAGCCCATAGAGGCTGGCCGGCGCCCCACCTAGGGATCCTAGTTGGACTAGGATTGGGGGGGCGCCACCTCTCCCTCTTTTCCTTTCCCTCTCTTCCTTCTTGGTGGACTCCTACTAGGAATAGGATTGCAATCCTATTCCTAGTAGGATTTGCCTAGCCACACCATAGGAGGCCGGCCGGCCCTCCCCTCTTGCACCTTTATATACGGGGGCAGGGGGGCACCCAAAGACACACAAGTTGAATTGTTCCAGCCGTGTGCGGTGCCCCCCTCCACAGAAACACACCTTGGTCATACCATCGCAGTACTTAGGAGAAGCCCTGCGCCGGTAGATACATCATATCCGTCACCACGCCGTCGTGCTGACGAAACTCTCCCGTGAAGCTCAACTGGATCAAGAGCTCGTGGGACGTCATCAAGCTGAACGTATGCTGAACACAGAGGTGTCGTACGTTCGGTACTTGATCGGTTGAATCGCGAAGAAGTTCGACTACATCAGCCGCGTCACTTGACGCTTCCGCTTCCGGTCTACGAGGGTACGTAGACACACTCTTCCCTCTCGTTGCTATGCATCTGGTAGATAGATCTTGCGTGATCGTAGGAAAATTTTAAAATACTACGTTCCCCAACAGTGGTATCAGAGCCAGGTATATGCGTAGATGATATGCACGAGTAGAACACAATGAGTTGTGGGCGATACTAGTCATACTGCTTACCAGCATGTCATATTTTGCTTCGGCGGTATTGTGAAATGAAGCGGCCCGGACCGACATTACGCGTACGCTTACGCGAGACTGGTTTCACCGTTAGGAGCACTCGTTGCTTAAAGGTGACTGGCGGGTGTCTGTCTCTCTCACTTTAGCTGAAACAAGTGTGGCTACGCCCGGTCCTTGTGAAGGTTAAAACAGCACATACTTGACGAAACATCGTTGTGGTTTTGTATGCGTAGGTAAGAACGGTTCTTGCTAAGCCCGTAGCAGCCACGTAAAACTTGCAACAACAAAGTAGAGGACGTCTAACTTGTTTTTGCAGGGCATGTTGTGATGTGATATGGTCAAGACATGATGAGTTATACGGTTTTGTATGAGATGATCATGTTTTGTAATGTTATCGGCAACTGGCAGGAGCCATATGGTTGTCGCTTTATTGTATGAAATGCAATCGCCATGTAATTGCTTTACTTTATCACTAAGCGGTAGCGATAGTCGTAGAAGCAATAGTTGGCGAGACGACAACGATGCTACGATGGAGATCAAGGTGTCGCGCCGGTGACGAAGGTGATCATGACGGTGCTTTGGAGATGGAGATCAAAAGCACAAGATGATGATGGCCATATCATGTCACATATTTTGATTGCATGTGATGTTTATCTTATTATGCTTCTTATTTTGCTTAGAACGACGGTAGCATTATAAGATGATCCCTTACTAAATTTGAAGGTATAAGTGTTCTCCCTGAGTATGCACAGTTGCGAAAGTTCGTCGTGCCGAGACACCACGTGATGATCGGGTGTGATAAGCTCTACGTTCAAATACAACGGGTGTAAGCCAGTTTTTGCACACGCAGAATACTCGGGTTAAACTTGACGAGCCTAGCATATGCAGATATGGCCTCGGAACACTGGAGACCGAAAGGTCGAGCGTGAATCATATAGTAGATATGATCAACATAAGATGTTCACCATTGATACTACTCCATCTCACGTGATGATCGGACATGGTTTAGTTGATTTGGATCACGTGATCATTTAGATGACCAGAGGGATGTCTATCTAAGTGGGAGTTCTTTAAGTAATATGATTAAATTGAACTTTAATTTATCATGAACTTAGTCCTGGTAGTATTAGCATATCTATGTTGTAGATCAATAGCTCGTGATGTTGCTCCCCGTTTTTTTATAAGTTCCTAGAGAAAACTAAGTTGAAAGATGAAGGAAATATGCCCTAGAGGCAATAATAAAGATGTTATTTGTATTTCCTTATATCATGATAAATGTCTTTTATTCATGCTAGAATTGTATTAACCGGAAACTTAGTACATGTGTGGATACATAGACAAAACAGTATGTCCCTAGTATGCCTCTACTAGACTAGCTCATTGATCAAAGATGGTTATGTTTCCTAGCCATAGACATGAGTTGTCATTTGATCAACGGGATCACATCATTAGGAGAATGATGTGATGGACAAGACCCATTCGTTAGCATAGCACTATTATCGTTTAGTTTTACTGTTATTGCTTTCTTCATGACTTATACATGTTCCTATGACTATGAGATTATGCAACTCCCGAATACCGTAGGAACACCTTGTGTGCTATCAAACGTCACAACGTAACTGGGTGATCATAAAGATGCTCTACAGGTGTCTCCGAAAGTATTCGTGGTGTTGGCATAGATCAAGATTAGGATTTGTCACTCCGAGTGTCGGAGAGGTATCTCTGGGCCCTCTCGGTAACACACATCACAATAAGCCTTGCAAGCAAAAGACTAATGAGTTAGTCACGAGATAATGTGTTACGGAACGAGTAAAGAGACTTGCCGGTAACGAGATTGAACTAGGTATAAAGATACCGACGATCGAATCTCGGGCAAGTAACATACCGTTTGACAAAAGGAACAACGTATGTTGTTATGCGGTTCTGACCGATAAAAGATCTTCGTAGAATATGTAGGAGCCAATATGAACATCCAGGTTCCGCTATTGGTTATTGACCGGAGATGAGTCTCGGTCATGTCTACATAGTTCTCGAACCCGTAGGGTCCGCACGCTTAACGTTTGATGACGATCGGTATTATGAGTTTATGAGTATTGATGTACCGAAGGTAGTTCGGAGTCCCGGATGAGATCACGGACATGACGAGGAGTCTCGGAATGTCCGAGACATAAAGATTGATATATTGGACGGCTATATTCGGACACCGGAAGTATACCGGAAAAGTTTCGGATTTATCGGGAATGCCGGAGGGGGTTACCGGAACCCCCTACGAGAGGGGATGGTCCATAGTGGGCCTAAAGGGAAAGAGAGAGGCAGCCCATAGGGCTGGCCGGCGCCCCCACCTAGGGTTCCTAGTTGGACTAGGATTGGGGGGGGGGAGGCGCCACCTCTCCTATTCCTTTCCCCCTTCTTCCTTTCGGTGAATCCTACTAGGAATAGGATTGCAATCCTATTCCTAGTAGGACTCCTTCCCTAGCCGCACCAGGAAGGGCCGGCCGGCCTCCCTGCCCTGCTCCTTTATATACGGGGGCAGGGGGCACCCAAAGAGACACAAGTTGAATTGTTTTAGCCGTGTGCGGTGCCCCCCTCCACAGAATCACACCTCGGTCATACCGTCGCGGAGCTTAGGCGAAGCCCTGTGCCGGTGAACACATCATATCCGTCACCACGCCGTCGTGCTAACGAAACTCTCCCGTGAAGCTCAACTGGATCAAGAGCTCGTGGGACGTCATCAAGCTGACCGTGTGCTGAACGCGGAGGTGCCGTATGTTCGGTGCTTGATCGGTTGGATCGCGAAGAAGTTCGACAACATCAACCGCGTCACTTGACGCTTCCGCTCCCGGTCTACGAGGGTACGTAGACACACTCTTCCCTCTCGTTGCTATGCATCTGGTAGATAGATCTTGCGTGATTGTAGGAAAATTTTAAAATACTACGTTCCCCAACAGTGGCATCATGAGCCAGGTCTATGCGTAGATGATATGCACGAGTAGAACACAATGAGATTGTGGACGATACTAGTCATACTGCTTACCAGCATGTCATACTTTGCTTCGGCGGTATTGTGAGATGAAGCGGCCCGGACCGACATTACGCATACGCTTACGCGAGACCGGTTTCACCGTTACGAGCACTCGTTGCTTAAAGGTGACTGGCGGGTGTCTGTCTCTCTCACTTTAGCTGAATCAAGTGTGGCTACGCCCGGTCCTTGTGAAGGTTAAAACAGCACATACTTGACGAAACATCGTTGTGGTTTTGTATGCGTAGGTAAGAACGGTTCTTGCTAAGCCCGTAGCAGCCACGTAAAACTTGCAACAAACAAAGTAGAGGACGTCTAACTTGTTTTTGCAGGGCATGTTGTGATGTGATATGGTCAAGACATGATGAGTTATACGGTTTTGTATGAGATGATCATGTTTTGTAAAGTTATCGGCAACTGGCAGGAGCCATATGGTTGTCGCTTTATTGTATGAAATGCAATCGCCATGTAATTGCTTTACTTTATCACTAAGCGGTAGCGATAGTCGTGGAAGCAATAGTTGGCGAGACGACAACGATGCTACGATGAAGATCAAGGTGTCAAACCGGTGACGAAGGTGATCATGACGGTGCTTTGAAGATGGAGATCAAAAGCACAAGATGATGATGGCCATATCATGTCACATATTTTGATTGCATGTGATGTTTATCTTATTATGCTTCTTATTTTGCTTAGAACGACGGTAGCATTATAAGATGATCCCTTACTAAATTTCAAGGTATAAGTGTTCTCCCTGAGTATGCACCGTTGCGAAAGTTCGTCGTGCCGAGACACCACGTGATGATCGGGTGTGATAAGCTCTACGTTCAAATACAACGGGTGTAAGCCAGTTTTGCACACGCAGAATACTCGGGTTAAACTTGACGAGCCTAGCATATACAGATATGGCCTCGGAACACTGGAGACCGAAAGGTCGAGCGTGAATCATATAGTAGATATGATCAACATAAGATGTTCACCATTGAAAACTACTCCATCTCACGTGATGATCGGACATGGTTTAGTTGATTTGGATCACGTGATCATTTAGATGACTAGAGGGATGTCTATCTAAGTGGGAGTTCTTTAAATTAATATGATTAAATTGAACTTTAATTTATCATGAACTTATTCCTGATAGTTTTGCATATCTATGTCGTTGTAGATCAATGGCCCGTGCTACCGTTCCTTTGAATTTTAATGCATTCCTAGAGAAAGCTAAGTTGAAAGATGATGGTAGCAATTACACGGACTGGGTCCGTAACCTGAGGATTATCCTCATTGCTGCACAGAATAATTATGTCCTTGAAGCACCGCTAGGTGACAAGCCCCCTTCCGCTGATGCAGACGCTTTGAACGTCTGGCAATCACGGTCTGATGAGTACACGATAGTTCAGTGTGCCATGCTTTACGGCTTAGAACCGGGACTTCAACGACGTTTTGAACGTCATGGAGCATATGAGATGTTCCAGGAGCTGAAGTTAATATTTCAAGCAAATGCCCGAATTGAGAAATATGAGATTTCCAATAAGTTCTACAGCTGCAAAATGGAGGAGAATAGTTCTATCAGTGAACACTTACTCAGAATGTCTGGGTACTACAATCATATGACTCAACTTGGTTGCAAAGTTGACAAGGATAGTGTTATTGATAGAGTTCTTCAATCACTGCCACCAAGCTATAAAGGCTCCGTGATGAACTATAACATGCAAGGGATGCAAAAGACTATGCCCGAGCTCTTCGCTATGCTCAAAGCTGCGGAGGTAGAAATCAAAAAGGAGCATCAAGTGTTGATGGTTAATAAGACCACTAGTTTCAAGAAAAAGGGCAAGGGAAAGAAAGGGAACTTCAAAAAGAATAGCAAGTCAGTTGCTACTTCAACGAAGAAACCCAAATCTGGAGCCAAGCCTGAAACTGAGTGCTTCTACTGCAAGGGGACTGGACACTGGAAACGGAACTGCCCCAAGTATTTGGCGGATAAGAAGGATGGCAAGATGAACAAAGGTATATGTGATATACATGTTATTGATGTGTACCTTACTAATGCTCGTAGTAGTACCTGGGTATTTGATACCGGTTCGGTTGCTAATATTTGTAACTCGAAACAGGGACTACGGATTAAACGGAGATTAGCTAAGGACGAGGTGACGATGCGCGTGGGAAACGGTTCCAAAGTCGATGTGATCGTCGTCGGCACGCTACCTCTACATCTACCTTCGGGATTAGTTTTAGACCTAAATAATTGATATTTGGTGCCAGCGTTAAGCATGAACATTATATCTGGATCTTGTTTATTGCGAGACGGTTATTCATTTAAATCAGAGAATAATGGTTGTTCCATTTTTATGAATAATATCTTTTATGGTCATGCACCCTTGAAGAGTGGTCTATTCTTATTGGATCTCGATTGTAGCGATACACATATTCATAATATTGAAACCAAAAGATGCAAGGTTAATAATGATAGTGCAACTTATTTGTGGCACTGCCATTTAGGTCATATTGGTGTAAAACGCATGAAGAAACTCCATAAAGATGGACTTTTGGAATCACTTGATTATGAATCACTTGGTACTTGCGAACCATGCCTCATGGGCAAGATGACTAAAACTCCGTTCTCAATTGCCCCATGCTGTTTTATAGCCTGCTTTTGTACATGCTGTTGTACCTTACCTTCTTATCCTAAACTGCTTAGTATAGGTTGGTTGGTGTTTCACCAGTGACCCTCCCCCCTATCCCAATTGCCCCAACTTGTTGACCGATGACTCGATCAATGTGATCGATGACGAGAGACCGACACAGCACCTCACCCCCTTTAGTTGTACGACTCTGCAGAGTTACTATTGAGTGCCGAGGGTGATACCTCGTACATCACGTCTGATGAGATCTCTATAGTGCAGCTATTCGGTCGTGGTCATCAAGCGTGATTCCTCCTTCACCACTCCCGATAAGACTCTGTCGTGCAACCCCTCAAGTGTGAACCTCGAGGTGATTCCTCCTATGGTCACCTTGATGATTACATTAAGTGGAATCCATCGAGGGTGATTCCTCGTGTTTTCCACCTCGATGTTTTGGACACACGGTTACCTTGACTTTACTTCAGACCTTTGTTAAAGTCGGGCGCGCCTGGGGAGCACCCGCAAGATGTTACGGTGGCGACTGGCCGTTTAGTGGTATCTCCCAGGAGGGGTGGTAGCTCCAGACTTGTACCAACATCCGTCACTTATTTTAATAATGCACTAACAAGTTTGGGTATTTGTTCTGAGTTGGCCACTAGCCTATACGCACTAACTGCCACGCGAGAATAGTTATGGGCCTCGGCGTCGTAATATCAGCCAAAACTTTGTCAGACGTCCAGTTCACCATTGTGGCCGGGCCGGATCGCGCCATCCAGGCAGAGGTGGTGCTAGTATCTATCCCCTTGAGTACAATGATCCAAAGTGCAAAGGGCGATGGGCCCAAGACCCTTGAGCGCTTCGGATGTAGATTGCCGGGGACCTCTTTGCTGAGCCTAGGTAGGGCTACGATGTGTTGATCTTCCGAGGTCGGGCATTGACCCAGAAGGTGTGTCCGGCCAAAGTAATCAAGCATGTTGGGTAATGTGGTGCACCCCTGCAAGGAAGTTATCTATTCAAATACCGTATCCACGGTAATGGACGTTCAGACTTGTATCCTGGTCTATTATGACTAGAAATGGATACTTGAGATATGTGATGGATATGTTGGCTCCGGGATTGCTTTCTCGCAGGGAGTCGAGGAAGGATCTCTGGGCGTTAAAACTACAATATGTTTGTTAAATATAAACTACTATTCTATACTCTCCTGGATGTTGCAAGACACTTGAAGATGCTTGAAGACGCTAATCTTTGATAGGCTAGGCCTTCCCCTCTATTCTGGCATTCTGCAGTTCAGTCCACAGATACGTACCTTCTTTTGATACCAATGCATACTTAGTATAGATCTGATGCTTGCGAGTACTTTGGATGAGTACTCACGGTTGCTTTGCTACCCCTTTTCCCCCTTCTTCTTCCTTTCCGGTTGCTGCGACCAGATGGTGGATCCCAAGAGCCATATGCCACCCCCATCGACTACTACTACTATCCAGAGGGTGCCTACTACTACGTGGAGACCGCCGACGACCAGGAGTAGTTAGGAGGTCCCAGGCAGGAGGAATTGCCTCTTCGATCATTGTTGCTTTTTTGTTTGCCTTCTTAAGGCAGTCGTGTTTAACTTATGTCTCTACTCAGATATTGTTGCTTCCGCTGACGCTTGTGTCTCGAGTTTTTGTATTCGAGCCCTCGAGGCCCCTACATTGTAATATGAAGCTTGTATTATCTTATTTGTGTTTAGAGTTGTGTTGTGATATCTTCCCGTGAGTCCCTGATCTTGATCGTACACATTTGCGTGTATGATCAGTGTACGGTCGAAT
>LR738710.1:899553210-899591499 GCA_902687465.1 Secale cereale | reverse complement strand
GGGGTCAAACCAGCCTACCCGAATGCCGCTTGGTACGCTGCCAAGGCAGCCTCCTCCGGCGTTTGATGGGGCGCCGGCATTGTGGCCTGCCGAGCGCGCTCCTCCTCCCCCTCCTCCTCCTCAAGCCGCAGCGCCTTCGCGCCGCGGCACAGCTGCTGCTCCCAAAGGATATGTCGCTCGCCGTCGGCCTCCTCCTAGGCGAGCCAGTGCGCCTTCCAGCGCTCAAGGTGGGCCGCCTCCTCCTCCGGCGTGGCGGTGTAGTTGACAGGAGGAGCGCTCACCCACTCGCGGAACTCGTCGGTCCACGTGTAGGACTCCTCCGGGCAAGTGGGTGGAGCCGGCGAGCGCTTCCACGTCGGCTTCGGCTCCGGCTTGGGCTCGACGAAGGGCGACGGCGAAGGCGAGTCGAAGAACGGGGCGTGGACGGAGTCCCCTGCCACCGACAAGGCGAGGGCGCGGTCCATCACGTCCCATTGGGCCTCCTCCACGATCCAGCTTGCCTCCAGCGCCTGCTGCAAGCCTAGCTCGAGGGAAGCTTGGTACGCCTTCTCTCCATCTTGCTCGTGCGGCAGAACCTCAGGCGGCGACGGAGGAACGTTGTGGTTGACGTGGATGCCCTGGAGGCGCTCCTTCTTGTGCTCTAGAGTGAACCAACGCTCCCAGTTGGGGGAGACTGGCACGTAGGCATGCATCCGCCGCTCCTCCGTAGTGAGGGCCTCGCGACGTCGGTGAACCTCCTCGGCGTGCACCCGCGCCGTGCGTGGCACTGCAGGAATCTGGATCCGCTGCGGATCCAGATGCCAGCCGTGAAGCGAGTTGACATCCGGATACTGCAGTGGCCGACGGTATTGCTAGTGCCACCGCGCCTGGTGTACAGACACTGTCGCTCCCGTGGCGAGCCGCGTTTAGGAGGCGGCGGCGGAAGAACCGATGAGCCGCGGGAAGAGCTCGCACCGGCGATCAGCTTCCCCCTCCCATTGCCACCGAAAAACCCCATGGTGGTTTGGGCTTGCTAGGGTTCCTGGTCGCCGGCGAGGGAGCAGGATGTGGCCACATGTGGACGGGCATTGGAAGTGGATGAGGCCAGCTCCGCCGCACACTTCCATTAAAAGAACGGGCTCGCAGAGCTTCCACATGCTGCCAGGTGGGCCCCGAGGTAGGTGCTGGCACTTAATAAGACGTGGGTGTTCGTTGGGTGGCCGACAAGTGGGACCGGGGCAGACAGCGAGGGACGCGCGGCGCGTCTGCGTCGCGTCCGTGCCGGTGCATTTCAGGCGCAAATTTGAGCTTGAAATGAGTCCACGCGGATGTCAGACAGACGAATTTTGAGAGTTGGTCGGCGAGTTAGAGCATCTCCAACAGCCGCGCTACGCGACGCGCCCAAAAAATGCATTTGCCGCGCGCGCTTCGGCTGGTTTAGCGCGCGGATAGGCGCCAGCTCCAGCAGCCGCGCTATAATGCAGCGCGCGCGCGCCGCTCCAGCAGTGCCCAAAAATGCAGCGCGCGCAGCAAGCACAAACCACATATACAATTCAAAAAATAGGAGAAAAACAATCAAACAAACAAAATAAATCAACAACAAATAGTTATTACAACTCAAACAAATAGTTTATTGTTCAGTACAACAAATAATGCAATAAACACAACCAATAGTTCATGAACAATACAATACAAATAATGCAATGAAATCATGCTCTTTGTCGTCCATGCCATGCCCACCACTCTTCAATCAGATCCTTCTGAAGATCATTGTGCGTTGCGGGACGCCGAATGGCATGATAGGAGGCAACAAAACGGGCTACCCTTTCAGCCCTCCGTCGCACTCGCACGGGATATCCCAAGAGCTCATACTGTGAGTAGTCTAAATCTTGGCCACGCTCATTCTCGATGATCATGTTGTGCATGATCACACAAGCGTGCATGATGTACCAAAGCATTTTTTGACCCCAAAATCTAGCCGATCCTCTCACAATAGCAAATTGGGCTTGCAAAATCCCAAATGCTCTCTCCACATCTTTTCTAGCAGCCGCCTGAGCATTGTGGAAATCAAGATTTTTCTTACCTTCTGGCTTTTTCAACGGCTTCACGAAGTTTTGCCACTTTGGATAGATGTCATCCGCTAGATAATAGCCATAGTTGTACGTATGGCCATTTGCTACAAACTGCACCGGTGGCAACTCACCATTCGCAATCTTATTCATCAGTGGTGACCGGTTGACAACATTGATGTCATTCAAAGATCCAGGCATTCCAAAGAATGCATGCCAAATCCAAGTCTCCTGATCGGCCACCGCTTCAAGGATTATAGTGGAACCCTTTTTTTGGCCGTGGAATTGCCCATGCCATGCCTTTGGACAATTCTTCCAACTCCAATGCATGCAATCTATTGAGCCAAGAATGCCAGGAAAGCCGCGAGATTTGTTCATCGCCAATAGCCTTGCAGCGTCTTCAGCAGTGGGAGATCTCAAATACTCCTCGCCAAACACTTGCACAATTCCCACTGCAAAGCGCTTGACACACATGATGGCTTGGCTCTCACCCATAGCCAAGTGATCATCAACTAGATCGGCCGGGATACCGTATGCCAACATACGCAAAGCGGCTGTCACCTTCAGAAAGGTGCTATGCCCGAGCTCTCCGGCAGCATTCCTCCTTTGCTGGAAAAACCGGTCATGGCTCGCTAGTTTCTCTGCAATGCGCTTGAACAAGTCTGTGTTCATCCTAAACCGGCGACGAAAATACGACTCCGGGTATGTGGGATTCTCCACGAAATAGTTCTTCATCAATATGTTATGGGCATCAATCCTATCTCTCCAAATTTTATCCCGACCCATAACCGAACCACCGTGCTTCGGTTTTTTATTGATATGCATAGCTATGATCATTGCAAGATCCTCCTCCTCTTCCATATCAAATTCATCTTCGGAAGAATCATACGACGAACTCATCTACAATGTTCAACACTATACTATCAAAACTACAATTCAAAATATGCACCAAATTCATAAGTTTGGAGCAATACATACCTTGTAGGCGTTTTGTCGAACACCTTGCGGGCGCGGCGCGGTGATACGTCCAAAACGTATCTGTAATTTCTGCTTGCTCCATGCCTCTTTTGTGTGATATTGCTATGATATTTATACACTTTTGATCATATTTGGACTAACCTATTAACTCAGTGCACCCCAGTGCCAGTTTCTGTTTTCTGCTGTTTTTGTATTTCAGGTTTTCCCATCACGTAAACTGCCAGAAAAATCCCGGAAAAATTATATAAAAAATCAGCGTTCCGGAAGCTTCCACACGGCCGAAGTAGGGCCGGAGGGGGGCCACCAGGGCTCCAGGCGCCCTGGTGGCGCGGCCCCCCTCCTGGCCGCGCCGGGGGGGGGCGCCTGGGCCCCCCAGGTCTCCGCTGATGCCCCCCTTTGGCATATATTTAACACGCGTCCCGAAACCCTCGAGGACGGAACCCTTTTTCGTGATCTCATCTCTGTTCCGCCGCCGCCGCGCTTCCAAGATCGGGAGCACCAGGAGAACTCTTCCCGGCACCCTGCCGGAGGGGAGGATCACCACCGGGAGCCTCTCCACCACCATGGACGCCTCCCGGATGAGTTGTGAGTAGTCTCCCTTGGGCCATGGGTCCATGACCAGTAGCTATGTGATGTTCTCCTCCCCTTATTGTGCTTCACTAATTAGACCTCGTGAGCTGCCCTACATGATCGAGGCACATATGTAATCCTTATGTTGTTGCTATGATGAGTTTGCTGGGATCCGATGGATTGTGAGATTATGTTCAGATTGTGTTTGAGTAATATATTTGATTTACCTCTTTTATATTTCTGTTCGTAAGTAATTCTTGCATGTTCTCCGTTGCTATTTATTGCTTTGGCCAAGTAGTAGGTAGTGACTCCAAGAGGGAACGTTATGCTCGATTGTGGGTTCATGCCCCTCGATGACTAGCTTGAGTGACAGAAACATTAGTCTAGGGGATGTGTTGTTGCCACAAGGGGGAAAACAACGGTGCTTGTACTCGCGGGTGCAAGGATTGTTTACTTTACGCAAAGTTCTTTTAATGCAGTTGTATGTTGCTTTGAGTTTACACTATGGGTGGGACTCGCAACTTAATACCAGCGAGATGTTCTGGATAGATATCTCGAGGTGGATGATTAGTAGTAGATGCAGATAGATTTCGGTCAATTGCCTTGGCGTACCGCCCATGCTTTGAACCTCTACCTTTCTTGCAACATAGTTAGCATTGGTTTGCGCACATAATTATGTCAATTGCCCAGCTGTAATTCGTTTACCTCACATAGTTGTTTTATCGTCTTTTGGGAGAGAGACATCACTAGTGAACATCATGGGACCCCGGTCCATATTACCATCACTGATCACATCCGCTATTTACTTTCTGCTTTTACTTACTATTTGCAGCAATACCTATCACTATTATCACTTGCGTTTGATCCTTTGTAAACGACAAGGCCGGAGGGATTGACAACCTCTCTGTACTCGTTGGGAGCAAAGTTATTTGTATCAATGTGCAGGTCCAAGTTGATTGCTAATATCTGGCGCCGTTAGCAGTTAACACCTTCTTGTTGAACCTAGGAGTCTCAGGGGAAATCGATCCTTGGTATCTTTGCCAAGGGAAAACTACCGCTACACTGCATCTCAAACCTTCCACTTGGGGTAACCGACGAGGGGCGAGAAGCCATCAAGCAAAGTTTTCTGGCGCCGTTGCCGGGGACTCCACTCTTCAAGATAGGGGAGTTGCACGCTATCTTTTACCTTTGCTTTTTAGTCTTGTTAGTTTACCTTTCAGTTTTTGCTTTAGTATCTTTTATCAAAAATCACAAAAATAATTATCTCATTCTTTAGCTGTCATTATGTCGGGTCCTTTTGTCTTTGGCGAGGCAGAAGTTCTCACCTTTAAACAAAGAGGTGGGGAAAGTCTGAAAGATGCTTGGTATAGAATTAATGATTCTCAAAAAAGAGCCACCAAGAAGCAATCTACTACTATCCTGCTTAGAAATTTTTATGTTGGAATTACTTCTTGGAATAGGTTTATTCTAGATACTGCTATCAATGGAAATTTCCTAGAGGCCCCAGTTTGGGAATCTCTTAGTATTATTGAAAATCTTGTAGGGAATCCCCCTGTTGTTAGCATTCAAGAGGATATCACCCTAGCTCACATTATGAAAAAACTTGAAAAGATAGAGCTAGAGATGCCAAACACTAATAAGATAAATGAGTTGGATCGTAAGATCCAAGGGAATTTGAATAGGATTGATAGCTCCATGCATAAAATTCTCAAAACTTTGGAGACCATCAAATCCCGTGACTTGGACTCTTCTAGGATAGACAAGATTGAGGAAATCTTTGATACTCTAGGAACTACTTTCTCCTCAATCAAAACCAAAAAGGTAGAAACTCCGGCAAAGAAGGATCCTAAGTTCGTTCATGTTCCAAAGGCTCCCCGCTCTAAAAGAAATCCATCTATTGCCAAAGGGGTTGAAACTGTAAAGACTTTGGAAGAAACACCTCTCTTTGATAAATTTATAAATGAATCTTGCCTTGACCTTTTTCCTTTTGGTCTTCTTCCTAGAAGTATCTCTATTAGGCCTTTATTTGAAATTCCTCTTAAGACTAGTTGTACTATTGAAGAGCTTTTTGATGATCTTGATGATGGTTCAATTGATACAACTTGATCTCTACGCATTATGCCTAGCTTAAAGGCATAAAAGAAAACGCTTTTGGGAGACAGCCCACAATGAATAAAATTTTATTTTGCTTTTGTTGTGTCTTGATGTTGTTACTACAGTAGCATCATCATTGTATCTTTACTTTTCAACTTTGTGCCAAGTGTAGCCTCTGATTGCAAGAAAGTTCAAAAGTTGTGACGTGTTGTCCAGGAAACAGATTCTGTCCTTGGATAGAAAAATTCGTATAAAATCACCAGATCATCTTTTTGGTCTGGATTTTTTCGACAGCGTGCTCTATACAATTGTCTTTCGGGCGTCTGTTCTGAGTTTTTTTTATTAGAGTTGCAGAAGTGCCCCGAAAAAATCATTTACTACCTGCTGGTCTGTTTTTCACAGATTCTATCCTGTTTTGCCTTTCCTTCATTTTGCAAACCTTGAGCTTGTTTTTTCTTTGCAAAAACCTTTTGGCAATCTTGAGAAATAGTAGACCTTCAAGAATATCCTTATTTCCAGCAAGGAACAATTATTTTATTATGGGTACTAACCTCGCTAATCAGATTATGATGAGTTATGTATGAAGGGAGTTTTCAAGTGTGCGAGGGAAGATGATAAAAAGATTCAGGAGTGTCAAACGCTCAAGCTTGGGGATGCCCCCATGCACCCCCAATAAATATTCAAGAAGACTCAAGCGTCTAAGCTTGGGGATGCCCCCGTGCATGCCCTTCTCCATCAACATTATCAGTTCGTCTTTCGTTCCACTATATTTTTATCACTTCATGTGTTATGTGCTATGCTTGGAGCGTCTTGCTTTTAGTTTTCCTTTTTAGTTTTCCTTAGCTTTTCATAACGAGTCGGAACTCAGCTTTCTTTGTGTGGGAGAGAAACACGCTCCACTTCAACCTAGAACACAACATAGAATTTTCATGTCTATGTTTGTTGTGTATGTTCTTGGTCTTTCAATAGCTACTGTCATGCTTAGCTTTTAGTTTTCATGCTTATCTTTTTAAAGAGCTTTTGTTTAGTTGGTCGCTGGAACTCTCTTTATTTATCATGATTATCTTATTAAGAGAGTTGGCTTCTGTTGCATTGGTCGATATGTCTATGATAAAAATGCTACGTGCATAATGGTGCTTAGTAGTTCATGTTTTCTTATGGTTAGTCTCAAAAAGCTGGGGGGTTCCCAATGTGTTATTGGAGTACCAACATGATTTGTTTGCCTATGATGTGGTATGGTTTAGTGATATCTTCCTTCAAGAATTTATTTTGATTGACTTGGCGTATGCTCACGCATATTTAAGACAGTAAAGAAAGTCTGTCAAGCCTTGATGATCTTTTATTTCTGAGTAGCAATATAACTACCATGCCTGATTCAATGTTGCTTTGTCGCTCTGCATGATTATGACCGTCATTGCTCTTTTAGTTGGTCGCTCCCAGTCTTTTGCTAACCTCCACCTGTACTAAGCGGACTGACTGCTTGTGGATCCAAAATCCTTTAAACCAGTTATGCCATATGAGTCCACCATACCTTCCTATACATGGTATTTACCTGCCATTCCTAACGAAGACTTTCATGTACCATCTCGAAATTATTCAAAAAAGCATTTCTATTTTGTGCCTCTGTTTTAGTTCATGAGGAATTAGTAGTTAATTCATGATCTTTTTAAGTTGGACAAGCTTCACCCCGGGATTGCATGTCTAATGTGCAAACCCATAATACGAGAAGGAACTGGCATAGAGTGCGCCCGGCTCATTAAAAAATAATATAAACAAACAAACCCTCCTTCACGCTTTGTTCATGAGAAATCAGAAAACTTTGGTAGTGATAAACAAAGGAGATTAAGAGGATGTGATCGTCCTCATTCGGGAGCCGTTCCTCGAAACTTGTCCATCTCGAGAAGTGATTGAGTTATCTGCTAGCATTCGTTGACGAAACATGCATATTAAAAAAAATATTACCTCTGTTTTTAAAACCAAGAGCTCTGGTACATGCTTTGTCTTTGTTTCCGACCACGGGTTTTCAACCTTGCCAACAAAAGCCACGGTTCGAGAGTCTCCACCTTCTTTTAAAGCACCAACTACTGAGAGCATGATTGTCATTCTGAGTGTAATGTGCATTGTCCCAAAGTAGCATTGTCTTTTGCATGATTATGATATCGTTTATTCTGAAATCATTGTATCTAGTCATCACTTAAACCTTGGAGGTGCCCCTGCATTTATGTTTTGCTTCACTAAAGGGGGCAAGCGAGATACCACTTTATCATATTTGCACACCATGCTCACTACAAATCTATTTGATGTTTCAGTATCATATTGTAAAACTTTCAGTTCTTTGTGATTTTCTCATAAGGCAACTTAATTACTATAGATTCATTGTCTCAGTAAGCTTTTGTCATGTGACTATGAAAAGTCCTTATATGGTTAATAGCATGTCACCACAGAAATTATGCTTGTTATCATTTACCTACTCGAGGACGAGCAGGAATTAAGCTTGGGGATGTTGATACGTCCAAAACGTATCTGTAATTTCTGCTTACGCCATGCCTCTTTTGTGTGATATTGCTATGATATTTATACACTTCCATACACTTTTGATCATATTTGGACTAACCTATTAACTCAGTGCACCCCAGTGTCAGTTTCTGTTTTCTGCTGTTTTTGTATTTCAGGTTTTCCCATCACGTAAACTGCCAGAAAAATCCCGGAAAAATTATATAAAAAATCAGCGTTCCGGAAGCTTCCACACGGCCGAAGTAGGGCCGGAGGGGGGCCACCAGGGCTCCAGGCGCCCTGGTGGCGCGGCCCCCCTCCTGGCCGCGCCGGGGGGGGGGGGGGCGCCTGGTCCCCCCAGGTCTCCGCTGATGCCCCCCTTTGGCATATATTTAACACGCGTCCCGAAACCCTCGAGGACGGAACCCTTTTCACGATCTCATCTCTGTTCCGCCGCCGCCGCGCTTCCAAGATCGGGAGCACCAGGAGAACTCTTCCCGGCACCCTGCCGGAGGGGAGGATCACCACCGGGAGCCTCTCCACCACCATGGACGCCTCCCGGATGAGTTGTGAGTATTCTCCCTTGGGCCATGGGTCCATGACCAGTAGCTATGTGATGTTCTCCTCCCCTTCTTGTGCTTCACTAATTAGACCTCGTGAGCTGCCCTACATGATCGAGGCACATATGTAACCCTTATGTTGTTGCTATGATGAGTTTGCTGGGATCCGATGGATTGTGAGATTATGTTCAGATTGTGTTTGAGTAATATATTTGATTTACCTCTTTTATATTTATGTTCGTAAGTAATTCTTGCATGTTCTCCGTTGCTATTTATTGCTTTGGCCAAGTAGTAGGTAGTGACTCCAAGAGGGAATGTTATGCTCGATTGTGGGTTCATGCCCCTCGATGACTAGCTTGAGTGACAGAAACATGAGTCTAGGGGATGTGCTGTTGGCACAAGGGGGAAAACAACGGTGCTTGTACTCGCGGGTGCAAGGATTGTTTACTTTATGCAAAGTTCTTTTAATGCAGTTGTCTGTTGCTTTGAGTTTACACTATGGGTGGGACTCGCAACTTAATACCAGCGAGATGTTCTGGATAGATATCTCAAGGTGGATGATTAGTAGTAGATGCAGATGGATTTCGGTCAATTGCCTTGGCGTACCGCCCATGCTTTGAACCTCTACCTTTCTTGCAACATAGTTAGCATTGGTTTGCGCACATAATTCTGTCAATTGCCCAGCTATAATTCGTTTACCTCACATAGCTGTTTTATCGTCTTTTGGGAGAGAGACATCACTAGTGAACATCATGGGACCCCGGTCCATATTACCATCACTGATCATATCCGCTATTTACTTTCTGCTTTTACTTACTATTTGCAGCAATACCTATCACTATTATCACTTGCGTTTGATCATTTGTAAACGACAAGGCCGGAGGGATTGACAACCTCTCTGTACTCGTTGGGAGCAAAGTTATTTGTATCTGTGTGCAGGTCCAAGTTGATTGCTAATATCTGGCGCCGTTAGCAGTTAACACCTTCTTGTTGAACCTAGGAGTCTTAGGGGAAATCGATCCTTGGTATCTTTGCCAAGGGAAAACTACCGCTACACTGCATCTCAAACCTTCTACTTGGGGTAACCGACGAGGGGCGAGAAGCCATCATGCGGCAGCGAGCCCTCAGGCGCTGTTCCTTAGACGTCGGAGGCGCGCGAGGTCCGGTCGGACTAGGAGGGGGTGGGGCGGAAGCGCAGCGGCGCGGGGAGGCCGGCGAAGCGCCTGAACGGTCGCCGGCGGGCGCGGGCGGCGGCCGCAGCGGAGACAGACCAGGGAAGCGCTTGAGTGGTCGCCGGCGGGCGCGGGCGGTGACGGCGGCGCGGGGATAGGCCGGGGAAGCGCTGAACGGTCGCCGGGGGCGCGAGCGGCGGCAGCGGCGTGGTCGGATGGGGCCGGCGAGAGTGGAGGAGGGAGCGAGCGAGCGCGGGAGAGAGCAGCGAGCGAGCGCGGGAGAGTCGCGCGCGCGCGAGCCGGCGCTGCAAATAACGGGCGCGGGATTGCGTTTCGGCCAGCGCGCTGAATTGGAAATGGCGCGCGTTTTTGCGCGCCCACTAGAGCTGCCCGTCCGTTGCGCGCGCGCTAAAATTGCCTTTTTTTAGGACGCGGCGCTTGTATAGCGCGGCTGTTAAAGATGCTCTTATTAGGCGAGCGTTTTTGTGCGCGCCGATCAAACGGAAGTGGGCGGATGGAACGGGTCTCCCCGTTGGAGTTGCTTTAGGTATGTCACCCGAGCAGCTCCCTAGTATAACCAGTACTGTACCCCGAGTAGCTTAGGTTCCGCCGCCGCCGCCCGACAAGGCACTGCCGCCGACGCATCCCCACCCGCCCATCTATCTCCACTGCCACCCGCCCTAGCCGGACCCTGCTTCGGTGCCGTAACTGCACCTGCAGTTCGGTCAATGACATGTGGGCCAGCTGTCTGTTAGGCCCACATGTCACTGACTCAACTGCAGGTGCAGTTAAGGCACTGAAGCTCAGTCCGCCCTAGCCTTGCCCACCGCTCCACACCACATAATCCCACGCCCACCGCCCGCCTCTCTGTTACGGCCGCTGCAGGCGACGGACGACGGCGGCTGCACGAAGCCCCAGCTCGCCGCCGTTGGTGGCCGAAGCGGTCAATCGAGCTGCAGGCGTTCAGCGGGTACTTGTCCTCTTCCATCTTTCCGAATCGGAGCCCGCTTGTAGAAGAGAGGGGAGAGGACCCAGCACTCGGAGCTCTTGCATCTACCAGTGCCAGTTCGATTCAAAGTCTGAACCGACAAGGACCCAATGAAGAAGGAATTCGGGCGATACCAGTGGCGTTTTCGGACTCGGATTTCCAAAGCCTACTGGAATTACTGCCGAGGCCTCCACATAAGTACCCAGGCCCTCTGACCTGGGAGTATCAATCAAAGGTTGCAACTTCAGCTAGGTGTGGGGATCAAAGTTCATTTTCCGTTAGTAGGTGGGGATCAAAGTTTTGCTTCAATTCAATGGAGGCTTGTAGCTTAGCCAGGACAATTGGCTTATGGAGTTCACCCATACACCCAAGGATGTTCTTCTCTCTGGTCTTCAGAGTTTTGCCCAAGCTGCTAGGCCTCCCCCCCAGTTTACTGAAGAAATTCCTCAAACATGAACATATTCATCCACCACACATGGAGATTGAAGTAGGTGAATTGCCGGAGCTGCCGCACGAACTCCTCATGGATATATTTGCCCTCCTAGATATTCCCGACCTGAAGCGTGCCAGCTCCGTCTGCTCCTCCTGGCGCTCCGCTTATACCAGCCTATGCAACCTTGGGCTGTACAAGCGGCCCCAGACGCCATGCCTTTTCTACACCTCTGAATCTGCTGGTGAGAGTGATGCGTTCCTCCACAGCCTCGCAGAGAAGAGGTCATACAAGTTGACTCTCCCGGAGCCACCTATCCGCACTTGGCATCTGATCGGCTCCACAAATGGCTGGCTGGTTACTGCTGATGAGAGGTCTGAGATGCATCTTCTAAATCCAATCACCTGCCAACAGATCGCTCTACCGTCAGTGACCACCATCGAGCATGTGACTCCCATTTTTAACAAAGCAGGTGCCTTGTGTAAGTACCATTACTCGCGGCACACATATGGGCCATATGAGCTCTATACTGACCCACCCTCAATCCTTGCTCTTGGCGAGCTACGGAGCTTCCTCCATAAAAAGGCATTTCTATTTTATGATGCATCTGCAGGTGGACATATCGTGGTGCTTATCCACAATCCATGCTGGCAGCTTTCATTTGCTAGATTAGGGGATGACAAGTGGACCTGGCTGCCAGAACACTCTTATTTTCATGACTGCATCTACAAGGATGGCCTATTATATGCAGTGACAGCACAAGGGAAAATTCTCGCCTTCAATCTCAGAGGTCCTGTGGTCACAACAGAGTTAATCATGGACATTGCAAAAGACTTTATAGATGAAAATATTTACATTGTCCAGGCTCCATGTGGTGGCCTACTTCAAGTCTGGAGAACCCAAGAGGCTAGTGAGTATGTTGAAAATGCTGACCCTGCAACAGAGCTGACTAATACCAGAAATATCTAGATATTTAAAGTTGACGCCACGGATGAAAAGCTGGTGGGAATAGATAGCTTGGATGATCATGTGTTGCTTCTTGGGCGCAACCAAACACTTTGTCTAAGTGTTGAAGAGTATCCACATCTGAAAGCAAACCATGCCTATTTTACAGATGATTGCGAGCCGTATCTTTTTGGATGGAAGAACAACCGTCGTGATATTGGAATCTATGACTTGGCAAATAACACTTGTGAGGAACTTGTGTCCCCTCAGCTTTGGTCCAACTGGCCTAATCCCATATGGATAACACCAAGTCTTACAAGACTGTAACCCCGTGTTAGAAAAACTATGAACTTTCCTTGTTTGATCCTTGATGGGGTGACTCAATACCAGTTTCATGTTTGGGTTCTTGTAACGGGGCGTGCCTGCAAGCCGCTTGTAGTTTCGCCCTGGTTGCTCTCTCTAAGAGTAGGTGATGTGGGTGGGGTATATATAGTCATCACCAAAGATCTAGCCATTACACACCTTTATGCACAACTCGGTGAGACCGACTAGTGTAAAAGATTCGAACATTAGACGTTCCGGTGAGATCGGATGAATCCACTCGGTAGCTCCGATATGTGATGAACTAAGCACTTGCATTGTTTCGGTAATTCCGATCGGTTTCACTTGGTGATTCCGAAATGAACACGATGGGGTTCAGAAGGTTTGCCAGTGCACTTTGGTGGGACCGAATGCCATCTCGGTGGAACCGATTTTCTAGGGTTTAGGTTGTGGCTCTGTCTGGTGTATCTCGGTGGGTCCGAGTGTATCTGTTTCGATGGGACCAAGAATGAACTTAGGGTTTTTGACAAATTGGATTATGAGAATGTGCTTGAGATTTTGGAGCAATATCTTCCAGCACTTGTGCAAATGACTCATGATCAAAATCTCATCCCCTTTTTATAGTATTGGATTTCCTATGGACTTAATGAGATCTTTGATCACTTAACAAAAAACATTAGAATCTTGAAGCTTATTCAATGCTTGTCCTTTATAGCTTGAGGGGTCCACATCTCCATCCAGCTACTAGCCTAGGCTGAACTTTTCTTGAAATATACTTGAGGAAAACGTTAGCCCAACAACATGTATGTTAACATGAATTACCAAAACCACCAAGGGAGCAAATGTGCTTTCACCATGGTAGCCATCCATGCTAGGTTTGAACGATTTCCGACACCATATGCAAGTTGTGGCACATCCGGCCGTTTATTAGGCTTTTTACCCAAGAAAACTCTAGAAAATGCAAAATTTGGGAAAACCCAAAACAACTTAGCATGTGTGACGCCCGGGTAATCAAGCTACAGTAACCCTCTGGTAATGTTGCCACGTCACCACGATTACTGTTGCTAATCTCGTGTTAGTTCAAAACTGATTCAAAATCCAAATTCAAAACCAACTTAAACGGTAAAGGTTTTTCAAAATATTCAAACTAATGTTCGGGTTGTGCCAAATAATTCATCGATAATTATGGTGGAGAAAAGACCTTTTCATAAAATACTTAGAGGGATCTAAATTAATAAAACATCGGTAAAACAATTATTTAAACGCTCTTTAAATAACCGATAAGTACAAAGTACTTTATTTCGAGTGCCAAATTAATTATGACAATGGCCTAACTACTAGTGCTAATTTAGGGACTGAATTGGTATATTTTAAAACTAACTATAAAGTAAAACTAAAAGAAACAGAAATAAAGAAAAGAAAGTAAAAATAAAAGACACCCCCCCCGACTGGGCCATGGCCCAGTTGGCCGAAGGGACCGGCCGGCCTAGCCGACCCACCGTCGCACCCCCGTGGCCTACTAGGCCTCCTCCCACCCCATTCCCTAATCACCGACACCCACTCCCCCCCCCACGTTCCTCTCTCCCCGTCCCCGATCCAGATCGGGGTCGGGGGAACGAGCCCGACTGCGCCTCGGCCCCCGCCACCCGTGGCCGGCGCGCCCCTCCGGCGTCCCCAACGGCCTCCACCGCGCCGCCATCGGGTCCCCTTCGCCCCTCTCCATCATCAACGCGCCTCACCGACCACCATCTTCTCTGGACCGCCCCGACGCACCCGATGCCCCCGCGCCGCTCACCTGCAGCCGCGTGCGCGTCGTGGCCGCCGCCGACCCTCCCTCGAGCCCGCTACCTCCCCGACCAGCTCCTGGTGAGCCGCGCCCGCCTCCCCCTTCTCCTCCCCTGACCCAGCGCGCTCGACGCACCGCCTCGCACCCGTGCTCGCGGCGAGTGCTTGCTCGCCTGCTCGCCTGCGCCTCGCCCGCACCCCCTCTCTTTGCTTTGGCCGCCGCCGCCCGGGGCCTCCCCCCACACCGCCGCGGCCGCCTCCGCTCCGGCCACTACCAGCCGGCCCGCCGCCGCAGCCTGGCCACCCTTGCTCCGGCCGGCTGCGCCCCTGGCCAGGGCGTCCGCCGGCGCCCCGCTGTGCCCTGCCCCGCGGCTGGTTTGGGCGAGCGCCCGCGCCCGGTGCTCGTTCGGGCTGTGCCCGATAGCCCAGAACCCGTTAGGCCTCTCTAGGCCAATGACACTAGGGGCCCAGCCCCTGAACCTTTTTTTTAAACAAATAAGTAGAACAAAAATAAATGTGTAATTTAAAAGTTAATTAATTAATTAATTAATAATTACCTTAATTAATCCTGATAATTAACACTAATCAATTATGTTTAATTAACCTAATTACACATTAGTCTAATTAAACCTAGTTATTTAAACTAGTCTATGACAGCACGGCCCCACGAGTCAGGTTTGACTCTGGTCAACCGGGTTTGACCTGCTGACGTCATGGTGATGTCATGCTGACATCACCTTTTACTATTCTGGATAATGTTGATTTAATTTAATTAAATCAATTCTAGAGAATGCTTTAAACTTTAGAAAATCATATAAAATAATCCGTAACTCGGATGAAAATAATTTATCTATGAAAGTTGCTCAGAACGACGAGACGAATCCGAATACGCGGTCCGTTCGTCCGCCACACATCTCTATCATACTGAACGTGCAACATTTCCCCTCCGTTTCATGTGCCCGAAAACGCAAACACCGGGGATACTTTCCCGGATGTTTTTCATCCTTGCCAGTATCACCTCCTACTGCGTTAGGTCACACGTAGCACCGCGTATTTCCATGTTATGCTTTGTGATGCTATTGTTTGCTCTGTTATTTATTTGTTTCCCCTTCGTTGCTTATTTTCGGTAGACTCTGATACTGTGATAGACCCCGAGACCATTGATGCTTCGGGTTCGACTACGGCTATGCTTCCGAAGATTCCTTTCGTCTGCAGAGCTTCCAGGCAAGCCCCCCCCCTTGATCACCAAATATCGCCTATTCTCCTCCCTCTTACTCTTGCATTAGTTTACTACTGTTGTTGATTCGATAACTCCTACTCTGATGCATAGCCTGTCATTGCTGCTACCACTGTTGATACCTTACCTGCTATCCTAATGCTTAGTATAGGATGCTAGTATTCCATCAGTGGCCCCACATCCTTGTCCGTCTGCCATGCTATACTATCGGGCCGTGATCACCTCGGGTGGTGATCACGGGTATATACTATATACATACTTTACATGATACATGATGTGACTAAAGTCGGGTCGGCTCATTGAGTACCCGCAAGTGATTCGATGTGGGGGCTGAAAGGACAGGTGGCTCCATCCAGGTAGTGATGGGCCTGAGTTCCCGACGGCCCCCCGAGTGGATCTTTGTGGCGGAGCGACAGGGCTGGTTGAGACACCCAGTGGAGAGGTGGCCTGGTCCTGGTCGTTCTCCGCGGTGATTTCATAACAACACGCTTAACGAGTTTGGATATTTGATCTGAGTCTGGCCATTGGCCTATGCGCACTAACCAGCTGCGTGGGAATAGTTATGGGCTCTCGACGTCGTGGTATCAGCCGAAGCCTTCTTGACGTCAGCGACTGAGCGGCGTGCGCCAGGTTGGACCGCGTAACGTAACTTCCTTAGTAATGGAAGTTGCTAGGTCTGCTCACCGGCCACCCTCGCAACGTGCAGGTGTGCATTGGGCGATGGGCCCAGACCCCTGTGTGCTTAGGACTTAGACCGGCGTGCTGACATCTCTGTTGTGCTTAGGTAGGGCTGCGACGTGTTGATCTTCCGAGGCCGGGCATGACCCTGGAAAGTGTGTCCGGCCAAATGGGATCAAGCGTGCTGGGTTATGTGGTGCACCCCTACAGGGAAGTTAATCTATTCGAATAGCCGTGTCCCTCGGTAAAAGGACGACCCGGAGTTGTACTCTGACCTCATGACAACTAGAACCGGATACTTAATAAAACACACCCTTGCAAGTTCCAGATATAACTCGGTGGTTGCTCTCTCACAGGATGATGTGCGGGAGGATTGCCGGGTAGGATTATGCTATACGATGTTACTTGGTGAACTTACCATCTACTCCCTTCTACTGCTGCAAGACGGAGGCTGCCAGAAGCGAGGATACCTGTTACTTTCCAGCTACCCTCTTCTTCTGCTGCAAGATGGAGGTTACTAGAAGCGTAGTCTTCGATTGGATTAGCTATCCCCCTCCTATTCTGGCATTCTGCAGTTTAACCCACATATATTACCCCTTTACATATATACCATTGCATATGTAGTATAGATCCTTGCTTGCGAGTACTTTGGATGAGTACTCACGGTTGCTTTTCTCCCCATTTTCCCCTTTTGCCCCTTCTTCTCGGATGACGCAACCAGATGGTGGAGTCCAGGAGCCAGATGAACCCGATGATGTTTCTACGTGGAGTTCGGCTTCGAGGAGTAGTTAGGAGGTCCCAGGCAGGAGGCCTTGCCTTTTCGATCGTTGTTACTTTTGTGCTAGCCTTCTTAAGGCGAACTTGTTTACCTTATGTCTGTACTCAGATATTATTGCTTTCGCTGACTCTTGTGTTTTCGAGCTTTTGTATTCGAGCCCTCGAGGCCCCTGGCTTGTAATATAAAGCTTGTATTATTTTAATTTGTGTCTAGAGTTGTGTTGTGATATCTTCCAGTGAGTCCCTGATCTTGGTCGTACACATTTGCGTGCATGATTAGTGTACGGTCAAATCGGGGGCGTCACAAGTTGGTATCAGAGCCGACTGCCTGTAGGAATCCCCCTTCCAAACTACTTGGCCGAAGTTGAGTCTAGTCTTTGAAAAACAAATTTACTAACTTGTTGTGTGGCTTACGGGCCCACAACACCAATGGGTGGTGTTAGGATCTTTTATTCCTCTTCTATACTCTGGGACTCCGATCTCTCTTCTATTCGGGTTAAAAGATTTTACTAACTCCGACTCTAGGTTCTCGTAACTATTTCCCCCGGAGACCCCTCATTCCAGAAGATCAACTGCTTCGTCAGAAGATTCTGAGGGTATCCCTCGATAATTTCCCGAGACCCTTGTGCTCACCGCCTTTGCAATTCACTGCCATTAATATATCCCTATGGATATCTGCATGCACTTGTCATTCTCATGATCATTCTTCATCGCTCTTGTTGTTACAAGATGCCTCGAAATATTCTCGATTTCCCGAGAATCCTTTGAGTTTACTGTCTTGTTGTTTTATTTCGCATGAAAACCCTTACGGTTATTTCCTCATATTTAACGAGGATCCGTTCTTCTCAATTGATCATCTGTCTCACAAAATTCTTCGGAATACTTTTCGATCTTTCGCAAATCCTCTGCAGACTGTTACTCTTGAAATTCTTGCCTGCTTGCATTATGGTTAGTTCCATATGACTAGTTGTCTTCGTTAACATCCCTTGTTTAGCCATTTTGAGCCTATTGATTCAATGTGTGTGTATGCACGCAGTCATCAGGTTATTCTTTTTAAAATTATCTTTCAGACTCAGACATCACTCCAGACATGAGTTGGTTCTCGGCAATTCAAACCTTTATTGATTGTCCAAGTAATTGTTTTCAACTTATCCATCCTTGATCAGAGCGTCTGCTTCTGATCCTTCATTTTGGAAACCATAATTTCTTTCTATTTAAGCATCAGACTAATCAGGTGATTCTTGAACCTGATGCCTCTGCATTCTTTCTTCCTCTGAGTGAGTATCGATACTCACATCAGCTCCGTTGTGGATCGCCCAATCCATTGTTGGATTGTTATCCAACAGTGTCCTTCATATTCAATCACCTTGTGAGTTCTTCCCCTGATACATAATGCCTTTGGTAAATTGTATCCTCTGCTTGGCCAACCATACTCTGCTTTCAAGCTTGAGTATTTACTTTTGAAACTTGTGGTATATGTACTAAGATGCCCGATGGGCTGAACCTATGCCTTCCCCTAATTCGTGAGAACCCGAAAGTTTTCACAAGTCATACCCTTCTGGTGTTCTACCAGGTAAAATTCCAACACTACAACTTGATCAAAGTGAGAGGTGAATGAAATGATATGCATTAAAGAAGTGGGAGTCGACCTTGAACTTTGTGTTCATGCCCATGAAAATGATGTAGACCGTCTCGGAAGCTTCTTGCAAAATGATTATTCAGCTGTATGATTCTTTCGGTATTCTTGAATTGATTCCTTATGGTTATGGTTCCGACCATGCTGTCCTGATCTGATATATCTGATGGGAATTCATTCCAGTGCCTCGTCTATTTTTGACAAGGTTAAAATATCTTCTATCGTCGGTCAACGACCCAGTTCTACTACTATCATGTTCCGCCTTCGAGTTTTACCATCCGGTATCTCGAGGATATCATGCCTTTGCACTTCATCTTACTAACTTTGTTGAAGTAATAACTTCCTCGTCGTAATCACTCTACGGGTTCTAGGTTGCCATCAACCGAGGACACCGTTTAGTAAATCAAATCCGCTCTAAAAATTCAACACCCCTAGTAGATGTTACTGGGAAAATTTAAACTTAATCTGGTTATTCCTAGACTATCAGATACATCCATTGTCTTGCTATCTTTGACTGTGCTACCTCGTCCTTCTTTGGTGCACGAATTCTTCATAATGTGGGCACGACTTACATCGAGCTTTCAACCTCATGTTGCTTGTTCTAAAAGGCAACTTCGATTCCGAGCTTGCATCTTATCTGTTGTTCCTATGACTTCCATGTCGTCATTCCCTGCTTGAGGACATCGCTGTTTGATTGCATTTTCTTGAAAACTCCCGACAAATGTGTCGTGATCACCTTCAACACTTTGACTTCTTCCGAGATGTCAACTGAGTTCATGATGAGAAATACCCTCCTTGCCCTCGATGATTTTTATTATCATCGACAACACCCTTGACTTCCTTTCATCGCGAGCTTGTCCATGTTATGGATGCAACTTGCTATCCAGCTTGTATTCTGTTCTGCCTTGAAGTATTATTGTCATTATGTCCAGAATGTTGTGAGGATTGCTCCACCTCTTAGAAATTCTTGGTATGATGATACTTCTCACCATCACCATTCTTCCTTGGTCCCCGTGTTGTTTTTAACCGGGTTACTAATATGCTAACGATGCTGCTTGAGTTATGTACTTCTATCAACCCTATTGCTTTGAAGTTAACGATCAACAGTTCGTTCTTAGACTGTTGGTTATTGAATCGTCACTCTAACATTGATCTTGCTGCCTAAGGTCATACTTCGGGCACACCTTTCAACTAATGATTAATGGTGTATGTTTTCCTCGAGCATACAACATTATATCCTTTGAATTAACAAGTGTCATCTTCTTGTTCACATTATTGTAGAAATCCATCCGTTCGGAATTCTCGATGAATTGTCGTTGAGCCCATTAGCCACCTCCTCATCCTCTCCTTTATTTAATGATGAACTATTGATTTGGGGACCTGCTCCCATAGTTCATTTCCCGAGAATCTTACAATGTCATTTCGTCGATTTGAGTTGCACCTTTTCTTCTCGAACATCCTGGGTTTGAGGTATCATGAAACCAATTGGATATGAATCTCGGTCAGCTATGATGGTTGGGACAACTTTCCAAGAGTTATAATATTAGTCCTTTGATGACTCGGTAATATGATGTCATGTCTAGCACCCCTGGCTGGAGGACCTATCATTATAATCTCTTTTGCAAGGATAACCAAGAGTTATAATATTAGTCCTTTGATGACTCGGTAATACGTCCAAAATGCATCACTATTTTATATCGTAATTCATCCTTATTCATTGATATATTTCGCATTACGATGATGTTCTTATGATGTTTTGGCCTATTTTACACAGTTTGCAACTTTCCGGTGCCGAAGCAGCAGACGCAGGATTCAGCGGTAAAAAGTGGACGCTGAGTTGCTGAAGAAGAATACCTCCAAATTACCTGAAAATCGACGGAGGGTATTTTCCAGAAGGATCACGAAGATACGCAAAAGAGAAACCAGAGGGGGGCCACGGGGTGCCCAGGCGGCCACCTGGCGCGGCCCACACCCTGGCCGCGCCGGGAGGGCGCCTGGAGCCCCTGGCCCACTTCCGGCTCTCCCCTCTGGCATATATACTCCTCGTCATCCAGAAACCCTAAAAAAGGAGAGAGTTTACGGAGTTCCGCCGCCGCTCCATGGCGGAAACCTACAGAGAAGAAAAGCCATCTCCGGCGGGCAGATTCCGTCGGGGAGATCACCTCCCGGAAGGGGAGATCATCGCCATCGTCATCACCATCATCATGGGCATCATCGAGATCATCATCAACATCATCCCCAACATCAGCACCATCTCCATCTTCATCCAATCTCATCTCACCATTGCAACTTGTGTTGTAATCCGTACTATCTATCCTCTCTACTCTATCGGTGTTGATTACTACTTTGTGGTGAATGCTATTGAATTTTGTTGGAGAAATATCATTACGTCCAGATTGTTTATCACCCATCTATCTCCACTGATCATGATCTCTTTTATGTCTTGTGAGTAGTTACTTTAGTTCTTGAGGACATGGGAGAAGTCTTGTTGTTAGTAGTCATATGATGTTGAAGTAATATGTGTTGTTTGATACTTAAGTTGTGTTATTATTTTCCTAGTGGTGTTGTGTGAGTCGAACACTCAACACTTCGCCTTATTAAGGACCTAGGGGAATACATTGTGTACAAAGAATGCTTTCGTTGGTTGCCGGAGTGACAGAAACCTGAACCCCAGTTCGCACGCTTTTGCACAAGGGAACAATGGATCATCGATCGTATTGCTATGGTTAGGCTTTTGTCTTAAATACTATCTTGTATTTGCGGATGCTTGCAAGGTGTTTAATCATAAGAGTGCACTCATCTTAGTCTATAGGGTGTACTAGCATAGATCCACCTACTCAACACTTATCAACACATCACATAGTACCGATACGGAATATGGCGAAAGCACATGACTACCTCTCCCGTGTGTCCTCAAGAACACTTTAGCCTTTATAAGTTCAGTTGCTAGGCCTCTCCTTTGCTCAGAAAGGATTGGGCCACTTGTTACTCTCCAGTGCCTTTTACTTTGCTCGCTTTTACTTTCCTGTTGCTTATATCAAGAAAACCCCTAAAAAGTTACCTTTCAGTGCTTGCAGTTATTCCTTGCTCAGAATCACTTATCAATACCTTCTGCTCCTCGTTGGGTTCGACACTCTTACTTATCGAAAACGCTGCAATAGATCCCTTACGGTTGTGGGTCATCAAGTATCGTTTTCTGGCGCCGTTGCCGGGGAGTGTAGCGCTATTGGTAAGTGAAGCTGGTAGGGAAGTTTTTATATTTCTGTTTTTATTTTGCTGTTGCTGCTCTTTGTCCTTATGGACAACCTTGCTATTTGATCATTGCTTATGGGAAGACGCCCTACACCTGTGGTGGTTGCTCCTCCCCCTACTGAAATTGTGCCCTATAAAATACCAGCTGGTATTATCGATTATGTTTTGGCTAATCGTTATGCAGGAGACAGACATCCCGGTGAACACTTGCTATATCTATCACAACTATGTTCATTATTTAAGCTTGCAGGTGTATCAATGGAGTTTGTCACGAGGAAATTGTTCTCCGTATCGCTTATAGATAAAGCTTCAGATTGGTATAAGCTTCTCGATAACTCACACTTGCTTGATTGGCAAGAGCTTATGTCTCTCTTTTATACCAAGTTTTATCCTCTTCATGAAATTCATCGAGACAGGAACTATATCTATAACTTTAGGTCTCGTGACGGAGAAAGAATTGCTCAAGCTTGGGGGAGATTGAAGTCCCTAATGCTCAAATGTCCTATTCATGAGCTCCCCAAGAAAATTATACTTACAAATTTTTATGCCAGGCTTTCTCGTCAGGATAAGGAGATGCTGGATGCCTCCTCTAGTGGGGTATTTCAGACGAAGAGTGTTGAAGAAAGGTGGGATCTCCTTGAAAGGATCCAGAGGAATACCGAAGATTGGGAAATCGATAAAGGTATTGAACCTGCTATAAATTATGAGCATGATTATATTGAGAGCTATGTGAAAACTGATTACTTCAATACCTTTTGCTCTAAGATTGGTCTTGATTTCCATCTAATGATTGATTTCTGTAAGGATTATGCCTCTCACGTTGATTCTTTTAGAAAGAAGAGAGATCAGGATCATGAACCTTTCAAAGAGTTACCTGTTGATATTCATGTTGCTGACCCTATTTTGCATGCAGTTATATATGAAAAGCCTCCTTTTCCCGCAAGGATAAGGGAGCACTCTCTTGTGACAGGCATAATAAATAAAAGTGAGAGAAGAATTGATGAACCTGAGGACCAGATCAAGGTCGATCCTCAAGTTGCATTGGTTAAAGACCTTGTTACTAATGATGTTTTGGATTACAATGTAAATCTTTGTGCTGTTTCCACTAACCTTGTCACAGCCAAGAATAAAGGCCCAATTTCAGGTACTCCAGTAGTATCTGTTAAAATAGGATATCACAATTATTATGGGCTATGCGATTTGGGATCGAGTGCTAGTGCTATCCCCTATTCACTTTATCAAGAGATCATCGGTGAGATTTCACCTTGTGAACTTGAAGAAGTTGATGTTACCATTCATCTTGCAAACAGAGCAACTATCTCTCCTATCGGAATTGTGAGAGACGTTGAAGTCCTATGTGGAAAGGTAAAATACCCTACCGACTTTCTAGTACTTGGTTCAGTGAGGGACAATTTTTGTCCTATTATTTTTGGTAGACCTTTTCTCAGAACTTGTGGAGCTATAATAGATTGCAAGAAAGGTAAAGTTTCTGTTGAATTCAATGGTGAGCCATATGAATTTAACTTTTCTAAGTTCTCTAAGCAGCCTCGTGGTACCGATTTACCTAGTGATGATAAAATTATTGAAAGTATTGCTTCTATTGCTATTCCCCCTAATGATCCTTTGCAGCAATATATGGAGGACCACGAGAATGATTTGCATATGCAGGAAAGAAATGAACTGGATGAAATATTCTTGAGACAACCTGCTATCCTGAAGCACAACCTTCCAGTTGAACCTTTGGGAATTTTATCAAAACCAAAAGAAGACCCGGTGTTCGATCTTAAACCTCTTCCCGATACGCTCAAGTATGCTTATTTAGATGAAAAGAAAGTATATCCTGTTATTATCAACTCTAACCTTTCAGGATATGAAGAAGAGCGACTATTGGAAGTACTTCGTAAACACCGAGGTGCAATTGGCTATACCCTTGATGACCTTAAGGGGATTAGTCCATCTATCTGTCAACATACTATCAACCTTGAGCCCGATGCTAAACCAGTTGTTGATCATCAACGACGGTTGAACCCGAAGATGATGGATGTTGTAAGAACTGAGATTCTCAAGCTTCTAGCCGCAGGTATTATCTACCCTATAGCTGATAGTAAGTGGGTAAGCCCGGTACATTGTGTTCCTAAGAAAGGAGGTACAACTGTGGTTCCTAATGATAAGAATGAACTAATACCTCAGAGAATTATTATTGGATATAGAATGTGTATTGATTACAGGAAGCTGAACAAGGCAACCAGGAAGGATCACTACCCGTTGCCGTTCATCGACCAAATGCTTGAAAGGTTATCCAAAAATACCCACTTTTGTTACCTCGATGGTTATTCTAGCTTCTCTCAAATTCATGTTAAAACTGCTGATCAAGAGAAGACCACTTTTACTTGTCCCTTTGGTACTTATGCTTACAGGCGTATGCCTTTTGGTTTATGTAATGCCCCTGCTACTTTTCAAAGGTGTATGTCTGCTATCTTTCATGGTTTCTGTGAGGAGATTGTGGAAGTCTTCATGGACGATTTCTCCGTCTATGGAACTTCCTTTGACCATTGTCTCCACAACCTTAATAAAGTTTTGCAGAGATGTGAGGAGACAAATCTGGTACTCAACTTGGAGAAGTGCCACTTCATGGTTAACGAAGGAATTGTTCTTGGCCACAAGATTTCCGAAAGGGGAATTGAGGTGGACAAGGCCAAGATCGAAGCAATTGATAGGATGCCCTATCCAAGGGACATCAAAGGTATTCGCAGTTTTCTCGGTCATGCTGGTTTCTATAGAAGATTTATTAAAGACTTTTCGAAGACTTCGAGACCCCTCACTAATCTTCTCCAGAAGGACGTTCCTTTTGTATTTGATGAAGATTGTAAGGAGGCTTTTGAAGTTCTTAAGGAAGCTTTAATAACCGCTCCTATAGTACAACCACCTGACTGGAATTTACCTTTTGAGATTATGTGTGATGCTAGTGATTTTGCTGTTGGAGCTGTTTTAGGGCAAAGGGTCGATAAGAAATTGAATGTTATACATTATGCTAGTAAAACCCTTGATAGTGCTCAAAAGAATTATGCTACTACTGAGAAGGAATTCTTAGCTGTAGTGTTTGCTTGTGATAAGTTTAGGCAGTATATTGTTGATTCCAAAGTTATTATTCATACTGACCATGCTGCCATTAAGTACCTTATGACAAAGAAGGATGCCAAGCCAAGGCTTATCAGATGGGTACTCCTTCTTCAAGAATTTGATTTGCAGATTGTTGATAGGAAAGGAGAAGACAATCCGGTGGCAGACAATCTTTCAAGGATGGAAGATATACCGCATGATCCCATCCCAGTCAACGACAGTTTTCCAGACGAGCAACTTGCCGTTGTAAAAGTACAATCTCTTTCCGATCCTTGGTTTGCAGATTATGCTAATTTTATCGTTGCGAAGTATTTGCCTCCAGGTTTAACATTTCAGCAAAGGAAGAAGTTCTTTCATGATTTGAGGCACTACTTTTGGGATGACCCACATCTTTTCAAAGAAGGTCCAGACGAGATCGTGAGAAGATGCATACCGGAACATGAGCAGAAGGACATTCTTAGACAATGTCATGATAGTCCCTATGGAGGACATCATGCCGGTGAGAGGACCGCACATAAGGTTCTTCAATCAGGTTTTTATTGGCCTACTCTCTTTAAGGATGCTAGAAATTATGTTTTAGCCTGTGATAAATGTCAGAGAGTTGGTAACATTAGTAGAAGGAATGAGATGCCTATGAATTACTCACTAGTGATTGAACCTTTTGATTGCTGGGGTTTTGATTTTATGGGTCCTTTTCCTTCTTCGCACAAGTACACTCACATTTTAGTAGCTGTTGATTATGTGACCAAGTGGGTTGAAGCAATCCCCACTGAAAGTGCTGATCACAAGACATCTTTGAAAATGCTCAAAGATGTGATTTTCCCTAGGTTTGGTGTACCTAGGTATCTCATGACTGATGGAGGATCACACTTCATGCATGGAGCTTTTAGAAAAGCTTTAGCCAAGTACGATGTCAATCATAGAATTGCTTCACCGTAGCATCCTCAAACTAGTGGGCAAGTTGAGCTCACCAATAGAGAGATCAAGTTGATCTTACAGAAGACAGTAAATAGAAATTGAAAGGACTGGTCAAATAAGTTAGGAGATGCTTTGTGGGCGTATAGAACTGCTTACAAAAACCCCATGTGCATGTCCCCCTATAAGATGGTTTATGGCAAGGCTTGCCATTTGCCATTAGAATTAGAGCACAAACCTTTCTGGGCTGTTAGAGAGCTTAATGCTGACCCAAAGTTAGCTGGTGAGAAGCGTCTCATGAACTTGACTTCTCTAGATGAGTGGAGAAGTGAAGCTTACGAGAGCGCTAAAATGTTCAAGGAAAAGGTAAAGAAGTGGCATGATAAGAGGATTCTGAAACGTGAATTTAATGTTGGTGATAAAGTTTTGTTGTTTAGATCCCGTTTCAGGTTTTCTCCAGGCAAACTACTTTCCAGGTGGGAAGGGCCATTTCATATTGAAGAAGTCTATCGGTCTGGTGCAATCAAGATTAACAATTTTGAAGGCACCAAACCTCAAGTTGTGAATGGGCAAAGACTTAAGCATTACATAGCAGGAGACCCTGTCAATGTTGATGTGAATATGATATACACAACAACTCACGAAGAACATGTTGCAGCCATGTTTCAGACACCAGCAGAAGCAGAATAAGAAAAGGTATGTATTATGGTAAGGAAACATCGTGAACCGCCATAAAAGTTTCATATTATGAGTTTTTGCAAAATTAGTAAAATTATAAGCCTAAGTGGAGCCGGAGACAAGCTCCAGGGGGCCCAGGCGCCCCCCTGGCGCGGCCTACCTCCTGGCCGCGCCGGGAGGCCGCCTGGGCACCCAGGAGTCCGTCTCCGACCCTACTTTAGCTTGTTACCTTCCTTTCTGTGCACAAATTTTTACTATATATTTGCCCGGATTGTTCCGGCAACGTATCTCGCGATTTTGTGTGTTTTCTTTTCGATCTGTTTCTGCCAGGGAATCTTTTAGCTGGACCTAGGTGCCATCGCTTCTCCAAGTTCCCCCAAGGACAAGTTCGTCGTCAACGTCATCAACCCTTACCTCGCTGAGGTGAAGAAGCACCCTCAGGTTGTTCGGATGGAGGACGGTGTCCTCCATCAAGAAGATCTGAAGGGACCTATCAAGGAGGGGAGCATCCAGGCCAGGCTAGAAGAAGTGGAGCAAGAAGTCTTCAAGTACAAGAAGATGATCGAGCGTGGTGTTGAAGCTAACTTTGACATCATCAACGAGCTGAAGACCTACTTCCTGAAGGAGATGAAGGAGATGTGGAAAAGCATCACCGCATCTGAAGAGAGAATTGAAGAGCTCCAAGGGCAAATTTATGATCTACATCACCAGAACTGTAAGTATGAACTAAGGTTTATGCGCATGGGTATGGGTGCTGCATGCAGGATTCAGGAGACAAACTTCTCATATAATACTAGAGAACCCCTTCCATGGAAGCGCTTCGCCGAGGACTACGTGATCAACGTCAACAAGAATGAGGAGTGAAATCTCCTTGGGTAATGGCATCCCCTTGGCTTGTTCCAAGCTTGGGGGAGTGCCCGGTATCTTTATCTTTATCTTTTGTCTTTTAGAGTCAAGTAGAGTCGTATCATGTCTAGGGAGGTTATTTTATGAAATAGGTGTGTGCATTGAGGTCTATCACTCCTTCTGTAGAGAGGTTGTATCTGTGGGTGTGGAGTCGTCTATGATGGAATATTAATGAGAAGTCTATTGGTTCCTTTGTTGCACTCGGTATTCTCTTCACGCAATCGACCTTATATGATGATTCTTATGGGGAGTATTGACCTTATATCAGGTATGGCTTTGAAAACTTTATTTAATCTTGGCAAACATAGATTTGGTCATAACAACATAGCTTTGCATCTTAGTCATCATCAATTGTCTGTTCTCTCAAAGCCTTTGCTAGCCTAAACTCTGTACTAAGCGGAATTCTGCTTGTGCATCCATACCCTTAAACCAATACCTTCCATATGAGTCCACCATACCTTCCTATTCATGGTATTCCTCTACCACCTCCTAAAGTATAGAATTTGTGTGTTATCCTTAAATGTTCAAAATCTTCTATTTTGTGCCCCTGTTTTAGCTCATGAGGAAATAGTAGTTAATTCATGATCTTTTTAAGTTGGACAAGTTTTACCCCGGGATTGCATGTCTAATCTGCAAACCCCTAATACGAGAAGGAACTGGCATGAGTGCGCCCGGCTCATAAAAGATGATACAACAAACAAACCCTCCTTCACGCTTTGTTCATGAGAAATCAGAAAACTTTTGGCAGTGATAAACAAAGGAGATTAAGGGGATGTGATCGTCCCCGTACGGGAGCCGTTCCTCGAAACTTGTCCAGCTCGAGAAGTAATTGAGTTATCTATTAACATTCGTTGACAAATCATGCACCTCTCAAAACTTGTTTTCATTCTGTTTGATTTAAGGATAGCACATGAGTTTTCCCTACTTCCCTAGAGCAGGGCCTATCTCTTAGTTTTAGGATGAGTTAGTTATTCCTACTTCCTTCTATTCTTAAAGAGAGCAGACATTTGATGTTGACGAGGATTCATTCATATAAAGTTGCATTAAGATTTGTCATATCATATCCTTGTTGACATTATCATTTGATAGGTAAGTTGTTTGTCAAGCCCAGCTAAAGAAAACATCTTCCTTTGTGTTAACACTTTCACTTCTTGCCTAATAACATGTTCTTTCAAAAGCTTCAATTAATCTCATCAAAACATAAAGAGAAAGAGCAAAAGTAAAAGCTATTAGTTGTTCTTTGACCAAAGGACATGTTTGCCATGATTTGATGAGTTTCCTTAGCCCTACTTTCGATTATAAGTGTTACCACTCTTTTATAATGGCCTTATGAGTTGAAGATTGCTGTTGAGGATATTTGAGTTTGGTGAAGAAACTGTGATGCTTCTTGTCCGTATTCTATTTATCGACACTTCACTCTCTAAACTTGTGGACAGGTTTACCGAGCTTAGTATTCGCTTGGGGACAAGCGAGGTCTAAGCTTGGGGGTGTTGATACGTCCAAAATGAATCACTATTTTATATCGTAATTCATCCTTATTCATTGATATATTTCACATTACGATGATGTTCTTATGATGTTTTGGCCTATTTTACACAGTTTGCAACTTTCCGGTGCCGAAGCAGTAGACGCAGGATTCAGCGGTAAAAAGTGGACGCTGAGTTGCTGAAGAAGAATACCTCCAAATTACCTGAAAATCGACGGAGGGTATTTTCCAGAAGGATCATGAAGATACGCAAAAGAGCAACCAGAGGGGGGCCACGGGGTGCCCAGGCGGCCACCTGGCGCGGCCCCCACCCTGGCCGCGCCGGGAGGGCGCCTGGAGCCTCTGGCCCACTTCCGGCTCTCCCCTCTGGCATATATACTCCTCGTCATCCAGAAACCCTAAAAAAGGAGAGAGTTTACGGAGTTCCGCCGCCGCTCCGTGGCGGAAACCTACAGAGAAGAAAAGCCATCTCCGGCGGGCAGATTCCGCCGGGGAGATCACCTCCCGGAAGGGGAGATCATCGCCATCGTCATCACCATCGTCACGGGCATCATCGAGATCATCATCAACATCATCCCCAACATCAGCACCATCTCCATCTTCATCCAATCTCATCTCACCATTGCAACTTGTGTTGTAATCCGTACTATCTATCCTCTCTACTCTATCGGTGTTGATTACTACTTTGTGGTGAATGCGATTGAATTTTGTTGGAGAAATATCATTATGTCCAGATTGTTTATCACCCATCTATCTCCACTGATCATGATCTCTTTTATGTCTTGTGAGTAGTTACTTTAGTTCTTGAGGACATGGGAGAAGTCTTGTTGTTAGTAGTCATATGATGTTGAAGTAATATGTGTTGTTTGATACTTAAGTTGTGTTGTTATTTTCCTAGTGGTGTTATGTGAGTCGAACACTCAACACTTCGCCTTATTAAGGACCTAGGGGAATACATTGTGTACAAAGAATGCTTACGGTGGGTTGCCGGAGTGACAGAAACCTGAACCCCAGTTCGCACGCTTTTCACAAGGGAACAATGGATCATCGATCGTATTGCTATGGTTAGGTTTTTGCCTTAAATACTATCTTGTATTTGCGGATGCTTGCAAGGTGTTTAATCATAAGAGTGCACTCATCTTAGTCTAGAGGGTGTACTAGCATAGATCCACCTACTCAACACTTATCAACACATCACATAGTACCGATACGGAATATGGCGAAAGCACATGACTACCTCTCCCGTGTGTCCTCAAGAACACTTTAGCCTTTATAAGTTCAGTTGCTAGGCCTATCCTTTGCTCAGAAAGGATTGGGCCACTTGTTACTCTCCAGTGCCTTTTACTTTGCTCGATTTTACTTTCCTGTTGCTTATATCAAGAAAACCCCTAAAAAGTTACCTTTCAGTGCATGCAGTTATTCCTTGCTCATAATCACTTATCAATACCTTCTGCTCCTCGTTGGGTTCGACACTCTTACTTATCGAAAACGCTGCAATAGATCACTTACGGTTGTGGGTCATCAACCACCATATTCTCTGGACCGCCCCGACGCACCCGATGCCCCCGCGCCGCTCACCTGCAGCCGCGGGCGCGTCGTCGCCGCCGCCGACCCCCCCTCGAGCCCGCTGCCTCCCCGACCGGCTCCTGGTGAGCCGCGCCCGCCTCTCCCTTCTCCTCCCCCGACCCAGCGCGCTCGACGCACCGCCTCGCACCCATGCTCGCGGCGAGTGCGTGCTCGCCTGCTCGCATGCGCCTCGCCCGCACCCCCTTTCTTTGCTTTGGTCGCCGCCGCCCGGGGCCTCCCCCCACACCGCCGCGGCCGCCTCCGCTCCGGCCACTACCAGCCGGCCCGCCGCCGCAGCCTGGCCGCCCTTGCTCCGGCCGGCTTAGCCCCTGGCCAGGGCGTCCGCCGGCGCCCCGCTGTGCCCTGCCCCGCGGCTGGTTTGGGCGAGCGCCCGCGCCCGGTGCTCGTTCGGGCTGTGCCCGATAGCCCAGAACCCGTTAGGCCTCTCTGGGCCAATGACACTAGAGGCCCAGCCCCTGAACCTTTTTTTAAAAAACAAATAAGTAGAACAAAAATAAATGTGTAATTTAAAAGTTAATTAATTAATTAATTAATAATTAACTTAATTAATCATGATAATTAACACTAATCAATTATGTTTAGTTAACCTAATTACACATTAGTCTAATTAAACCTAGTTATTTAAACTAGTCTATGACAGCACGGCCCCACAAGTCGGGTTTGACTCTGGTCAACCGGGTTTGACCTGCTGATGTCATGGTGATGTCATGCTGACATCACCTTTTACTATTCTGGATAATGTTGATTTAATTTAATTAAATCAATTCTAGAAAATGCTTTAAACTTTAGAAAATCATATAAAATAATTCGTAACTCGGATGAAAATAATTTATATATGAAAGTTGCTCAGAACGACGAGACAAATCCGAATACGCGGTCCGTTCGTCCGCCACACATCTCTATCATACCGAACGTGCAACATTTCCCCTCCGTTTCATCTGCCCGAAAACGCGAAACACCGGGGATACTTTCCCGGATGTTTTTCATCCTTGCCAGTATCACCTCCTACTGCGTTAGGTCACACGTAGCACAGCGTATTTCCATGTTATGCTTTGTGATGCTATTGTTTGCTCTGTTATTTATTTGTTTCCCCTTCGTTGCTTATTTTTGGTAGACTCCGATGCTGTGATAGACCCCGAGACCATTGATGCTTCGGGTTCGACTACGGCTACGCTTCCGAAGATTCCTTTCGTCTGCATCGCTTCCAGGCAAGGCCCCCCCCCTTGATCACCAGATATCGCCTATTCTCCTCCCTCTTACTCTTGCATTAGTTTACTACTGTTGTTGATTCGATAACTCCTACTCTGATGCATAGCCTGTCATTGCTGCTGCCACTGTTGATACCTTACCTGCTATCCTAATGCTTAGTATAGGATGCTAGTATTCCATCAGTGGCCCCACATCCTTGTCCCTCTGCCATGCTATACTATCGGGCCGTGATCACCTCGGGTGGTGATCACGGGTATATACTATATACATACTTTACATGATACATGATGTGACTAAAGTCGGGTCGGCTCATTGAGTACCCGCAAGTGATTCGATGTGGGGGCTGAAAGGACAGGTGGCTCCATCCAGGTAGTGATGGGCCTGAGTTCCCGACGGCCCCCCGAGTGGATCTTTGTGGCGGAGCGACAGGGCAGGTTGAGACACCCAGTGGAGAGGTGGCCTGGTCCTGGTCGTTGTCCGCGGTGATTTCATAATAACACGCTTAACGAGTTTGGATATTTGATCTGAGTCTGGCCATTGGCCTATACGCACTAACCAGCTGCGTAGGAATAGTTATGGGCTCTCGACGTCGTGGTATCAACCGAAGCCTTCTTGACGTCAGCGACTGAGCGGCGCGCGCCGGGTTGGACCACGTAACGTAACTTCCTTAGTAATGGAGGTTGCTAGGTCTACTCACCGGCCGCCCTCGCAACATGCAGGTGTGCATTGGGCGATGGGCCTAGACCCCTGTGTGCTTAGGACTTAGACCGGCGTGCTGACCTCTCTGTTGTGCTTAGGTAGCGCTGCGACGTGTTGATCTTCCGAGGCCGGGCATGACCCTGGAAAGTGTGTCCGACCAAATGGGATCAAGCGTGCTGGGTTATGTGGTGCACCCCTGCAGGGAAGTTAATCTATTCGAATAGCCGTGTCCCTCGGTAAAAGGACGACCCGGAGTTGTACTCTGACCTCATGACAACTAGAACCGGATACTTAATAAAACACACCCTTACAAGTTCCAGATATAACTTGGTGGTTGCTCTCTCACAGGATGATGTGCGGGAGGATTGCCGGGTAGGATTATGCTATACGATGTTACTTGGTGAACTTACCATCTACTCCCTTCTACTGCTGCAAGACGGAGGCTGCCAGAAGCGAGGATACCTGTTACTTTCCAGCTACCCTCTTCTTCTGCTGCAAGATGGAGGTTACTAGAAGCGTAGTCTTCGATTAGATTAGCTATCCCCCTCCTATTCTGGCATTCTGCAGTTTAACCCACATATATTACCCCTTTACATATATACCATTGCATATGTAGTATAGATCCTTGCTTGCGAGTACTTTGGATGAGTACTCACGGTTGCTTTTCTCCCCCTTTTCCCCTTTTGCCCCTTCTTCTCGGATGACGCAACCAGATGGTGGAGTCCAGGAGCCAGATGAACCCGATGATGTTTCTACGTGGAGTTCGGCTTCGAGGAGTAGTTAGGAGGTCCCAGGCAGGAGGCCTTGCCTTTTCGATCGTTGTTACTTTTGTGCTAGCCTTCTTAAGACAAACTTGTTTAACTTATGTCTGTACTCAAATATTATTGCTTTCGCTGACTCTTGTGTTTTCGAGCTTTTGTATTCGAGCCCTCGAGGCCCCTGGCTTGTAATATAAAGCTTGTATTATTTTAATTTGTGTCTAGAGTTGTGTTGTGATATCTTCCAGTGAGTCCCTGATCTTGGTCGTACACATTTGCGTGCATGATTAGTGTACGGTCAAATCGGGGGCGTCACAGCATGGTGCCTTTAATGGTCATACAAGGCCATGAAAAAATGGGGCCATTTCAATGATGTCAAAAAAACGTGCTCTCAGATGAACCCTTCGTTGAACATGGTGTTTTGTGGACATCCTGAAATGAACACAACTTTTTCCACTAGGTGGGCATGCCCATAGTAGGTATCCATGCCAGGTTTGAATGAATTATGACACCGTATGCAAGTTGCAACATGTTCGACCATTTATCGGTCTTTTTTACCGAGAAAACTTCAGAAAATGCAAAACTTGTTGAAAACCTAAGCAATGGTGCCTTAAATTGGTCATACAAGGCCATGAAAAAAATTGGGGCCATTTGACGGGTGTCAAAAAAACATGCTCTCGAACGGAGCTTTCTGGCCTACTTGGACTTTTGAACATGGTCTATCTTCTGACATTCTTATTACACCAACTTTGGCAAGCAGGTGGGCATGACCGTGGTAGGCATCCATGCCATGTTCGAATGATTTTAGACACCATATGCATGTTGCGACACGTCCAACCATTTATCATCTTGTTTGACCGAGAAAACTGAAGAAAATGCAAAATTTGTAGAAAATCAAAACAACTCGCATGGTGCCTTGTATTTGTCATACGAGCCAATCTAAAAAAAATGGGGTCATTTGAAGGATGTCGAGAAACAACATGCTCTGAAAAGGAGACTTCTGGCCTACTTAGACACCTATGTTTAGAATGGTGTTTTTTCTTCACATACAAAAATGTTCGAGGACATTAAAAAAAATTGTTTCAGTTTTTTTCTTACTTTTTCGAATTTCTTTTGAAATTCTAAATTTGTTAGTGCTTTTCAAAAAAGATTTGAAAAAAAATCAAAAGTGCTAGTGTTCAAATTTTTGTTTGCTCTTTTAAAAAATGTTCGTGTTTTGAAATTCCGAGTAAATTTAAAGTACACAAACATTTAAAAAAAATATGCACAATTTTTAAAATGTGAGTGTTTGTATGTTATGATATTTTTTTTTGAAAACGAACATTTTTTGAAATTTTGAACCAAATTTTAAAAGCGCGAGCATTTCTTGAAAAAGTAAAAAAGAAATGGAAAAGGAAAATGGAAAAAAGAAAAGGAGACAAAAAGCGAACAGAAAAAAAAATCAATGAAAAGGAAAAAGGGAAACGTTTGCTTCCGAACTGCCGGCGCAAGCTCGCGCCGGACCCGTGCAACCAACCCTGGTAGCTTGTTTAAAAAAAAACACCCCTGGTAGCTTAGATTCCGCCGCCGCCGCCGCCACCCGACAAGGCACTGCCGCCGACGAATCCCCACCTGCCTTGCCGCCGCTCCACACCACATAATCCCACGCCCACCGCCAGCCTCTCTGCTACGGCCGCTGCCGGCGACGGACGACGGCGGCTGCGCGAAGCCCCAGCTCGCCGCCGTTGGTCGCCGAAGTGGTCTTCGAGCTACAGGCATTCCGCGGGTACTTGTCCTCTTCAATCTTTCAGAGTCGGAACCCACTTGTAGAGGAGAAGAGAGAGAGAGAGGACCCAACACTCGGAGCTGAATCGGATTCAAAGTCTGAATCGACATGGATCCAATGAAGAAGGAATTCGGGCGATACCAGTGGCGTTTTCGGACTCGGATTTCCAAAGCCTACTCGAATTAGTGCTGAGGCCTCCACATAAGTAGCCATGCCCTCTGACCTGGGAGTATCAATCAAAGGTTGCAACTTCAGCTAGGTGTGGGGATCAGTTCAGAGGTTGCAGCTTTCCAAGTACCGCTGAAGCAAATTCATTTTCCGTTCGTAGGTGGGGATCAAAGTTTTGCTTCAAAAATGGAGGCTTGTAGCTTGGCCAGGACAATTCGCTTATGGAGTTCACCCATACACCCAAGGATGTTCTTCTCTCTGGTCTTCAGAGTTCTGCCCAAGCTGCTAGGCCTTCCCCCCTGTTTACTGAAGAAATTCCTCAAACATGAACATCTTCATCCACCACACATGGAGATGGAAGTTGGTGCATTGCCGGAGCTGCCGCACGAACTCCTCGTGGATATATTTTCCCTCCTAGATATTCCCGACCTGAAGCGTGCCAGCTCCGTCTGCTCCTCCTGGCGCTCCGCTTATACCAGCCTATGCAACCTTGGGCTGTACAAGCGGCCACAGACACCATGCCTCTTCTACACCTCTGTATCTGCTGGTGAGAGTGATGCGTTCCTCCACAGCCTCGCGGAGAAGAGGTCATACAAGTTGACTCTCCCGGAGCCACCTATCCGCACTAGGCATCTGATCGGCTCCACAAATGGCTGGCTGGTTACTGCTGATGAGAGGTCTGAGATGCATCTTCTAAATCCAATCACCTGCCAACAGATCGCTCTACCGTCAGTGACCACCATCGAGCATGTGACTCCCATTTTTAACAAAGCAGGTGCCTTGTGTAAGTACCATTACTCGCGGCACACATATGGGCCATATGAGCTCTATACTGACCCACCCTCAATCCTTGCTCTTGGCGAGCTACGGAGCTTCCTCTATGGAAAGGCATTTGTATTTTATGATGCATCTGCAGGTGGACATATCGTGGTGCTTATCCACAATCCATGCTGGCAGCTTTCATTTGCTAGATTAGGGGATGACAAGTGGACCTGGCTGCCAGAACATTCTTATTTTCATGACTGCATCTACAAGGATGGCCTATTATATGCAGTGACAGCACAAGGGAAAATTCTCGCCTTCAATCTCAGAGGCCCTGTGGTCACAACAGAGTTAATCATGGACATTGCAAAAGACTTTTTATATGAAAATATTTATATTGTCCAGGCTCCATGTGGCGGTCTACTTCAAGTCTGGAGAACCCAAGAGGCTAGTGAGTATGTTGAAAATGCTGACCCTGCAACAGAGCTGACTAATACCAGAAATATCAAGATATTTAAAGTTGACACCACGACTGAAAAGCTGATGGGAATAGATAGCTTGGATGATCATGTGTTGCTTCTTGGGCGCAACCAAACACTTTGTCTAAGTGTTGAAGAGTATCCACATCTGAAAGCAAACCATGCCTATTTTACAGATGATTGCGAGCCGTATCTTTTTGGATGGAAGAACAACCGTCGTGATATTGGAATCTATGACTTGGCAAATAACACTTGTGAGGAACTTGTGTCCCCTCAGCTTTGGTCCAACTGGCCTAATCCCATATGGATAACACCAAGTCTTACAAGACTGTAACCCCGTGTTAGAAAAACTATGAACTTTCCTTGTTTGATCCTTGATGGAGTGACTCAATACCAGTTTCATGTTTGGGTTCTTGTAACGGGGCCTGCAAGCCGCTTGTAGTTTCGCCCTGGTTGCTCTCTCTAAGAGTAGGTGATGTGGGTGGGGTATATATAGTCATCACCAAAGATCTAGCCATTACACACCTTTATGCACAACTCGGTGACACCACGTGAAAAACTCGGTGAGACCGACTAGTGTAAAAGATTCGAACATTGGACGTTCCGGTGAGATCGGATGAATCCACTCGGTAGCTCCGATATGTGATGACCTAAGCACTTGCATTGTTTCGGTAATTCCGATCGGTTTCACTTGGTGATTCCGAAATGAACACGATGGGGTTCAAATGGTTTGCCAGTGCACTTTGGTGGGACCGAATGCCATCTCGGTGGAACCGATTTTCTAGGGTTTAGGTTGTGGCTCTGTCTGGTGTATCTCGGTGGGTCCGAGTGTATCTGTTTCGATGGGACCAAGAATGAACTTAGGGTTTTTGACAAATTGGATTATGAGAATGTGCTTGAGAGTTTTGGAGCAATATCTTCCAGCACTTGTGCAAATGACTCATGATCAAAATCTCATCCCCTTTTTATAGTATTGGATTTCCTATGGACTTAATGTGATCTTTGATCACTTAACAAAAAAAAATAGAATCTTGAAGCTTATTCAATGCTTGTCCTTTATAGCTTGAGGGGTCCACATCTCCATCCAGCTACTAGCCTAGGCTGAACTTTTCTTGAAATATACTTGAGGAAAACGTTAGCCCAACAACATGTATGTTAACATGAATTACCAAAACCACCAAGGGAGCAAATGTGCTTTCACCATGGTAGCCATCCATGCTAGGTTTGAACGATTTCCGACACCATATGCAAGTTGTGGCACATCCGGCCGTTTATTAGCCTTTTTACCCAAGAAAACTCTAGAAAATGCAAAATTTGGGAAAACCCAAAACAACTTAGCATGTGTGACGCCCGGGTAATCAAGCTACAGTAACCCTCTGGTAATGTTGCCACGTCACCACGATTACTGTTGCTAATCTTGTGTTAGTTCAAAACTGATTCAAAATCCAAATTCAAAACCAACTTAAACGGTAAAGGTTTTTCAAAATATTCAAACAAATGTTCGGGTTGTGCCAAATAATTCATCGATAATTATGGTGGAGAAAAGACCTTTTCATAAAATACTTAGAGGGATCTAAATTAATAAAACATCAGTAAAACAATTATTTAAACACTCTTTAAATAACCGATAAGTACAAACTACTTTATTTCGAGTGCCAAATTAATTATGACAATGGCCTAACTACTAGTGCTAATTTAGGGACTGAATTGGTATATTTTAAAACTAACTATAAAGTAAAACTAAAAGAAACAGAAATAAAGAAAAGAAAGTAAAAATAAAAGACACCCCCCCC
>LR738710.1:899529177-899551418 GCA_902687465.1 Secale cereale | reverse complement strand
CCCCTTGATCACTAGATATCGCCTATTCTCCTCCCTCTTACTCTTGCATTAGTTTACTACTGTTGTTGATTCGATAACTCCTACTCTGATGCATAGCCTGTCATTGCTGCTACCACTGTTGATACCTTACCTGCTATCCTAATGCTTAGTATAGGATGCTAGTATTCCATCAATGGCCCCACATCCTTGTCCGTCTGCCATGCTATACTATCGGGCCGTGATCACCTCGGGTGGTGATCACGGGTATATACTATATACATACTTTACATGATACATGATGTGACTAAAGTCGGGTCGGCTCATTGAGTACCCGCAAGTGATTCGGTGTGGGGGCTGAAAGGACAGGTGGCTCCATCCAGGTAGTGATGGGCCTGAGTTCCCGACGGCCCCCCGAGTGGATCTTTGTGGCGGAGCGACAGGACAGGTTGAGACACCCAGTGGAGAGGTGGCCTGGACCTGGTCGTTGTCCGCGGTGATTTCATAACAACACACTTAACGAGTTTGGATATTTGATCTGAGTCTGGCCATTGGCCTATACGCACTAACCAGCTGCGTGGGAATAGTTATGGGCTCTCGACGTCGTGGTATCAGCCGAAGCCTTCTTGACGTCAGCGACTGAGCGGCACGCGCCGGGTTGGACCGCGTAACGTAACTTCCTTAGTAATGGAGGTTGCTAGGTCTGCTCACCGGCCGCCCTCGCAACGTGCAGGTGTGCATTGGGCGATGGGCCCAGACCCCTGTGTGCTTAGGACTTAGACCGGCGTGCTGACCTCTCTGTTGTGCTTAGGTAGGGCTGCGACGTGTTGATCTTCCAAGGCCGGGCATGACCCTGGAAAGTGTGTCCGGCCAAATGGGATCAAGCGTGCTGGGTTATGTGGTGCACCCCTACAGGGAAGTTAATCTATTCGAATAGCCGTTTCCCTCGGTAAAAGGACGACCCGGAGTTGTACTCTGACCTCATGACAACTAGAACCGGATACTTAATAAAACACACCCTTACAAGTTCCAGATATAACTCGGTGGTTGCTCTCTCACATGATGATGTGCGGGAGGATTGCCGGGTAGGATTATGCTATACGATGTTACTTGGTGAACTTACCATCTATTCCCTTCTACTGCTGCAAGACGGAGGCTGCCAGAAGCGAGGATACCTGTTACTTTCCAGCTACCCTCTTCTTCTGCTGCAAGATGGAGGTTACTAGAAGCGTAGTCTTCGATTGGATTAGCTATCCCCCTCCTATTCTAGCATTCTGCAGTTTAACCCACATATATTACCCCTTTATATATATACCATTGCATATGTAGTATAGATCCTTGCTTGCGAGTACTTTGGATGAGTACTCACGGTTGCTTTTCTCCCCCTTTTCCCCTTTTGCCCCTTCTTCTCGGATGACGCAACCAGATGGTGGAGTCCAGGAGCCAGATGAGCCCGATGATGTTTCTACGTGGAGTTCGGCTTCGAGGAGTAGTTAGGAGGTCCCAGGCAGGAGGCCTTGCCTTTTCGATCGTTGTTACTTTTGTGCTAGCCTTCTTAAGGCAAACTTGTTTAACTTATGTCTGTACTCAGATATTATTGCTTTCGCTGACTCTTGTGTTTGCGAGCTTTTGTATTCGAGCCCTCGAGGCCCCTGGCTTGTAATATAAAGCTTGTATTATTTTAATTTGTGTCTAGAGTTGTGTTGTGATATCTTCCAGTGAGTCCCTGATCTTGGTCGTACACATTTGTGTGCATGATTAGTGTACGGTCAAATCGGGGGCGTCACAAGTTGGTATCAGAGCCAACTGCCTGTAGGAATCCCCCTTCCAAACTCCTTGGCCGAAGTTGAGTCTAGTCTTTGAAAAACAAATTTACTAACTTGTTGTGTGGCTTACGGGCCCACAACACCAATGGGTGGTGTTAGGATCTTTTATTCCTCTTCTATACTCTGGGACTCTGATCTCTCTTCTATTCGGGTTAAAAGATTTTACTAACTCCGACTCTAGGTTCTCGTAACTATTTCCCCCGGAGAGCCCTCATTCCAGAAGATCAACTGCTTTGTCAGAAGATTCTGAGGGTATCCCTCGATAATTTCCCGAGACCCTTGTGCTCATCGCCTTTGCAATTCCCTGCCATTAATATATCCCTATGGATATCTGCATGCACTTGTCATTCTCATGATCATTCTTCATCGCTCTTGTTGTTACAAGATGCCTCGAAATATTCTCGATTTCCCGAGAATCCTTTGAGTTTACTGTCTTGTTGTTTTATTTCGCATGAAAACCCTTACGGTTATTTCCTCATATTTAACGAGGATCCGTTCTTCTCAATTGATCATCTGTCTCACAAAATTCTTCGGAATACTTTTCGATCTTTCGAAAATCCTCTGCAGACTGTTACTCTTGAAATTCTTGCCTGCTTGCATTATGGTTAGTTCCATATGACTAGTTGTCTTCGTTAACATCCCTTGTTTAGCCATTTTGAGCCTATTGATTCAATGTGTGTGTATGCACGCAGTCATCAGGTTATTCTTTTTAAAATTATCTTTCAGACTCAGACAACACTCCATACATGAGTTGGTTCTCGGCAATTCAAACCTTTATTGATTGTCCAAGTAATTGTTTTCAACTTATCCATCCTTGATCAGAGCGTCTGCTTCTGATCCTTCATTTTGGAAACCATAATTTCTTTCTATTTAAGCATCAGACTAATCAGGTGATTCTTGAACCTGATGCCTGTGCATTCTTTCTTCCTCTGAGTGAGTATCGATACTCACATCAGCTCCGTTGTGGATCGCCCAATCCATTGTTGGATTGTTATCCAACAGTGTCCTTCATATTCAATCACCTTGTGAGTTCTTCCCCTGATACATAATGCCTTTGGTAAATTGTATCATCTGCTTGGCCAACCATACTCTGCTTTCGAGCTTGAGTATTTACTTTTGAAACTTGTGGTATATGTACTAAGATGCCCGATGGGCTGAACCTATGCCTTCCCCTAATTCGTGAGAACCCGAAAGTTTTCACAAGTCATACCCTTCTGGTGTTCTACCAGGTAAAATTCCAACACTACAGCTTTATCAAAGTGAGAGGTGAATGAAATGATATGCATTAAAGAAGTGGGAGTTGACCTTGAACTTTGTGTTCATGCCCATGAAAATGATGTAGACCGTCTCGGAAGCTTCTTGCAAAATGATTATTCAGCTGTATGATTCTTTCGGTATTCTTGAATTGATTCCTTATGGTTATGGTTCCGACCATGCTGTCCTGATCTGATATATCTGATGGGAATTCATTCCAGTGCCTCGTCTATTTTTGACAAGGTTAAAATATCTTCTATCGTCGGTCAACGACCCAGTTCTACTACTATCATGTTCCGCCTTCGAGTTTTACCATCCGGTATCTCGAGGATATCATGCCTTTGCACTTCATCTTACTAACTTTGTTGAAGTAATAACTTCCTCGTCGTAATCACTCTACGGGTTCTAGGTTGCCATCAACCGAGGACACCGTTTAGTAAATCAAATCCGCTCTAAAAATTCAACACCCCTAGTAGATGTTACTGGGAAAATTTAAACTTAATCTGGTTATTCCTAGACTATCAGATACATCCATTGTCTTGCTATCTTTGACTGTGCTACCTCGTCCTTCTTTGGTGCACGAATTCTTCATAATGTGGGCACGACTTACATCGAGCTTTCAACCTCATGTTGCTTGTTCTAAAAGGCAACTTCGATTCCGAGCTTGCATCTTATCTGTTGTTCCTATAACTTCCATGTCGTCATTCCCTGCTTGATGACATCGCTGTTTGATTGCATTTTCTTGAAAACTCCCGACAAATGTGTCGTGATCACCTTCAACACTTTGACTTCTTCCGAGATGTCAACTGAGTTCATGATGAGAAATACCCTCCTTGCCCTCGATGATTTTTATTATCATCGACAACACCCTTGACTTCCTTTCATCGCGAGCTTGTCCATGTTATGGATGCAACTTGCTATCCAGCTTGTATTATGTTCTGCCTTGAAGTATTATTGTCATTATGTCCAGAATGTTGTGAGGATTGCTCCACCTCTTAGAAATTCTTGGTATGATGATACTTCTCACCATCACCATTCTTCCTTGGTCCCCGTGTTGTTTTTAACCGGGTTACTAATATGCTAACGATGTTGCTTGAGTTATGTACTTCAATCAACCCTATTGCTTTGAAGTTAACAATCGATAGTTCGTTCTTAGACTGTTGGTTATTGAATCGTCACTCTAACATTGATCTTGCTGCCTAAGGTCATACTTCGGGCACACCTTTCAACTAATGATTAATGGTGTATGTTTTCCTCGAGCATACAGCATTATATCCTTTGAATTAACAAGTGTCATCTTCTTGTTCACATTATTGTAGAAATCCATCCGTTTGGAATTCTCGATGAATTGTCGCTGAGCCCATTAGCCACCTCCTCATCCTCTCCTTTGTTTAATGATGAACTATTGATTTGGGGACCTGCTCCCATAGTTCATTTCCCGAGAATCTTACAATGTCATTTCGTCGATTTGAGTTGCACCTTTTCTTCTCGAACATCCCGGGTTTGAGGTATCATGAAACCAATTGGATATGAATCTCGGTCAGCTATGATGGTTGGGACAACTTTCCAAGAGTTATAATATTAGTCCTTTGATGACTCGGTAATATGATGTCATGTCTAGCACCCCTGGCTGGAGGACCTATCATTATAATCTCTTTTGCAAGGATAACCATTCTTTCAGGAGGAAATTGTAAGACTTATTCTATAAGTTGTTCTGATGAATCCTTTGTGCATCCAAGTCCGACCTTTGCTTCAAGACCATGCCAATGCTATCTCGAAGCATGTCTGTGGTACTTCAATTTTCAACAAGAGCATTTGGAGCCCAATGCTAAATGTTTCTTGGTCAGTTATCCAAACACCGTTGTATGGGTAACATCTTGATTAATCGTTGCCTCTTTATCTGAATGGTTGGGTACTTGCTCTCCTACCCTGTATGCCATGTTCTGCTTGTCCATGGGAATGATATACTCCTATTAATTGTGTGTAATCACAATTTTCCTTTCCATTTGTTTGCTTAACCTTCTTTGATCTACATATAATCTAAGCAGTAATAATTCTGTGCTTATGTAAACACCTCGTGGTACAACTCTGTCAGTAAGACCTCATTACTATTGTTGTAACATTCCATTAACTACCGGTGAACGAGAACCTTGCCTATTGGTCCGCCTCGTTAGAATGAGCAAGAAAATGATTCTCTTTGTCCCCCGTCCTTAGTACCGACATTGTTGCCGACATAGCTGACAAGCTATCCACTCACATGCCTCCCTGTCGTGGTTGTGCAAGATGTCACCACCCTTCCTACTTTCAACCCACATGGTGGGCCCATAACCCACAGGTCCAGTGGATCAAAACCTGACTCTTCCTTACAACCTGAATTCTATGGTATCCTTTGCACCTGGCTTCGTATGTGATTCACGAGCTAAATTCTATACCATTATTCATCCTCGAATCGAACACCATGTTATTCTCGTTGTTCAAGCCCCCATTCTAGATTCTGTTTAGGCATCGAATGATTGGCTACCCATTTGAAACATTGGTACCATCGTATATTGCACTCAGCGAATTCACTGAAATACAACTCGTGGGGTACCTCGTGTATTTCCCATTGAGTTCACCGTCAAATGCCCAGCCTTGTGGAGATGCGCTCTTCCAAAGTCCCCCCCCCCCTTATCGCGTTCGTAGGACGATGGAGATCCCGAAGAAAGGATGACGACTTGATCACGATGACTTGAAGCAGAGAAATGAAGACATCAACGAAAGGAATCAACCTCTTCGATGAGGGCAATCAAGACCGAGAAGATCCGTTAGAATTTCGTAACCAGAATTTTCTCCCTTACCCCCTTCCTAAATCTCGGGACGAGATTTCTTGTAGTGGAGGAGAATTGTGACGCCCGGGTAATCAAGCTACAGTAACCCTCTGGTAATGTTGCCACGTCACCACGATTACTGTTGCTAATCTCGTGTTAGTTCAAAACTGATTCAAAATCCAAATTCAAAACCAACTTAAACGGTAAAGGTTTTTCAAAATATTCAAACTAATGTTCGGGTTGTGCCAAATAATTCATCGATAATTATGGTGGCGAAAAGACCTTTTCATAAAATACTTAGAGGGATCTAAATTAATTAAAACATCAGTAAAACAATTATTTAAACGCTCTTTAAATAACCGATAAGTACAAACTACTGTATTTCGAGTGCCAAATTAATTATGACAATGTCCTAACTACTAGTGCTAATTTAGGGACTGAATTGGTATATTTTAAAACTAACTATAAAGTAAAACTAAAAGAAACAGAAATAAAGAAAAGAAAGTAAAAATAAAAGACACCCCCCCCCCGACTAGGCCATGGCCCAATTGGCCGAAGGGACCGGCCGGCCCAGCCGACCCACCCTCGCACCCCCGTGGCCTACTAGGCCTCCTCCCACCCCATTCCCTAATCACCGACACCCACTCCCCCCCACGCTCCTCTCTACCCGTCCCCGATCCAGATCGGGATCGGGGGAACGAGCCCGACTGCGCCTCGACCCCCGACGCCCGTGGCTGACGCGCCCCTCCGGCGTCCCCAACGGCCTCCACCGCGCTGCCATCGGGTCCCCTTCGCCCCTCTCCATCATCAACGCGCCTCACCGACCACCATCTTCTCTGGACCGCCCCGACGCACCCGATGCCCCCGCGCCGCTCACCTGCAGCCGCGGGCACGACGTCGCCGCCGCCGACCCCCCCTCGAGCCCGCTGCCTCCCCCGACCCAGCGCGCTCGACGCACCGCCTCGCACCCGTGGTCGCGGCGAGTGCGTGCTCGCCTGCTCGACTGCGCCTCGCCCGCACCCCCTCTCTTTGCTTTGGTCGCCGCCGCCCGGGGCCTCCCCCCACACCGCCGCGGCCGCCTCCGCTCCGGCCACTACCAGCCGGCCCGCCGCCGCAGTCTGGCCGCCCTTGCTCTGGCCGGCTGCGCCCCTGGCCAGGGCATCCGCCGGCGCCCCGCTATGCCCTGCCCCGCGGCTGGTTTGGGCGAGCGCCCGTGCCCGGTGCTCGTTCGGGTTGTGCCCGATAGCCCAGAACCCGTTAGGCCTCTTTGGGCCAATGACACTAGGGGCCTAGCCCCTGAACCTTTTTAAAAAAAAACAAATAAGTAGAACAAAAATAAATGTGTAATTTAAAAGTTAATTAATTAATTAATTAATTAATAACTTAATTAATCCTAATAATTAACACTAATCAATTATGTTTAATTAACCTAATTACACATTAGTCTAATTAAACCTAGTTATTTAAACTAGTCTATGACAGCACGGCCCCACGAGTCAGGTTTGACTCTGGTCAACCGGGTTTGACCTGCTGACGTCATGGTAATGTCATGCTGACATCACCTTTTACTATTCTGGATAATGTTGATTTAATTTAATTAAATCAATTTTAGAAAATGCTTTAAACTTTAGAAAATCATATAAAATAATCTGTAACTCGGATGAAAATAATTTATATATGAAAGTTGCTCAGAACGACGAGACGAATCCGAATACGGGGTCTGTTTGTCTGCCACACATCTCTATCATACCGAACGTGCAACATTTCCCCTCCGTTTCATCTGCCCGAAAACGCGAAACACCGGGGATACTTTCCCGGATGTTTTTCATCCTTGCCAGTATCACCTCCTACTGCGTTAGGTCACATGTAGCACCGCGTATTTCCATGTTATGCTTTGTGATGCTATTGTTTGCTTTGTTATTTATTTGTTTCCCCTTCGTTGCTTATTTTCGGTAGACTCTGATACTGTGATAGACCCCGAGACCATTGATGCTTCCGGTTCGACTACGGCTACGCTTCCGAAGATTCCTTTCGTCTGCACAGCTTCCAGGAAGGCCCCCCCCCCCTTGATCACCAGATATCGCCTATTCTCCTCCCTCTTACTCTTGCATTAGTTTACTACTGTTGTTGATTCGATAACTCCTACTCTGATCCATAGCCTGTCATTGCTGCTACCACTGTTGATACCTTATCTGCTATCCTAATGCTTAGTATAGGATGCTAGTATTCCATCACTGGCCCCACATCCTTGTCCGTCTGCCATGCTATACTATCGGGTCGTGATCACCTCGGGTGGTGATCACGGGTATATACTATATACATACTTTACATGATACATGATGTGACTAAAGTCGGGTCGGCTCATTGAGTACCCGCAAGTGATTCGATGTGGGGGCTGAAAGGACAGGTGGCTCCATCCAGGTAGTGATGGGCCTGAGTTCCCGACGGCCCCCCGAGTGGATCTTTGTGGCGGAGCGACAGAGCAGGTTGAGACACCCAGTGGAGAGGTGGCCTGGTCCTGGTCGTTGTCCGCGGTGATTTCATAACAACACGCTTAACGAGTTTGGATATTTGATCTGAGTCTGGACATTGGCCTATACGCACTAACCAACTGCGTGGGAATAGTTATGGGCTCTCGACGTCGTGGTATCAGCAGAAGCCTTCTTGACGTCAGCGACCGAGCGGCGCACGCCGGGTTGGACCGCGTAACGTAACTTCCTTAGTAATGGAGGTTGCTAGGTCTGCTCACCGGCCGCCCTCGCAACGTGCAGGTGTGCATTGGGCGATGGGCCCAGACCCCTGTGTGCTTAGGACTTAGACCGGCGTCCTAACCTCTCTGTTGTGCTTAGGTAGGGCTGCGACGCGTTGATCTTCCGAGGCCGGGCATGACCCTGGAAAGTGTGTCCGGCCAAATGGGATCAAGCGTGCTGGGTTATGTGGTGCACCCTTGTAGGGAAGTTAATCTATTCGAATAGTCGTGTCCCTCGGTAAAAGGACGACCCGGAGTTGTACTCTGACCTCATGACAAGTAGAACCGGATACTTAATAAAACACACCCTTACAAGTTCCAGATATAACTCGGTGGTTGCTCTCTCACAGGATGATGTGCGGGAGGATTGCTGGGTAGGATTATGCTATACGATGTTACTTGGTGAACTTACCATCTACTCCCTTCTACTGCTGCAAGACGGAGGCTGCCAGAAGCGAGGATACCTGTTACTTTCCAGCTACCCTCTTCTTCTGCTGCAAGATGGAGGTTACTAGAAGCGTAGTCTTCGATTGGATTAGCTATCCCCCTCCTATTCTGGCATTCTGCAGTTTAACCCACATATATTACCCCTTTACATATATACCATTGCATATGTAGTACAGATCCTTGCTTGCGAGTACTTTGGATGAGTACTCACGGTTGCTTTTCTCCCCCTTTTCCCCCTTTTGCCCCTTCTTCTCGGATGACGCAACCAGATGGTGGAGTCCAGGAGCCAGATGAACCCGATGATGTTTCTACGTGGAGTTCGGCTTCGAGGAGTAGTTAGGAGGTCCCAGGCAGGAGGCCTTGCCTTTTCGATCGTTGTTACTTTTGTGCTAGCCTTCTTAAGGCAAACTTGTTTAACTTATGTCTGTACTCACATATTATTGCTTTCGCTGACTCTTGTGTTTTCGAGCTTTTGTATTCGAGCCCTCGAGGCCCCTGGCTTGTAATATAAAGCTTGTATTATTTTAATTTGTGTCTAGAGTGGTGTTGTGATATCTTCCAGTGAGTCCCTGATCTTGGTCGTACACATTTGCGTGCATGATTAGTGTACGGTCAAATCGGGGGCGTCACAGCATGGTGCATTTAATTGTCATACAAGGCCATGAAAAAAATGGGGCCATTTCAATGATGTCAAAAAAACGTGCTCTCAGATGAACCCTTCGTTGAACATGGTTTTTTGTGGACATCCTGAAATGAACACAACTTTTTCCACTAGGTGGGCATGCCCATAGTAGGTATCCATGCCAGGTTTGAATGAATTATGATACTGTATGCAAGTTGCAACATGTTCGACCATATATCGGTCTTTTTTACCGAGAACACTTCAGAAAATGCAAAACTTGTTGAAAACTTAAGCAATGGTGCCTTAAATTGGTCATACAAGGCCATGAAAAAAATTGGGGCCATTTGACGGGTGTCAAAAAAAACATGCTCTCGAACGGAGCTTTCTGGCCTACTTGGACTTTTGAACATGGTCTATCTTCTGACATTCTTATTACTCCAACTTTGGCAAGCAGGTGGGCATGACCGCGGTAGGCATCCATGCCATGTTCGAATGAATTTAGACACCATATGCATGTTGCGACACGTCCAACCATTTATCATCTTGTTTGACCGAGAAAACTAAAGAAAATGCAAAATTTGTAGAAAATCAAAACAACTTGCATGGTGCCTGATACGTCCAAAACGTATCTATAATTTCTGCTTGCTCCATGCCTCTTTTGGGTGATATTGCTATGATATTTATACAGTTCCATACACTTTTGATCATATTTGGACTAACCTATTAACTCAGTGCACCCCAGTGCCAGTTTCTGTTTTCGGTTGTTTTTGTATTTCAGGTTTTCACATTACGAGAACTGCCAGGAAAAATCCAGAAAAATTATATAAAAAATCAGCGTTCCAGAAACTACCGTGCGCCCGAAGGGCAGCCGGGAGGGGCCACCAGGGCTCCAGGCGCCCTGGCGGCGCCCCCCCTGGGCCGCGCCGGGGGGGCGCCTGAGCCCCCTGAGGCTCCTCCGATGCCCCCCTTTGGCATATATTTAAAGCGTCTCCCGAAACCCTCGAGGGAGGAACTCTTTTCGCGATCTTATCTATGTTCCGCCGCCGCCGCCGCTTCCAAGATCGGGAGCACTAGGAGAACTCTTCCCGGCACCCTGCCGGATGGGAGGATCACCACCGGGAGCCTCTCCACCACCATGGACGCCTCCCGGATGAGTTGTGAGTAGTCTCCCTTGGACCATGAGTCCATGACCAGTAGCTATGTGATTTTCTCCTCCCGTTCTTGTGCTTCACTAATTAGTCCTCGTGAGCTGCCCTACATGATCGAGGCACATATGTAATCCTTATGTTGTTGCTATGATGATTTTGCTGGGATCCGATGGATTATGAGATTATGTTCAGATTGTGCTTGAGTAATATATTTGATCTACCTCTTTTATATTTATGTTCGTAAGTAATTCTTGCATGTTCTCCGTTGTTATTTATTGCTTTGGCCAAGTAATAGGTAGTGACTCCAAGAGGGAACGTTATGCTTGATTGTGGGTTCATGCCCCTCGATGACTAGTTTGAGTGACAGAAACATGAGTCTAGGGGATGTGCTGTTGCCACAAGGGGGAAAACAACGGTGCTTGTGCCCGCGGGTGCAAGGATTGTTTACTTTACGCAAAGTTCTTTTAATGCAGTTGTCTGTTGCATTGAGTTTACACTATGGGTGGGACTCGCAACTTAATACCGGCGAGATGTTCTGGATAGATATCTCAAGGTGGATGATTAGTAGTAGATATTGATGGATTTCGGTCTACTTACTTTGGTGTACCGCCCATGCTTTGAACCTCAACCTTTCTTGCAATGTAATCAGCATTGGTTTGCGCACATGGTCCTGTCAATTACCCAGCTGTAATTCGTTTACCTCACATAGCTGTTTTATCGTCTTTTGGGAGAGAGACATCACTAGTGAACATCATGAGACTCCGGTCCATATTACCATCATTGATCACATCCGCTATTTACTTTTCGCTATTATTTACTATTGCAATTATATCTATCACTACTATCACTTGTGTTTAATCCTTTGTGAACTACAAGGCCGGAGGGATTGACAACCTCTCTGTACTCGTTGGGAGCAAAGTTATTTGTATCTGTGTGCAGGTCCACGTTGATTGCTAATATCTGGCGCCGTAGCAGTTGACACCTTCTTGTTGAACCTAGGAGTCTCTGGGGATTCGATCCTTGGTATCTTTGCCAAGGGAAAAACTTCTGCAACACTACATCTCACACCTTCCACTTGGGGTAACCAACGAGGGGCGAGAAGCCTAGCAAGAGTTTTTCTGGCGCCGTTGCCGGGGACTCCACTCTTCAAGATAGGGGAGTTGCATGCTATCTTTTACCTTTGCTTTTAGTCTTGTTAGTTTACCTTTCAGTTTTTGCTTTAGTATCTTTTATCGAAAATCACAAAAATAGTTATCTTGCTTGCTTGCTACTATGGGTTCCACCGAGAACACCAAGTTGTGTGACTTCACTAGTCACAACAACGATGACTTTATCAGCACACCTATCACTACACCTGCCACTTCAGCACCTTCATATGAAATTAAACCTGCTTTACTGAATCTAATTATGAAAGATCAATTCTCCGGTGCTGGAGATGATGCTGCTTTACACTTGAACAACTTTGTTGAACTTTGTGATATGCAAAAGTACCAAGAAATAGATGGTAATATTGTTAAGCTTAAGCTTTTTCCTTTCTCCTTGAGAGGAGGAGCTAAAATTTGGTTTCAGTCTTTGCCTAGAAATAGCACAGATTCATGGGACAAGTGCAAAGATGCTTTTATTGGAAAATACTATCCACCTGCTAAAATTATCCAACTGAGAAGTAACATAATGAATTTTAAACAATTGGATAATGAACACGTTGCCCAAGCTTGGGAACGTATGAAATCTCTTATCAAGAACTGCCCTACTCATGGTTTGACTACTTGGATGGTTATCCAAACTTTTTATGCAGGCTTGAACTTTACCTCGCGGAACTTGTTAGATTCGGCCGCGGGAGGAACCTTTATGTCAACTACACTTGGTGCTGCCACGAAGCTTCTCGATGAGATGATGACCAACTATTCCCAATGGCACACCGAACGCGCTCCAACAGGTAGGAAGGTAAACTCTGTCGAGGAAATTTCCTCCCTTAATGAAAAAGTTGACTTGATCATGTCTCTACTTTCGAAGCAATCCTCTGTTGATCCTCGTGATGTTCCTTTAAATTCTTTGATTGCTCAAGAACAAGTAGATGTGAACTTTATCTCTAGAAACAATTTTAACAATAATGCTTATCCTAGCACCAAGAACTCCAATACTGAACTAGAGATTATGCTTAAAGATTTCATCACTACCCAAAAAGCCTTTAATAAGAGTGTAGAAGAAAAACTACATAAACTAGATGATCTCTCTTTGAAGGTAGACCATTTAGCCAATGAGATAGAATTGCTTAAAATTAAAACTTCTCCTCTTGAGGAGAGGAAGGTCACTCCTATTAATGCTACTCAAGTGCAAATTAATGAAAATATTAGGATGATGGCTAAACTTAAAGAAAGATGGGCTAGAGAAAGGGAGGAAGAGGATAGAATTAAGAGCCTTCCTACCCACCACACTGTTGCTACTATCCAAGTTGTTGAGGATATCCAAACTCTTAGCACCCAATGTACTCCTGGTCCCATTGGACCTATTGATGGTGATGCTATGACTATAGAAACTACCAAACATGTGAACCTAAAGGACACCACTACCACTATACTTGATGCTAGTGACCTTGATTTTGATAATTGCACTCTTACCGAAGTTATTGATTTCCTTCACAAGATGTCTAGAGATCCCCGCACTAGCACGCTTAACCTTGCCTTCACAGAGCATATCACTAATGCTCTTATCAAAGCTAGGGAGGAGAAACTTAGAGTAGAAGCCTCCATACCTAGAAAGCTAGAAGATGGTTGGGATCCTATGATAAAAATTAAATTGAATGACTTCTCTTGCTATGCATTATGTGATGTTGGAGCTAGTACCTCTGTTATGCCCAAAAGAATATATGATATGCTTAAATTGAAACCTTATGATTCTTGTTCTTTTGGTGTTCGTCTCGTTGATTCTTCCATAAAGAAACCTTTGGGGAGGATCGACGATGTTCTTATCATTTTCAATGATAATTATGTCCCCGTTGATTTTACTATTATGGATATTGAATGTGATCCTTCTTGTCCAATTATTTTGGGACGTCCCTTTTTACGCACCGTTGGTGCTATCATTGACATGAAAGAGGGGAATATAAAATTTCAGTTTCCTCTCAAGAAAGGGATGGAACACTTCCCTCGAAAGAAGATCAAGTTACCTTTTGAGTTCGTTGTACGGGCTAGCTATTCTTTTACTCTTGATAAAACTTGATCTATATGCATTATGCCTAGCTTAAAGGCATAAAAGAAAGCGCTTTTGGGAGGCAGCCCACATGAATAAATTTATTTTGCTTTTGTTGTGTCTTGATGTTGTTACTACTGTAGCATCATCATTGTATCTTTGCTTTTCAATTTTGTGCCAAGTGTAGCCTCTGATTGCTAGAAAGTTCAAAAGTTGTGAGGTGCTGTCCAGGAAACATATTCTGTCCTTGGATAGAAAAATTCGTATAAAATCACCAGATCATCTTTTTGGTCTGAATTTTTTCGACAGCGTGCTCTATATAATTGTCTTTCGTGCGTCTGTTCTGAGTTTTTTGATTAGAGTTTGCAGAAGTGCCCCGAAAAAATCAATTACTACCTGCTGTTCTGTTTTTCACAGATCCTGTCCTGTTTTGCCTTTCCTTCATTTTGCAAACCAAGAGCTTGCTTTTTCTTTGCAAAAACCTTTTGACAATCCTGAGAAACAGTAGACCTTCAAGAATATCTCTATTTCCAGCAAGGTATAATTATTTTATTATGGGTACTAACCTCGCTAATCAGATTATGATGAGTTATGTATGAAGGGAGTTTTCAAGTGTGCGAGGGAAGATGATAAAAAGATTCAGGAGTGTCAAGCGCTCAAGCTTGGGGATGCCCCCATGCACACCCAAGAAATATTCAAGGAGACTCAAGCGTCTAAGCTTGGGGATGCCCCCGTGCATCCCCTTCTCCATCAACATTATCAGTTCGTCTTTCGTTCCACTATATTTTAATCACTTCATGTGTTATGTGCTATGCTTGGAGCGTCTTGCTTTTAGTTTTCTTTAGTTTTTCATAACGAGTCGGAACTCAGCTTTCTTTATGTGGGAGAGAAACACGCTCCACTTCTACCTAGAACATAACATAGAATTTTCATGTCTATCCTTGCTGTGTGTGTTCTTTGTCTTTTAATAGCTACTATCATGTTCAGCTCTTAGCTTTCATGCTTATCTTTTCAAAGAGCTTTTGTTTAGTTGGTTGCTTGAACTCTCTTTAATTACCATGCTCACCTTATTAAGAGAGTTTGCTTCCGTTGCATTGGTTGATATGTCTGTGATAAAGATGCTACGTGCATGATGGCGCTTAGTAGTTCATGTTTCTTATGGTTAGTCTCAAATAACTAGGGGGTTCCCAATGTGTTATTGGAATACCAACATGATTTGTTTGCCTATGATGTGGTATGGTTTAGTAATATCTTCCTTCGAGAATTTATTTTGATTGACTTGGCGTATGCTCACGCATATTTAAGACTGTAAAGAAAGTCTGTCAAGCCTTGATGATCTTTTGTTTCTGAGTAGCGATATAACTACCATGTCTGATTCAATGTTGCTTTGTCGCTCTGCATGATTATGACCGTCATTGCTCTCTTAGTTGGTCGCTCCCAGTCTTTTGCTAACCTTCGCCTGTACTAAGCGGACTGACTGCTTGTGCATCCACATCCTTTAATCCAGTTATGCCATATGAGTCCACCATACCTTCCTACATGGTATTTACATGCCATTCCTAACGGAGACTTGCATGTGCCATCTCGAAATTATTCAAAGAAAAAGCATTCTTATTTTGTGCCTCTGTTGTAAGTTCATGAGGAAGTAGTGGTTAATTCATGACCTTTTTAAGTTGGACAAGCTTCACCCCGGGATTGCATGTATAATGTGCAAACCCATAATACGAGAAGGAACTGGCATTGAGTGCGCCCGGCTCAAAAAGATAATATAACAAACAAACCCTCCTTCACGCTTTGTTCATGAGAAATCAGAAAACTTTGGCAGTGATAAACAAAGGAGATTAAGAGGATGTGATCGTCCTCATTCGGGAGCCGTTCCTCGAAACTTGTCCATCTCGAAAAGTGATTGAGTTGTCTGCTAGCATTCGTTGACGAAACATGCATGATCTAAAATAAATTATTACCTCTGTTTTAAAGCCAAGAGCTCTGGTACATGTTTTGTCTTTGTTTCCGACTACGGGTTTTCAACCTTGCCAACAAAAGCCACGGTTCGAGAGTCTCCACCTTCTTTTTAAAGCACCAACTATTGAGAGCATGATTGTCATTCTGAGTGTAATGTGCATTGTCCCAAAGTAGCATTGTCTTTTGCATGATTGTGATACCGTTTATTCTGAAATCATTGTATCTAGTCATCACTTAAACCTTGGAGGTGCCCCTGCATTTATGTTTTGCTTCACTAAAGGGGGCAAGCTAGATATCACTTTATCATATTTGCACATCATGTTCATTGCAAATCTATTTGATGTTTCAGTATCATATTGTAATACTTTCAGTCCTTTGTGATTTTCTCATGAGGCAACTTAATTACTATAGATTCATTGTCTCAGTAAGCTTTTGTCATATGACTATGAAAAAGTCCTATATGGTTAATAGCATGTCACCACAGAAATTATTCTTGTTATCATTTACCTACTCGAGGACGAGCAGGAATTAAGCTTGGGGATGTTGATACGTCCAAAACGTATCTATAATTTCTGCTTGCTCCATGCCTCTTTTGGGTGATATTGCTATGATATTTATACACTTCCATACACTTTTGATCATATTTGGACTAACCTATTAACTCAGTGCACCCCAGTGCCAGTTTCTGTTTTCGGCTGTTTTTGTATTTCAGGTTTTCACATTACGAGAACTGCCAGGAAAAATCCAGAAAAATTATATAAAAAATCAGCGTTCCAGAAACTACCGTGCGCCCGAAGGGCAGCCGGGGGGGGCCACCAGGGCTCCAGGCGCCCTGGCGGCGCGCCCCCCTGGGCCGCGCCGGGGGGCGCCTGGGCCCCCCGAGGCTCCTTCGATGCCCCCCTTTGGCATATATTTAAAGCGTCTCCCGAAACCCTCGAGGGAGGAACTCTTTTCGCGATCTCATCTCTGTTCTGTCGCCGCCGCCGCTTCCAAGATCGGGAGCACCAGGAGAACTCTTTCCGGCACCCTGCCGGAGGGGAGGATCACCACCGGGAGCCTCTCCACCCCCATGGACGCCTCCCGGATGAGTTGTGAGTAGTCTCCCTTGGACCATGAGTCCATGACTAGTAGCTATGTGATGTTCTCCTCCCGTTCTTGTGCTTCACTAATTAGTCCTCGTGAGCTGCCCTACATGATCGAGGCACATATGTAATCCTTATGCTGTTGCTATGATGAGTTTGCTGGGATCCGATGGATTATGAGATTATGTTCAGATTGTGCTTGAGTAATATATTTGATCTACCTCTTTTATATTTATGTTCGTAAGTAATTCTTGCATGTTCTCCGTTGTTATTTATTGCTTTGGCCAAGTAATAGGTAGTGACTCCAAGAGGGAACGGTATGCTTGATTGTGGGTTCATGCCCCTCGATGACTAGTTTGAGTGACAGAAACATGAGTCTAGGGGATGTGATGTTGCCACAAGGGGGAAAACAACGGTGCTTGTGCACGCGGGTGCAAGGATTGTTTACTTTACGCAAAGTTCTTTTAATGCAGTTGTCTGTTGCATTGAGTTTACACTATGGGTGGGACTCGCAACTTAATACCGGCGAGATGTTCTGGATAGATATCTCAAGGTGGATGATTAGTAGTAGATATTGATGGATTTCGATCTACTTAATTTGGTGTACCGCCCATGCTTTGAATCTCAACCTTTTTTGCAATGTAATCAGCATTGGTTTGCGCACATGGTCCTGTCAATTGTCCAGCTGTAATTCGTTTACCTCACATAGTTATTTTATCGTCTTTTGGGAGAGAGACATCACTAGTGAACATCATGAGACTCCGGTCCATATTACATCATTGATCACATCCGCTATTTACTTTTCGCTATTATTTACTATTGCAATTATATCTATCACTACTATCACTTGCGTTTAATCCTTTGTGAACTACAAGGCCGGAGGGATTGACAACCTCTCTGTACTCGTTGGGAGCAAAGTTATTTGTATCTGTGTGCAGGTCCACGTTGATTGCTAATATCTGGCGCCGTAGCAGTTGACACCTTCTTGTTGAACCTAGGAGTCTCTGGGGATTCGATCCTTGGTATCTTTGCCAAGGGAAAAACTTCCGCAACACTACATCTCACACCTTCCAGTTGGGTTAACCAACGAGGGGCGAGAAGCCTAGCAGTGCCTTGTATTTGTCATACGAGCCAATCTAAAAAAAATGGGGTCATTTGAAGGATGTCGAGAAACAACATGCTCTAAAAAGGAGACTTTTGGCCTACTTAGACACCTATGTTTAGAATGGTGTTTTTTCTTCACATACAAAAATGTTCGAGGACATTAAAAAAATTGTTTCAGTTTTTTTCTTACTTTTTCGAATTTCTTTTGAAATACCAAATTTGTTAGTGCTTTTCAAAAAATATTTGAAAAAAATGAAAAGTGCTGGTGTTCAAATTTTTGTTTGCTCTTTTAAAAAATGTTCGTGTTTTGAAATTCCGAGTAAATTTAAAGTACACAAACATTTAAAAGAATATGCACAATTTTTAAAATGTGAGTGTTTGTATGTTATGATTTTTTTTTTTAAAACGAACATTTTTTGAAATTTTGAACGAAATTTTAAAAGCGCGAGCATTTCTTGAAAAAGTAAAAAAGAAATGGAAAAAAGAAAAGGAGACAAAAAGCGAACAGAAAAAAAAATCAATGAAAAGAAAAAAGGGAAACGTTTACTTCCGAACTGCCGGCGCAAGCTCGCGCCGGACCCGTGCAACCAACCCTGGTAGCTTGTTTTAAAAAAAACACCCCTGGTAGCTTAGATTCCGCCGCCGCCGCCGCCGCCGCCCGACAAGGCACTGCCGCCGACGAATCCCCACCTGCCCATCTTTCTCCACTGCTACCCCCAGCCTTGCCACCGCTCCACACCACATAATCCCACGCCCACCGCCAGCCTCTCTGTTACGGCCGCTGCCGGCGACGGACGACGGCGGCTGCGCGAAGCCCCAGCTCGCCGCCGTTAGTCGCCGAAGTGGTCTTCGAGCTACAGGCGTTCCGCGGGTACTTGTCCTCTTCCATCTTTCAGAGTCGGAACCCACTTGTAGAAGAGAAGAGAGAAAGAGAGGACCCAACACTCGGAGCTGAATCGGATTCGAAGTCTGAAGCGACATGGATCCAATGAAGAAGGAATTCGGGCGATACCAGTGGCGTTTTCGGACTCGGATTTCCAAAGCCTACTCGAATTAGTGCTGAGGCGTCCACATAAGTACCCAGGCCCTCTGACCTGGGAGTATCAATCAAAGGTTGTAACTTCAGCTAGGTGTGGGGATCAGTTCAGAGGTTGCAGCTTTCCAAGTACAGCTGAAGCAATTCATCTTCCATCGTAGGTTAGGTGGGGATCAAAGTTTTGCTTCAATGGAGGCTTGTAGCTTAGCCAGAACAACTGGCTTATGGAGTTTACCCACACACCCAAGGATGTTCTTCTCTCTGGTCTTCAGAGTTTTGCCCAAGCTGCTAGGCCTTCCCCCCAGTTTACTGAAGAAATTCCTCAAATATGAACATATTCATCCACCACACATGGAGACTGAAGTAGGTGAATTGCCGGAGCTGCCGCACGAACTCCTCGTGGATATATTTGCCCTCCTAGATATTCCCGACCTGAAGCGTGCCAGCTCCGTCTGCTCCTCCTGGCGCTCCGCTTATACCAGCCTATGCAACCTTGGGCTGTACAAGCGGCCACAGACACCATGCCTCTTCTACACCTCTGTATCTGCTGGTGAGAGTGATGCGTTACTCTACAGCCTCGCAGAGAAGAGGTCATACAAGTTGACTCTCCCGGAGCCACCTATCCGCAGTAGGCATCTGATTGGCTCCACAAATGGCTGGCTGGTTACTGCTGATGAGAGGTCTGAGATGCATCTTCTAAATCCAATCACCTGCCAACAGATCGCTCTACCGTCAGTGACCACCATCGAGCATGTGACTCCCATTTTTAACAAAGCAGGTGCCTTGTGTAAGTACCATTACTCGCGGCACACATATGGGCCATATGGGCTCTGTACTGACGGACCTTCAATCCTTGCTCTTGGCGAGCTACGGAGCTACCTCCATAAAAAGGCATTTCTATTTTATGATGCATCTGCAGGTGGACATATCGTGGTGCTTATCCACAATCCATGCTGGCAGCTTTCATTTGCTAGATTAGGGGATGACAAGTGGACCTGGCTGCGAGAACACTCTTATTTTCAGGACTGCATCTACAAGGATGGCCTATTATATGCAGTGACAGCACAAGGGAAAATTCTCGCCTTCAATCTCAGAGGTCCTGTGGTCACAACAGAGTTAATCATGGACATTGCAAAAGACTTTTTAGATGAAAATATTTACATTGTCCAGGCTCCATGTGGTGGCCTACTTCAAGTCTGGAGAACCCAAGAGGCTAGTGAGTATGTTGAAGGTGCTGACCCTGCAACAGAGGTGACTAATACCAAAAAGATCAAGATATTTAAAGTTGACACCACGGCTGAAAAGCTGGTGGGAATAGATAGCTTGGATGATCATGTGTTGCTTCTTGGGCGCAACCAAACACTTTGTGCAAGTGTTGAAGAGTATCCACATCTGAAAGCAAACCATGCCTATTTTACAGATGATTGCGAGCCGTATCTTTTTGGATGGAAGAACAACCGTCGTGATATTGGAATCTATGACTTGGCAAATAACACTTGTGAGGAACTTGTGTCCCCTCAGCTTTGGTCCAACTGGCCTAATCCCATATGGATAACACCAAGTCTTACAAGACTGTAACCCCGTGTTAGAAAAACTATGAACTTTCCTTGTTTGATCCTTCATGGAGTGACTCAATACCAGTTTCATGTTTGGGTTCTTGTAACGGGGCGTGCCAGCAAGCCGCTTGTAGTTTCGCCCTGGTTGCTCTCTCTAAGAGTAGGTGATGTGGGTGGGGTATATATAGTCATCACCAAAGATCTAGCCATTACACACCTTTATGCACAACTCGGTGACACCACGTGAAAAACTCGGTGAGACCGACTAGTGTAAAAGATTCGAACATTAGACATTCCGGTGAGATCGGATGAATCCACTCGGTAGCTCCGATATGTGATGACCTAAGCACTTGCATTGTTTCGGTAATTCCGATCGGTTTCACTTGGTGATTCCGAAATGAACACGATGGGGTTCAGAAGGTTTGCCAGTGCACTTTGGTGGGACCGAATGCCATCTCGGTGGAACCGATTTTCTAGGGTTTAGGTTGTGGCTCTGTCTGGTGTATCTCGGTGGGTCCGAGTGTATCTGTTTCGATGGGACCAAGAATGAACTTAGGGTTTTTGACAATTTGGATTATGAGAATGTGCTTGAGAGTTTTGGAGCAATATCTTCCAGCACTTGTGCAAATGACTCATGATCAAAATCTCATCCCCTTTTTATAGTATTGGATTTCCTATGGACTTAATGTGATCTTTGATCACTTAACAAAAAAAAATTAGAATCTTGAAGCTTATTCAATGCTTGTCCTTTATAGCTTGAGGGGTCCACATCTCCATCGAGCTACTAGCCTAGGCTGAACTTTTCTTGAAATATACTTGAGGAAAACGTTAGCCCAACAACATGTATGTTAACATGAATTACCAAAACCACCAAGGGAGCAAATGTGCTTTCACCATGGTAGCCATCCATGCCAGGTTTGAACGATTTCCGACACCATATGCAAGTTGTGGCACATCCGGCCGTTTATTAGCCTTTTTACCCAAGAAAACTCTAGAAAATGCAAAATTTGGGAAAACCCAAAACAACTTAGCATGTGTGACGCCCGGGTAATCAAGCTACAGTAACCCTCTAGTAATGTTGCCACGTCACCATGATTACTGTTGCTAATCTCGTGTTAGTTCAAAACTGATTCAAAATCCAAATTCAAAACCAACTTAAACGGTAAAGGTTTTTCAAAATATTCAAACTAATGTTCAGGTTGTGCCAAATAATTCATCGATAATTATGGTGGAGAAAAGACCTTTTCATAAAATACTTAGAGGGATCTAAATTAATTAAAACATCAGTAAAACAATTATTTAAACGCTCTTTAAATAACCGATAAGTACAAACTACTTTATTTCGAGTGCCAAATTAATTATGACAATGGCCTAACTACTAGTGCTAATTTAGGGACTGAATTGGTATATTTTAAAACTAACTATAAAGTAAAACTAAAAGAAACAGAAATAAAGAAAAGAAAGTAAAAATAAAAGACACCCC
>LR738710.1:899465778-899529104 GCA_902687465.1 Secale cereale | reverse complement strand
CCACGTTCCTCTCTCCGCGTCCCCGATCCAGATCGGGATCGGGGGAACGAGCCCGACTGCGCCTCGGCCCCCGCCGCCCGTGGCCGGTGCGCCCCTCCGGCGTCCCCAACGGCCTCCACCGCGCCGCCATCGGGTCCCCTTCGCCCCTCTCCATCATCAACGCGCCTCACCGACCACCATCTTCTCTGGACCGCCCCGACGCACCCGATGCCCCCGCGCCGCTCACCTGCAGCCGCGGGCGCGTCGTCGCCGCCACCGACCCCCCCTCGAGCCCGCTGCCTCCCCGACCGGCTCCTGGTGAGCCGCGCCCGCCTCCCCCTTCTCCTCCCCCGACCCAGCGCGCTCGACGCACTGCCTCGCACCCATGCTCGCGGCGAGTGCGTGCTTGCCTGCTCGCCTGCGCCTCGCCCGCACCCCCTCTCTTTGCTTTGGCCGCCGCCGCCCGGGGCCTCCCCCCACACCGCCGCGGCCGCCTCCGCTCCGGCCACTACCAGTCGGCCCGCCGCCGCAGCCTGGCCGCCCTTGCTCCGGCCGGCTGCGCCCCTGGCCAGGGCGTCCGCCGGCGCCCCGCTGTGCCCTGCCCTGCGGCTGGTTTGGGCGAGCGCCCGCGCCCGGTGCTCGTTCGGGCTGTGCCCGATAGCCCAGAACCCGTTAGGCCTCTCTGGGCCAATGACACTAGGGGCCCAGCCCCTGAACCTTTTTTTAAAAAACAAATAAGTAGAACAAAAATAAATGTGTAATTTAAAAGTTAATTAATTAATTAATTAATAATTAACTTAATTAATCCTGATAATTAACACTAATCAATTATGTTTAATTAACCTAATTACACATTAGTCTAATTAAACCTAGTTATTTAAACTAGTCTATGACAGCACGGCCCCACGAGTCAGGTTTGACTCTGGTCAACCGGGTTTGACCTGCTGACGTCATGGTGATGTCATGCTGACATCACCTTTTACTATTCTGTATAATGTTGATTTAATTTAATTAAATCAATTCTAGAAAATGCTTTAAACTTTAGAAAATCATATAAAATAATCCGTAACTCGGATGAAAATAATTTATATATGAAAGTTGCTCAAAACGACGAGACGAATCCGAATACGCGGTCCGTTCGTCCGCCACATATCTCTATCATACCGAACGTGCAACATTTCCCCTCCGTTCCATCTGCCCGAAAACGCGAAACACCAGGGATACTTTCCTGGATGTTTTTCATCCTTGCCAGTATCACCTCCTACTGCGTTAGGTCACACGTAGCACCGCGTATTTCCATGTTATGCTTTGTGATGCTATTGTTTGCTCTGTTATTTATTTGTTTCCCCTTCGTTGCTTATTTTTGGTAGACTCCGATACTGTGACAGACCCCGAGACCATTGATGCTTCGGGTTCGACTACGGCTACGCTTCCGAAGATTCCTTTCGTCTGCAGAGCTTCCAGGCAAGCCCACCCCCCTTGATCACCAGATATCGCCTATTCTCCTCCCTCTTACTCTTGCATTAGCTTACTACTGTTGTTGATTCGATAACTCCTACTCTGATGCATAGCCTGTCATTGCTGCTACCACTGTTGATACCTTACCTGCTATCCTAATGCTTAGTATAGGATGCTAGTATTCCATCAGTGGCCCCACATCCTTGTCCGTCTGCCATGCTATACTATCGGGTCGTGATCACCTCGGGTGGTGATCACGGGTATATACTATATACATACTTTACATGATACATGATGTGACTAAAGTCGGGTCGGCTCATTGAGTACCCGCAAGTGATTCAATGTGGGGGCTGAAAGGACAGGTGGCTCCATCCAGGTAGTGATGGGCCTGAGTTCCCGACGGCCCCCCGAGTGGATCTTTGTGGCGGAGCGACAGGGCAGGTTGAGACACCCAGTGGAGAGGTGGCCTGGTCCTGGTCGTTGTCCGCGATGATTTCATAATAACACGCTTAACGAGTTTGGATATTTGATATGAGTCTGGCGATTGGCCTATACGCACTAACCAGCTGCGTGGGAATAGTTATGGGCTCTCGACGTCGTGGTATCAGCCGAAGCCTTGTTGACGTCAGCGACTGAGCGGCGCGCGCCGGGTTGGACCGCGTAACGTAACTTCCTTAGGAATGGAGGTTGTTGGGGAACGTAGCAGAATTCAAAAAAAGTTCTACGCTTTCACCAAGATCCAACTATGGAGACATCTAGCAACGAGCAAGTAAGAGTGCATCTACATACCATTATGTAGATCGCGTGCGGAAGCTTTCGAAGAAGCGTGGATGAAGTAGTCGTACTCTTCGCGTTCTTCGTCACCGATGATCTAGCGCCGAACGGACGGCACCTCCGCGTTCAACACACGTCCGGTGCAGCAACATCACCTCCTTCTTGATCCAGCAAGGGGGGAGGAGAAGTCGTCAGAGATCCAACGGCACAACGGCGTGGTGGTGGATGCAGTGTAGATCGCAGCAGGGCTTCGCCGGGTGCCCTGCGTTGGAGTATGGAGGTGTGACGGGAGGGGGAGAGGCGCCAGGGCAAGGGTTCGGCTGCCCTCTCCCCCCCATATATATAGGGGGCCAGGGGGTGCGCCAGGGCCCCTGCAGATCCAATCTGCAGGGGGGGCGGCGGCCAGAGGGGGTTCCTTGCCCCCCAAGGCTAGTGGGGCGCCCCCTCCCCCCTAGGGTTTCAACCCTAGGCGCATGGGGAGGTGGGCCCCTAGTGGTGCGCCAGCCCATTAGGGCTGGACACTTCCCCTCACGGCCTAGGGGCCCCACCGGGATGGGTGGCCCCACCTGGTGGACCCCCGGGGCCCCTCCGGTGGTCCCGGGACGCTCCCGGTGACCCCCGGAGATCACCCGATGGCCGAAACTGGACTTCCTATATATCAATCTTTACCTCTGGACCATTCTGGAACTCCTCGTGATGTCCGGGATCTCATCCGGGACTCCGAACAACTTTTGGGTTTCCACGTGCATGTATCTCTACGACCTTAGCGTTACCGAACCTTAAGTGTGTAGACCCTACGGGTTCGGGAGACACGTAGACATGACCGAGACCACTCTCCGGTCAATAACCAACAGCGGGATCTGGATACCCATGTTGGTTCCCACATGTTCCTCGATGATCTTCATCGGATGAACCACTGTGTCAAGGATTCACTCAATCCCGTACGTTATTCCCTTTGTCCACCGGTACGTTACTTGCCCGAGATTCGATCGTCGGTATTCCCGATACCTTGTTCAATCTCGTCATGGCAAGTCTCTTCACTCGATCCGTAATCCATCATCCCGTGACTAACTACTTAGTCACATTGAGCTCATTATGATGATGTCTTACCGAGTGGGCCCAGAGGTACCTCTCCGTCATACGGAGTGACAACATCCTAGTCTCGGTTCGTACCAACTCAACAGATACTTTCGGAGATACCCGATGCGTACCTTTATAGCCACCCAATTACGTTGTGACATTTGGCACACCCAAAGTATTCCTACGGCATCCGGGAGTTGTACAACCTCATGGTCTAAGGAATAAATACTTGACACCGAAAAGCTTATGCATTACGAACTATACGATCTCGTGCTATGCTTGATACGTCCAAAACGTATCTATAATTTCTGCTTGCTCCATGCCACTTTTTGGTGATATTGCAATGATATTTATACACTTCCATACACTTTTGATCATATTTGGACTAACTTACTAATCCAGTGCACCCCAGTGCCAGTTTCTGTTTTCGGCTGTTTTTGTATTTCAGGTTTTCACGTTTCGAGAACTGCCCAGAAAAATTCAGAAAAAATATATAAAAAATCAGCGTATCGGGAACGACACAGCTTCCGAAGGGGAGCCTGGGGGGCCACAGGGGCCCCAGGCGCCCTGTGGGCGCCCCCCCTGGGCCGCGCCGGGGGGGCGCCTCGGCACCCCGAGAGCCCCCCGGTGCCCTACTTTGGCAGATATTTAAAGGGTCCCCCGTAACCCTTGAAACATGACTTCTTTTCGCGATCCCATCTCTGTTCCGCCGCCGCCGCCGCTTCCAAGATCGGGAGCACCAGGAGAACTCTTCCCGGCACCCTGCCGGAGGGGAGGATCACCACCGGGAGCTTCTCCACCACCATGGACGCCTCCCGGATGACTCGTGAGTAGTCTCCCTTGGACCATGAGTCCATGACCAGTAGCTATGTGATGTTCTCCTCCCGTTCTTGTGCTTCACTAATTAGTCCTCGTGAGCTGCCCTACATGATCGAGGCACCTATGTAATCCTTGTGTTGTTGCTATGTTGAGTTTGCTGGGATCCGATGGATTATGAGATTATGTTCAGATTGATCTTGAGTAATATATTTGATTCACCTCTTTTATATTTTAGTTCATAAGTAATTCTTGCATGTTCTCCGTTGTTATTTATTGCTTTGGCCGAGTAGTAAGTAGTGACTCCAAGATGGAACGTTATGCTCGATTGTGGGTTCATGCCCCTCGATGACTAGTTTGAGTGACAGAAACATGAGTCTAGGGGATGTGCTGTTGCCACAAGGGGGAGAACAACGGTGCTTGTGCCCGCGGGTGCAAGGATTGTTTACTTTACGCAAAGTTCTTTTAATGCAGTTATCTGTTGCATTGAGTTTACACTATGGGTGGGACTCGCAACTTAATACCAGCGAGATGTTCTGGATAGATATCTCAAGGTGGATGATTAGTAGTAGATGCAGATGGATTTCGGTCTACTTACTTTGGCGTACCGCCCATGCTTTGAACCTCAACCTTTCTTGCAATGTAGTCAGCATTGGTTTGCATTCGTGGTCCTGTCAATTGCCCAGCTGTAATTTGTTACCTCACATAGCTGTTTTATCGTCTTTTGGGAGAGAGACATCACTAGTGAACATCATGTGGCTCCGGTCCATATTGCTATCATTGATCACATACACTATTTTACTTTCCACTATTTTACTTACTATTGCAAATTACTATCTATCACTACTATCATATTGCTTTTAACCCTTTGTGAGCTACAAGGCCGGAGAGATTGACAACCTCTCTGTACTCGTTGGGTGCAAAGTTATTTGTATCTGTGTGCAGGTCCACGTTGATTGCTAATTGCGCCGTTAGCAGTTGACACCTACCTGTTGAACCTAGGAGTCTCTGGGGATTCGATCCTTGGCATCTTTGCTAGGGGAAAACACTTCTACTTACTGCATCTTACACCTTCCACTTGGGGTAATCCAACGAGGGGTTCGAGGCCCATCAAGGAGTATTTTCTGGCGCCGTTGCCGGGGACTCCACTCTTCAGGATAGGGGAGTTGCATGCTATCTTTTACCTTTGCTTTTTAGTCTTGTTAGTTTACCCTTCATATTTGCTTTAGTTCCTTTTTATCGAAAATCACAAAAATAGTTATCTTGCTTGCTTGCTACTATGGGTTCCACCGAGAACACCAAGTTGTGTGACTTCAATAGTCACAACAACGATGACTTTATCAGCACACCTATCACTACACCTGCCACTTCAGCACCTTCATATGAAATTAAACCTGCTTTACTCAACTTAGTCATGAGAGAACAATTCTCCGGTGCTGGAGATGATGCTGCTTTACACTTGAACAACTTTGTAGAACTTTGTGATATGCAAAAGTACCAAGAAATAGATGGTAATATTGTTAAGCTTAAGCTTTTTCCTTTCTCTTTGAGAGGAGGAGCTAAAATTTGGTTTCAGTCTTTGCCTAGAAATAGCATAGATTCTTGGGACAAGTGCAAAGATGCTTTTATTGGAAAATACTATCCACCTGCTAAGATTATCCAACTTAGAAGTAACATAATGAATTTTAAACAATTAGATAATGAACATGTTGCCCAAGCTTGGGAACGTATGAAGTCTCTTATCAAGAACTGCCCTACTCACGGTTTGACTACTTGGATTGTTATCCAAACTTTTTATGCAGGCTTGAACTTTACCTCGCGGAACTTGTTAGACTCGGCCGCGGGAGGAACTTTTATGTCAACTACACTTGGTGCTGCCACAAAGCTTCTCGATGAGATGATGACCAACTATTCCCAATGGCACACCGAACGCGCTCCAACGGGTAGGAAGGTAAACTCTGTCGAGGAGATTTCCTCCCTCAATGAAAAAGTTGACTTGGTTATGTCTCTACTTTCGAAGCAATCTACTGTTGATCCTCGTGATGTTCCTTTAAATTCTTTGATTGCTCAAGAACAAGTAGATGTTAACTTTATCTCTAGAAACAATTTCAACAACAATGCTTATAGGAGTAACTTTGGTAACAATTCTAGACCGTTCCCCTCTAACTCTTATGGGAACAACAATGCTTATCCTAGTACCAAGAACTCCAATACTGAACTAGAGACCATGCTTAGAGATTTCATCACTACCCAAAAAGCCTTTAATAAGATTGTAGAAGAGAAACTACATAAACTAGATGATCTTTCTTTCAAGGTAGACCACTTAGCCAATGAGTTAAAATTGCTGAAAATTGAAACTTCTTCTCTTAAGGAGAAGGAAGTCATCCCTATTAATGCTACTCAAGTACAAATTAATGAAAACATTAGGATGATGGCTAAGCTTAAAGAAAGATGGGCTAGAGAAAGGGAGGAAGAGGAAAGAATTAAGAGCCTTCCTACCCACCACACTGTTGCTACTATTCAAGTTATTGAGAATGTTCACACTCTTAGCACCCAATGTACTCCTGGTCCCAATGGACCTATTAATGGTGATGCTATAGAAACTACCAAACAGGTGAGCCTTAAGGACACCGCTACTACCTTACTTGATGCTCGTGACCTTGATTTTGATAATTGCACTCTTACCGAAGTTATTGATTTCCTTCACAAGATGTCTAGAGATCCCCGCACTAGCACGCTTAACCTTGCCTTCACAGAGCATATCACTAATGCTCTCATCAAAGCTAGGGAGGAGAAACTTAGAGTAGAAGCCTCCATACCTAGAAAGCTAGAGGATGGTTGGGATCCTATGATAAAAATTTATTTGAATGACTTCTCTTGTTATGCATTATGTGATGTTGGTGCTAGTACCTATGTTATGCCCAAAAGGATATATGATATGCTTAAATTGAAACCTTATGTTTCTTGTTCTTTTGGTGTTCGTCTCGTTGATTCTTCCATAAAGAAACCTTTGGGGAGGATCGATGATGTTCTTATTGTTGTCAATGATAATTATGTGCCCGTTGATTTCACTATTATGGATATTGAATGTGATCCTTCTTGTCCAATTATTTTGGGACGTCCCTTTTTGCGCACCGTTGGTGCTGTCATTGACATGAAAGAGGGTAATACAAAATTTCAGTTTCCTCTCAAGAAAGGGATGGAACACTTCCCTCGTAAGAAGGTCAAGGTACCTTTTGAGTCCGTTGTACGGGCTAGCTATTCTTTTACTCTTGATAAAACTTGATCTATGCATTATGCCTAGCTTAAAGGCATAAAAGAAAGCGCTTTTGGGAGGCAGCCCACATGAATAAAAATTTTTCTTTTGTTGTGTCTTGATGTTGTTTACTGCTGTAGCATCATCATTGTATCTTTGCTTTTCATATTTGTGCCAAGTATAGCCTCTGATTGCTAGAAAGTTCAAAAGTTGTGAGGCGCTGTCCAGGAAACAGATTATGTCCTTGGATAGAAAAATTCGTATAAAATCACCAGATCATCTTTTTGGTCTGAATTTTTTCGACAGCGTTCTCTATATAATTTTCTTTCGTGCGTCAGTTCTGAGTTTTTTGATTTGAGTTGCAGAAGTATCCCGAACAGGTCAATTACTGCCTGCTGTTCTGTTTTTCACAGATTCTGTCCTGTTTTGCCTTACCTTAACTTTGCAAATTAAGAACTTGCTTTTTCTTTGCAAAAACCTTTTGGCAATCTTGAGAAACAGTAGAACTTCAATAATATCCTTATTTCCATCAAGGTATAATTATTTTATTAAGGGTACTAACCTCGCTAATCAGATTATGAATGAGTTATGTATGAAGGGAGTTTTCAAGTGTGCGAGGGAAGATGATAAAAAAGATTCAGGAGTGTCAAGCGCTCAAGCTTGAGGATGCCCCCGTGCACCCCCAAGAAATATTCAAGGAGACTCAAGCGTCTAAGCTTGGGAATGCCCCCCCGTGCATCCCCTTCTCCATCAACATTATCAGTTCGTCTTTCGTTCCGCTATATTTTTATCACTTCATGTGTTATGTGCTATGCTTGGAGCGTCTTGCTTTTAGTTTTCTTTTTAGTTTTTCATAACGAGTCGGAACCCAGCATTCCTTTATGTGGGAGAGAAACACGCTCCACCTCTACCTAGAACATTACATAGAATTTTCATTGTCTATCTATGCTGTGTGTGTTCTTTGTCTTTTAAATAGCTACTATCGTGCTCTGCTCTTAGTATTCATGCTTATCTTTTCAAGAGCTTTTATTTAGTTGGTTTTTTGAACTCTTTTTAATTATCATGATCACCTTATTAAGAGAGTTTGCTTCCGTTGCATTGGTTTAATGTGTCTATGATAAAGATGCTACTTTCATGATGGTGCTTAGTAGTTCAGGTTTTCTTATGGTTAATCTCAGATAGCTGGGGGGTTCCCAATGTGTCATTGGAATACCAACTTGGTTTGTTTGCCTATGATGTGGTATGGTTTAGTAATATCTTCCTTTGAGAGTTTATTTTGATTGACTTGGCGTATGCTCACGCATATTCAAGACTGTAAAGAAAGTCTGTCAAGCCTTGATGATCTTTTGCTTCTGAGTAGCGATATAACTACCATGCCTGATTCAATATTGCTTTGTCGCTCTGCATGATTATGACCGTCATTGCTCTCTTAGTTGGTTGCTCCCAGTCTTTTGCTAACCTACACCTGCACTAAGCAAATTAACCATGCAATACATAGGTCATGGGAAAGTAGGCTAAAAACTATTGTGGTAAAGAATATGTTGCTTGTGTATCTTATTTCTTATGAGTTGCTTGCTGAGCGGTAACCATGTTTCTGGGGACGCCATCAACTGTCACACTTTTGTTGAATATCATGTAAATTGCTATGCATGTTCGTCTTGTCTGAAGTAAGGGTGATTTACTATGGGTTGAATTAATATGCATATTGTTAGAGAAGAACATTGGGCCACCAACCAAAGCCATGCATCATGGTGGAAGTTTTAGCTTGGACCTTAATCTTCAATCTCTTATGAGAATATGCTTATGCATTAAAGAGGAGTCCATCATCTATTTTCTATGTTGTCCCGGTATGGATGTCCTCAAGTTGAGATTTATCAAAAACGAGAAATCAAATGCGATCTATCTCGTTGGACCTTTGTACAGGTGGCATAGAGGTACCCCTTTGTGACACTTGGTAAAAACATATGCAATGCAATGATAACCCATGGGGATCCGAGCTAATTAGGACAAGGAGCGAGCACTATTAGTATTCGATGCATGAGGCTTGCAACTTATAAGATGTTTTATGCATGACACATATGAAGTACTACTACCGTTGACACAATTGCTTCCATGTTTCAAAATAAAAAGCTCTAGCACTTCAAGCATCAACTACTGAGAGCATGATTGTCATTCTGAGTGTAATGTGCATTGTCCCAAAGTAGCATTGTCTTTTGCATGATTGTGATATCGTTTATTTTGAAATGATTGTATCTAGTCATCACTTAAACCTTGAAGGTGCCCCTGCACTTATGTTTTGCATCACTAAAGGGGGCAAGCTAGATATCACTTGATCATATTTGCACATCATGTTCATTGCAAATCTTTTTTATGTTTCAGTTTCATGTTGTAAAACTTTCAGTCATTTGTGATTTTCTCTTGAGACAACTTAATTACTTTAGAATCATTGTCTCAGTAAGCTTTTGTCATATGACTATGAGAAAGTCTTATATGATTAATAGCATGTCACCACAGAAATTATTCTTGTTATCATTTACCTACTCGAGGATGAGCAGGAATTAAGCTTGGGGATGTTGATACGTCCAAAACGTATCTATAATTTCTGCTTGCTCCATGCCACTTTTGGGTGATATTGCTATGATATTTATACACATCCATACACTTTTGATCATATTTGGACTAACTTACTAATCCAGTGCACCCCAGTGCCAGTTTCTGTTTTCGGCTGTTTTTGTATTTCAGGTTTTCACGTTTCGAGAACTGCCCAGAAAAATCCAGAAAAAATATATAAAAAATCAGCATATCGGGAACGACACTGCTTCCGAAGGGGAGCCTGGGGGGCCACAGGGGCCCCAGGCGCCCTGTGGGCGCCCCCCTGTCGGTGTACTAAGGTAGGGGTACCTCAGTACCCCAACTTGTGCACGGGCAGTAGCAGCTTCCCGCGGCAGGGCCTACCACGTGCTTGCCGGAGACCTTCCTGCTCCATACAAAACCATTCAAAAACAAAGTATACAAGACAGGAGATCAAGACCCCGGCAAGTGGAGCTTGCCGGGAAGGCCGTCCCAGGCTCAAGATTACCTCACTAGCACAAGCCCCTGGCAAGAGGAGCTTGCCAGGAAGACTAGAAGATTACATTTCAGAAGACATGCCCCGGCGCGACGCGCGCCCCGGCAGGGCCCGGAGAGCGACAAGCTTCAGAGCCCGGCAAGCTTCCAGGCCCGGCAAGGTCAAGACCCCGGCAAGGTGCTTGCCGGGGAGAGTTGCGCTGTGTGCCCGCGCTCCAGCTCATCGAACCACGCGTCGCCCTGGGGCCACTCCAGGGACGCGTGGCGGATGGCTGTGCAGCCTGGGGGACACGGTGGCACTCCACGGTGGTAAAGCCATCGCCGTGGCAAACGGAGACGCAAGGGCGGGCGCTTTTGGGGTCGACGGCGACGGGCATTAAATGCTCTTGTCCCCAACTGTCAAAGTAGGTGATGACCACTGTTCATGCACTGTTCATCCACTGTTCCCGCACTGTTACAACTACCACCACTATTACATTTTTACCCTTTCTCCTACGTTGACACCTGTCGGTGACCCCTTGAGCTATAAAAGGAGGCCCATGCACAACGTAGAAAGGGTTCGGAACCTAGATCGCTCATACGCTCAGTGTAGCTAGTTCTTCAAGCTCCCGAGCTCCCCAACTCAATACAAACTAAGCAGGAGTAGGGTTTTACGCGTCCATCGCGGCCCGAACCTGGGTAAACTGCCCGCGTGCTCTCCACGATCTGCTCTTTGTGCTCCCTCCGCCCTCTTACCGCACAAACAAGGGGCTCCGGTCCCATAGGTGTTCGTGGTGGACAGTTTCCCCCTACACCCCCCCCTGGGCCGCGTCGGGGGGCGCCTCGGCACCCCGAGAGCCCCCCGGTGCCCTACTTTGGCAGATATTTAAAGGGTCCCCCGTAACCCTTGAAACATGACTTCTTTTCGCGATCCCATCTCTGTTCCGCTGCCGCCGCCGCTTCCAAGATCGGGAGCACCAGGAGAACTCTTCCCGGCACCCTGCCGGAGGGGAGGATCACCACCGGGAGCTTCTCCACCACCATGGACGCCTCCCGGATGACTCGTGAGTAGTCTCCCTTGGACCATGAGTCCATGACCAGTAGCTATGTGATGTTCTCCTCCCGTTCTTGTGCTTCACTAATTAGTACTCGTGAGCTGCCCTACATGATCGAGGCACCTATGTAATCCTTGTGTTGTTGCTATGTTGAGTTTGCTGGGATCCGATGGATTATGAGATTATGTTCAGATTGATCTTGAGTAATATATTTGATTCACCTCTTTTATATTTTAGTTCATAAGTAATTCTTGCATGTTCTCCGTTGTTATTTATTGCTTTGGCCGAGTAGTAAGTAGTGACTCCAAGAGGGAACGTTATGCTCGATTGTGGGTTCATGCCCCTCGATGACTAGCTTGAGTGACAGAAACATGAGTCTAGGGGATGTGCTGTTGCCACAAGGGGGAAAACAACGGTGCTTGTGCCCGTGGGTGCAAGGATTGTTTACTTTACGCAAAGTTCTTTTAATGCAGTTGTCTGTTGCATTGAGTTTACACTATGGGTGGGACTCGCAACTTAATACCAGCGAGATGTTCTGGATAGATATCTCAAGGTGGATGATTAGTAGTAGATGCAGATGGATTTCGGTCTACTTACTTTGGCGTACCGCCCATGCTTTGAACCTCAACCTTTCTTGCAATGTAGTCAGCATTGGTTTGCGTTCGTGGTCCCGTCAATTGCCCAGCTGTAATTTGTTACCTCACATAGCTGTTTTATCGTCTTTTGGGAGAGAGACATCACTAGTGAACATCATGTGGCTCCGGTCCATATTACTATCATTGATCACATACAATATTTTACTTTCCGCTATTTTACTTACTATTGCAAATTACTATCTATCACTACTATCATATTGCTTTTAACCCTTTGTGAACTACAAGGCCGGAGAGATTGACAACCTCTCTGTACTCGTTGGGAGCAAAGTTATTTGTATCTGTGTGCAGGTCCACGTTGATTGCTAATTGCGCCGTTAGCAGTTGACACCTACCTGTTGAACCTAGGAGTCTCTGGGGATTCGATCCTTGGCATCTTTGCTAGGGGAAAACACTTCTACTTACTGCATCTTACACCTTCCACTTGGGGTAATCCAACGAGGGGTTCGAGGCCCATCAAGGAGTATTTTCTGGCGCCGTTGCCGGGGACTCCACTCTTCAGGATAGGGGAGTTGCATTCTATCTTTTACCTTTGCTTTTCAGTCTTGTTAGTTTACCCTTCATATTTGCTTTAGTTCCTTTTTATCGAAAATCACAAAAATAGTTATCTTGCTTGCTTGCTACTATGGGTTCCACCGAGAACACCAAGTTGTGTGACTTCACTAGTCACAACAACGATGACTTTATCAGCACACCTATCACTACACCTGCCACTTCAGCACCTTCATATGAAATTAAACCTGCTTTACTCAACTTAGTCATGAGAGAACAATTCTCCGGTGCTGGAGATGATGCTGCTTTACACTTGAACAACTTTGTAGAACTTTGTGATATGCAAAAGTACCAAGAAATAGATGGTAATATTGTTAAGCTTAAGCTTTTTCCTTTCTCTTTGAGAGGAGGAGCTAAAATTTGGTTTCAGTCTTTGCCTAGAAATAGCATAGATTCTTGGGACAAGTGCAAAGATGCTTTTATTGGAAAATACTATCCACCTGCTAAGATTATCCAACTTAGAAGTAACATAATGAATTTTAAACAATTAGATAATGAACATGTTGCCCAAGCTTGGGAACGTATGAAGTCTCTTATCAAGAACTGCCCTACTCACGGTTTGACTACTTGGATGGTTATCCAAACTTTTTATGCAGGCTTGAACTTTACCTCGCGGAACTTGTTAGACTCGGCCGCGGGAGGAACTTTTATGTCAACTACACTTGGTGCTGCCACAAAGCTTCTCGATGAGATGATGACCAACTATTCCCAATGGCACACCGAACGCGCTCCAACAGGTAGGAAGGTAAACTCTGTCGAGGAGATTTCCTCCCTCAATGAAAAAGTTGACTTGGTTATGTCTCTACTTTCGAAGCAATCTACTGTTGATCCTTGTGATGTTCCTTTAAATTCTTTGATTGCTCAAGAACAAGTAGATGTTAACTTTATCTCTAGAAACAATTTCAACAACAATGCTTATAGGAGTAACTTTGGTAACAATTCTAGACCGTTCCCCTCTAACTCTTATGGGAACAACAATGCTTATCCTAGTACCAAGAACTCCAATACTGAACTAGAGACCATGCTTAGAGATTTCATCACTACCCAAAAAGCCTTTAATAAGATTGTAGAAGAGAAACTACATAAACTAGATGATCTTTCTTTCAAGGTAGACCACTTAGCCAATGAGTTAAAATTGCTGAAAATTGAAACTTCTTCTCTTAAGGAGAAGGAAGTCATCCCTATTAATGCTACTCAAGTACAAATTAATGAAAACATTAGGATGATGGCTAAGCTTAAAGAAAGATGGGCTAGAGAAAGGGAGGAAGAGGAAAGAATTAAGAGCCTTCCTACCCGCCACACTGTTGCTACTATTCAAGTTATTGAGAATGTTCACACTCTTAGCACCCAATGTACTCCTGGTCCCAATGGACTTATTAATGGTGATGCTATAGAAGCTACCAAACAGGTGAGCCTTAAGGACACCACTACTACCTTACTTGATGCTCGTGACCTTGATTTTGATAATTGCACTCTTACCAAAGTTATTGATTTCCTTCACAAGATGTCTAGAGATCCCCGCACTAGCACGCTTAACCTTGCCTTCACAGAGCATATCACTAATGCTCTCATCAAAGCTAGGGAGGAGAAACTTAGAGTAGAAGCCTCCATACCTAGAAAGCTAGAGGATGGTTGGGATCCTATGATAAAAATTTATTTGAATGACTTCTCTTGTTATGCATTATGTGATGTTGGTGCTAGTACCTCTGTTATGCCCAAAAGGATATATGATATGCTTAAATTGAAACCTTATGATTCTTGTTCTTTTGGTGTTCGTCTCGTTGATTCTTCCATAAAGAAACCTTTGGGGATGATCGATGATGTTCTTATTGTTGTCAATGATAATTATGTGCCCGTTGATTTCACTATTATGGATATTGAATGTGATCCTTCTTGTCCAATTATTTTGGGACGTCCCTTTTTGCGCACCGTTGGTGCTGTCATTGACATGAAAGAGGGTAATATAAAATTTCAGTTTCCTCTCAAGAAAGGGATGGAACACTTCCCTCGTAAGAAGGTCAAGTTACCTTTTGAGTCCGTTGTACGGGCTAGCTATTCTTTTACTCTTGATAAAACTTGATCTATGCATTATGCCTAGCTTAAAGGCATAAAAGAAAGCGCTTTTGGGAGGCAGCCCACATGAATAAATTTTTTTCTTTTGTTGTGTCTTGATGTTGTTTACTGCTGTAGCATCATCATTGTATCTTTGCTTTTCATATTTGTGCCAAGTATAGCCTCTGATTGCTAGAAAGTTCAAAAGTTGTGAGGTGCTGTCCAGGAAACAGATTCTGTCCTTGGATAGAAAAATTCGTATAAAATCACCAGATCATCTTTTTGGTCTGAATTTTTTCGAAAGCGTTCTCTATATAATTTTCTTTCGTGCGTCAGTTCTGAGTTTTTTGATTTGAGTTGCAGAAGTATCCCGAACAGGTCAATTACTGCCTGTTGTTCTGTTTTTCACAGATTCTGTCCTGTTTTGCCTTACCTTAACTTTGCAAATTAAGAACTTGCTTTTTCTTTGCAAAAACCTTTTGGCAATCTTGAGAAACAGTAGAACTTCAAGAATATCCTTATTTCCAGCAAGGTATAATTATTTTATTAAGGGTACTAACCTCGCTAATCAGATTATGAATGAGTTATGTATGAAGGGAGTTTTCAAGTGTGCGAGGGAAGATGATAAAAAGATTCAGGAGTGTCAAGCGCTCAAGCTTGGGGATGCCCCCATGCACCCCCAAGAAATATTCAAGGAGACTCAAGCGTCTAAGCTTGGGGATGCCCCCCCGTGCATCCCCTTCTCCATCAACATTATCAGTTCGTCTTTCGTTCCGCTATATTTTTATCACTTCATGTGTTATGTGCTATGCTTGGAGCGTCTTGCTTTTAGTTTTCTTTTTAGTTTTTCATAACGAGTCGGAACCCAGCATTCCTTTATGTGGGAAAGAAACACGATCCACCTCTACCTAGAACATTACATAGAATTTTCATTGTCTATCTATGCTGTGTGTGTTCTTTGTCTTTTAAATAGCTACTATCGTGCTCTGCTCTTAGTATTCATGCTTATCTTTTCAAGAGCTTTTATTTAGTTGGTTGCTTGAACTCTTTTTAATTATCATGATCACCTTATTAAGAGAGTTTGCTTCCGTTGCATTGGTTTAATGTGTCTATGATAAAGATGCTACTTTCATGATGGTGCTTAGTAGTTCAGGTTTTCTTATGGTTAATCTCAGATAGCTGGGGGGTTCCCAATGTGTCATTGGAATACCAACTTGGTTTGTTTGCCTATGATGTGGTATGGTTTAGTAATATCTTCCTTTGAGAGTTTATTTTGATTGACTTGGCGTATGCTCACGCATATTCAAGACTGTAAAGAAAGTCTGTCAAGCCTTGATGATCTTTTGCTTCTGAGTAGCGATATAACTACCATGCCTGATTCAATATTGCTTTGTCGCTCTGCATGATTATGACCGTCATTGCTCTCTTAGTTGGTTGCTCCCAGTCTTTTGCTAACCTACACCTGCACTAAGCAAATTAACCATGCAATACATAGCTCATGGGAAAGTAGCCTAAAAACTATTGTGGTAAAGAATATGTTGCTTGTGTATTTTATTTCTTATGAGTTGCTTGCTGAGCGATAACCATGTTTCTGGGGACGCCATCAACTGTCACACTTTTGTTGAATATCATGTGAGTTGCTATGCATGTTCGTCTTGTCTGAAGTAAGGGTGATTTACTGTGGGTTGAATTAATATGCATATTGTTAGAGAAGAACATTGGGCCGCCAACCAAAGCCATGCATCATGGTGGAAGTTTTAGCTTGGACCTTAATCTTCAATCTCTTATGAGAATATGCTTATGCATTAAAGAGGAGTCCATCATCTATTTTCTATGTTGTCCCGGTATGGATGTCCTCAAGTTGAGATTTATCAAAAACGAGAAATCAAATGCGATCTATCTCCTTGGACCTTTGTACAGGTGGCATAGAGGTACCCCTTTGTGACACTTGGTAAAAACATATGCAATGCAATGATAACCCATGGGGATCCGAGCTAATTAGGACAAGGAGCGAGCACTATTAGTATTCGATGCATGAGGCTTGCAACTTATAAGATGTTTTATGCATGACACATATGAAGTACTACTACCGTTGACACAATTGCTTCCATGTTTCAAAATAAAAAGCTCTAGCACTTCAAGCATCAACTACTGAGAGCATGATTGTCATTCTGAGTGTAATGTGCATTGTCCCAAAGTAGCATTGTCTTTTGCATGATTGTGATATCGTTTATTTTGAAATGATTGTATCTAGTCATCACTTAAACCTTGAAGGTGCCCTTGCATTTATGTTTTGCATCACTAAAGGGGGCAAGCTAGATATCACTTGATCATATTTGCACATCATGTTCATTGCAAATCTTTTTGATGTTTCAGTTTCATGTTGTAAAACTTTCAGTCATTTGTGATTTTCTCTTGAGACAACTTAAGTACTTTAGAATCATTGTCTCAGTAAGCATTTGTCATATGACTATGAGAAAGTCTTATATGGTTAATAGCATGTCACCACATAAATTATTCTTGTTATCATTTACCTACTCGAGGACGAGCAGGAATTAAGCTTGGGGATGTTGATACGTCCAAAACGTATCTATAATTTCTGCTTGCTCCATGCCACTTTTGGGTGATATTGCTATGATATTCATACACTTCCATACACTTTTGATCATATTTGGACTAACTTACTAATCCAGTGCACCCCAGTGCCAGTTTCTGTTTTCGGCTGTTTTTGTATTTCAGGTTTTCACGTTTCGAGAACTGCCCAGAAAAATCCAGAAAAATTATATAAAAAATCAGCGAACCGGAAACAACACTGCGTCCGAAGGGCAGCCTGGGGGGGCCACAGGGGCTCCAGGCGCCCTGTGGGCGCCCCCCCTGGGCCGCGCCGGGGGGGCGCCTCGGCCCCCCGAGGCTCCCCCGGTGCCCTACTTTGGCATATATTTAAAGGGTTCCCCGTAACCCTCAGAACAGGACTTCTTTTCGCGATCCCATCTCTGTTCCGCCGCCGCCGCCGCTTCCAAGATCGGGAGCACCAGGAGAACTCTTCCCGGCACCCTGCCGGAGGGGAGGATCACCACCAGGAGCTTCTCCACCACCATGGACGCCTCCCAGATGACTCGTGAGTAGTCTCCCTTGGACCATGAGTCCATGACCAGTAGCTATGTGATGTTCTCCTCCCGTTCTTGTGCTTCACTAATTAGTCCTCGTGAGCTGCCCTACATGATCGAGGCACCTATGTAATCCTTATGCTGTTGCTATGTTGAGTTTGCTGGGATCCGATGGATTATGAGATTATGTTCAGATTGATCTTGAGTAATATATTTGATTCACCTCTTTTATATTTTAGTTCATAAGTAATTCTTGCATGTTCTCCGTTGTTATTTATTACTTTGGCCGAGTAATAGGTAGTGACTCCAAGAGGGAACGTTATGCTCGATTGTGGGTTCATGCCCCTCGATGACTAGCTTGAGTGACAGAAACATGAGTCTAGGGGATGTGTTGTTGCCACAAGGGGGAAAACAACGGTGCTTGTGCCCGCGGGTGCAAGGATTGTTTACTTTACGCAAAGTTCTTTTAATGCAGTTGTCTGTTGCATTGAGTTTACACTATGGGTGGGACTCGCAACTTAATACCAGCGAGATGTTCTGGATAGATATCTCAAGGTGGATGATTAGTAGTAGATGCAGATGGATTTCGGTCTACTTACTTTGGCGTACCGCCCATGCTTTGAACCTCAACCTTTCTTGCAATGTAGTCAGCATTGGTTTGCGTTTGTGGTCCTGTCAATTGCCCAGCTGTAATTTGTTACCTCACATAGCTGTTTTATCGTCTTTTGGGAGAGAGACATCACTAGTGAACATCATGTGGCTCCGGTCCATATTACTATCATTGATCACATACACTATTTTACTTTCCGCTATTTTACTTACTATTGCAAATTACTATCTATCACTACTATCATATTGCTTTTAACCCTTTGTGAACTACAAGGCCGGAGAGATTGACAACCTCTCTGTACTCGTTGGGAGCAAAGTTATTTGTATCTGTGTGCAGGTCCACGTTGATTGCTAATTGCGCCGTTAGCAGTTGACACCTACCTGTTGAACCTAGGAGTCTCTGGGGATTCGATCCTTGGCATCTTTGCTAGGGGAAAACACTTCTACTTACTGCATCTTACACCTTCCACTTGAGGTAATCCAACGAGGGGTTCGAGGCCCATCAATGCTCAGGATTGGGTCTTGTCCATCACATCATTCTCCTAATGATGTGATCCCGTTATCACTGACATCCCATGTCCATGGCCAGGAAACCGTGACCATCTGTTGATCAACGAGCTGGTAACTAGAGGCATACCAGGGACTCATTTTGGTCTATGTATTCACACATGTATCGTTGTTTCCGTACAATACAATTCAAGCATGAATAACAGACGATTATCATGAACAAGGAAATATAATAATAATACTTTTATTATTGACTCTAGGGCATATTTCCAACAGTCTCCCACTTGCACTAGAGTCAATAATCTAGTTACATTGTGATGAATCGAACACCCATAGAGTTCTGGTGTTGATCATGTTTTGCCCGTGAAAGAGGTTTAGTCAACGGGTCTGCGACATTCAGATCCGTATGCACTTTACAAATATCTATATCTCCATCCTGAACATAATTCCGGATGGAGTTGAAACGGCGCTTGATGTGCTTGGTCTTCTTGTGAAACCTGGGCTCCTTGGTAATAGCAATAGCACCAGTGTTGTCACAGAAGAGAGTCATCGGGCTTGACGCGCTTGGTATGACTCCTAGGTCGGTGATGAACTCCTTCATCCAGACTCCTTCCTGCGCTGCTTCGGAAGCAGCTATGTACTCCGCTTCACATGTAGACGCTGCCACCACGCTCTGTTTGCAACTGCACCAGCTGACTGCCCCTCCATTCAAAATATACACGTATCCGGTTTGAGACTTAGAGTCATCCAGATCTGTGTCGAAGCTAGCATCGACGTAACCCTTTACGACGAGCTCTTCGCCACCTCCATAAACGAGAAACATATCCTTAGTCCTTTTCAGGTACTTCAGGATGTTCTTGACCGCTGTCCAGTGTTCCGTACCGGGATCACTTTGGTACCTCCCTACCAAACTTATGGCAAGGTTCACATCAGGTCTGGTACACAGCATGGCATACATGATAGAACCTATGGCCGAGGCATAGGGAATGACACTCATCTTTTCTCTATCTTCTGCCGTGATCGGCGACTGAGCCTTGCTCAATCTCATACCTTGCAAAACAGGCAAGAATCCTTTCTTTGACTGATCCATATTGAACTTTTTCAATATCTTGTCAAGGTATGTACTTTGTGAAAGACCAATGAGGCGTCTTGATCTATCTCTATAGATTTTGATGCCTAATATGTAAGCAGCTTCTCCAAGGTCCTTCATTGAAAAACTTTTATTCAAGTAGGCCTTTACATTTTCCAAGAATTCTATATTATTTCCCATCAGCAATATGTCATCCACATATAATATGAGAAATGCCATAGAGCTCCCACTCACTTTCTTGTAGATACAGGCTTCTCCATAAGTCTGTATAAATCCAAACGCTTTGATCACATCATAAAGGTGAATATTCCAACTCCGAGATGCTTGCACCAGCCCGTAAATCGAGCGTTGGAGCTTGCATACCTTGTTAGCGTTCTCTGGATCGACAAAACCTTCTGGTTGCATCATATACAACTCTTCCTTGAGGAAGCCGTTAAGGAATGCTGTTTTGACGTCCATTTGCCATATCTCATAATCATAGAATGCGGCAATAGCTAACATGATTCTGACTGACTTCAGCATCGCTACGGGAGAGAAAGTCTCGTCGTAGTCAATCCCTTGAACTTGTCGATAACCCTTAGCGACAAGCGAGCCTTATAGATGGTCACATTACCATCCGCGTCTGTCTTCTTCTTAAATATCCATTTGTTTTCTATGGCGTGCCTATCATCAGGCAAGTCCACCAAAGTCCATACTTTGTTTTCATACATGGATTCTATCTCGGATTTCATGGCTCCAAGCCATTCATAGTTCGAAGGTTCACCGTTGTCTAACAACATGATTTCTAGTACAAGGTTGCCGTACCACTCTGGTGCGGAACGTACCCTTGTGGACCTTCGAAGTTCAGCAGTAACTTGATCTGTTTCTTCATGATCATTATCATTGACTTCCTCCCTTGTCGGTGCAGGCACCTCAGGAACGGTTTCCTGCGCTGCGCCACTTTCCGGTCCAGGAGGGGTGACTGTCACCTCATCAAGTTCTACTTTCCTCCCACTCACTTCTTTCGAGAGAAACTCTTTCTCCAGAAAGCATCCATTCTTGGCAACAAAAACTTTGCCTTCGGATCTGTGGTAAAAGGTGTACCCAATCGTTTCCTTTGGGTATCCTATCAAGACGCATTTTTCCGATTTGGTTTCGAGCTTTTCAGGTTGAAGTTTCTTGACATAAGCATCGCAACCCCAAACTTTTAGAAACGACAGCTTCGGTTTCTTGCCAAACCAAAGTTCATACGGAGTCGTCTCAACGGATTTTGACGGAGCCCTATTTAAAGTGAATGCGGCAGTCTCTAAAGCATAACCCCAAAAAGATAGCGGTAAATCAGTGAGGGACATCATAGATCGCACCATGTCCAACAGAGTACGATTTCGACGTTCGGACACACCGTTACGTTGAGGTGTTCCGGGCGGTGTCAATTGTGAAACAATTCCACAGCTCCTAAGGTGTGTGCCAAATTCATGACTTAAATATTAACCCCCACGATCCGATCGCAAGAACTTTATTTTTATGTCACGTTGATTCTCAACCTCATTCTGAAATTCCTTGAACTTTTCAAAGGTCTCAGACTTGTGTTTCATCAAATAGATATACCCGTATCTACTCAAGTCATCTGTGAGGGTGAGAACATAACGATAGCCTCCACGAGCCTCAACACTCATTGGACCGCACACATCGGTATGTATGATTTCCAATAAGTTGGTTGCTCGCTCCATTGTTCCGGAGAACGGAGTCTTGGTCATCTTGCCCAAGAGGCATGGTTCGCACGTGTCAAATGATTCATAATCAAGAGACTCTAGAAGTCCATCTGAATGGAGCTTCTTCATACGTTTGACACCAATATGACCAAGGCGGCAATGCCACAAGTATGTGGGACTATCATTATCAACTTTACATCTTTTGGCATCTACACTATGAATATGTGTATCATCACGTTCGAGATTCATCAAAAATAAACCATTGACCAGCGGGGCATGACCATAAAACATATCTCTCAAATAAATAGAACAACCATTATTCTCCGATTTGAAAGAGTAGCCATCTCGCATAAGACGAGATCCAGAAACAATGTTCATGCTCAAAGCTGGTACTAAATAATAATTATTGAGGTTTAAAACTAATCCCGAGGGTAGATGTAGAGGCAGCGTGCCGACGGCGATCACATCGACCTTGGAACCATTCCCGACGCGCATCGTCACCTCATCCTTCGCCAGTCTCTGTTTATTCCGCAGCTCCTGTTTTGAGTTACAAATGTGAGCAACTGCACCGGTATCAAATACCCAGGAGCTACTACGAGTGCTGGTAAGGTACACATCAATAACATGTATATCATATATACCTTTGACGTTGCCGGCCTTCTTGTCTGCTAAATATTTGGGGCAGTTCCGCTTCCAGTGACCCTTTCCCTTGCAATAAAAACACTCTGTCTCAGGATTGGGTCCATACTTTGGCTTCTTCCCGGCAACAGGCTTGCCAGGCGCGGCAACTCCCTTGCCGTCCTTCTTGAAGTTCTTTTTACCCTTGCCTTTCTTGAACTTAGTGGTTTTATTGACCATCAACACTTGATGTTCTTTCCTGATGTCCACCTCCGCTGATTTCAGCATCAAATACACCTCGGGAATGGACTTCTCCATCCCCTGCATATTGAAGCTCAACACGAAGCTCTTGAAGCTTGGTGGGAGCGACTGGAGGATTCTGTCAACGACCGCTTCATCTGGGAGATTCATTCCCAGCTAAGACAAGCGGTTGTGCAATCCTGAAATCTTGAGGATGTGCTCACTGACAGAACTGTTCTCCTCCATCTTACAGCTTTAGAATGCGTCGGAGACATCATATCTCTCGACTCGGGCATGAGCTTGGAAAACCATTTTCAACTCTTCGAACATCTCATATGCTCCGTGGTGCTCAAAACGTTTTTGGAGCCCCGACTCTAAGTTGTAAAGCATGCCGCACTGAACCAGGGAGTAATCATCACTACGCGACTGCCAGACGTTCAAAACGTCTTGGGCCGCATCGGGAGCAGGTGCATCACCTAGCGGTGCTTCAAGGACATATGATCTCTTGGCAGCTATGAGGATAATCCTCAGGTTACGGACCCAATCCGTATAGTTGCTACCATCGTCTTTCAGCTTGGTTTTCTCTAGGAACGCGTTGAAGTTGAGGGAAACTGGAGCGTGGGCCATTTGATCTACAAGAGATATTGTAAAGAATTTAGACTAAGTTCATGATAATTAAGTTCATCTTAATAAAATTTTAATGAACTCCCACTCAGAATGACATCTCTCTAGTCATCTAAGTGATACACGATCCGAATCGACTAGCCCGTGTCCGATCATCACGTGAGACGGACTAGTCATCAACGGTGAACATCTTCATGTTGATCGTATCTTCTATACGACTCGTGTTCGACCTTTCGGCCTTCCGTGTTCCGAGGCCATGTCTGTACATGCTAGGCTCGTCAAGTGAACCCTAAGGGTGTGTTTGGTAGGGTGTATGGAGGGTGCATGAGAGCAAAAGTTCCCTTCTCGACCCACTTTTGGGTGTTTGGTAGAGTGTATGGAGGGTGCATGAATCCACACAAGCTTAACACAAATACACTAGGTGCATGCATGAAGAGAGCATGCATGAAGAGGGGTGTTGAGATGAGCATGCATGAAGAGTGAACAACTATGTTGAGTTGAGAATGCAACCAAACACACCCTAAGTGTATCGCGTGTGTAAATCTGTCTTACACCCGTTGTATGCGAACGTTAGAACCTATCACACCCGATCATCACGTGGTGCTTCGGAGCAACGAACTTTAGCAACGGTGCACAGTTAGGGGAAACACAATACTTGAAATGTTTGTGAGAGATCATCTTATTTACTACCGTCGTTCTAAGTAAACAAGATGCATAAACATGATAAACATCACATGCAATCAATTAAAGTGACATGATATGGCCAATATCATCTTGCTCCTTGGATCTCCATCTTCGGGGCACCATGATCATCTTGTCACCGGCTCGACACCATGATCTTCATCATCATGATCTTCATCATCGTGTCTCGAAGAAGTTGTCACGCCAACTATTACTTCTACTACTATAGCTAATGTTTAGCAATGAAGTAAAGTAATTACATAGCGTTATTCAGTGACACGCAGGTCATACAATAATTAAGACAACTCCTATGGCTCCTGCCGGTTGTCAAGTTCATCGACATGCAAGTCGTGATTTCCTATTACAAAAACATGATCAATCTCATACATCACATATATCATTCATCACATCTTCGTTTTGGCCATACCACGTCACATAGCACATGCTGCAAAAACAAGTTAGACGTCCTCTAATTGTTGTTGCAAATTTTTACGTGGCTTCTATAGGATTTCTAGCAAGAACGTTTCTTACCTACGCCAAAACCACAACGTGATTTGTAAACTTCTATTTACCCTTCATAAGGACCCTTTTCATCGAATCCGATCCGACTAAAGTAGGAGAGACAGACACCCGCCAGCCACCTTATGCATCTAGTGCATGTCTGTCGGTGGAACCAGTCTCACGTAAGCGTACGTGTAAAGTCGGTCCGGGCCGCTTCATCCCACAATACCGCCGAATCAAGATTGACTAGTAACGGTAAGAAAGTTGAACAAACTCAAACGCCCACAACTGCTTTGTGTTCTACTCGTGCAAGATGCTACGCATAAAAACTAGCTCTGATACCACTGTTGGGGAACGTAGCATAATTCAAAAAAAATTCTACGCTTTCACCAAGATCCAACTATGGAGACATCTAGCAACGAGCAAGTAAGAGTGCATCTACATACCATTATGTAGATCACGTGCGGAAGCTTTCGAAGAAGCGTGGATGAAGTAGTCGTACTCTTCGCGTTCTTCGTCACCGATGATCTAGCGCCGAACGGACGGCACCTCCGCGTTCAACACACGTCCGGTGCAGCAACGTCACCTCCTTCTTGATCCAGCAAGGGGGGAGGAGAAGTCGTCAGAGATCCAATAGCACAACGGCATGGTGGTGGATGCAGTGGAGATCGCAGCAGGGCTTCGTCGGGCGCCCTGCGTTGGAGTATGGAGGTGTGACGGGAGGGGGAGAGGTGCCAGGGCAAGGGTTCGGCTGCCCTCTCCCCCCCACATATATATAGGGGGCCAGGGGGTGTGCCAGGGCCCCTGCAGATCCAATCTGCAGGGGGGGCGGCGGCCAGAGGGGGTTCCTTGCCCCCCAAGGCTAGTGGGGCGCCCCCTCCCCCCTAGGGTTTCAACCCTAGGCGCATGGGGAGGTGGGCCCCTAGTGGTGCGCCAGCCCATTAGGGCTGGACACTTCCCCTCGCGGCCTAGGTGCCCCACCGGGATGGGTGGCCCCACCCGGTGGACCCCCGGGGCCCCTCCGGTGGTCCCGGGACGCTCCCGGTGACCCCCGGAGATCACCCGATGGCCGAAACTGGACTTCCTATATATCAATCTTTACCTCCAGGCCATTCCGGAACTCCTCGTGACGTCCGGGATCTCATCCGGGACTCCGAACAACTTTTGGGTTTCCACGTGCATGTATCTCTACGACCTTAGCGTTACCGAACCTTAAGTGTGTAGACCCTACGGGTTCGGGAGACACGTAGACATGACCGAGACCACTCTCCGGTCAATAACCAACAGCGGGATCTGGATACCCATGTTGGTTCCCACGTGTTCCTCGATGATCTTCATCGGATGAACCACTGTGTCAAGGATTCACTCAATCCCGTACGTTATTCCCTTTGTCCATCGGTACGTTACTTGCCCGAGATTCGATCGTCGGTATTCCCGATACCTTGTTCAATCTCGTCATGGCAAGTCTCTTTACTCGATCCGTAATCCATCATCCCGTGACTAACTACTTAGTCACATTGAGTTCATTATGATGATGTCTTACCGAGTGGGCCCAGAGGTACCTCTCCGTCATACGGAGTGACTACATCCCAGTCTCGGTTCGTACCAACTCAACAGATACTTTCGGAGATACCCGATGCGTACCTTTATAGCCACCCAATTACGTTGTGACGTTTGGCACACCCAAAGTATTCCTACGGCATCCGGGAGTTGTACAACCTCATGGTCTAAGGAATAAATACTTGACACCGAAAAGCTTATGCATTACGAACTATACGATCTCGTGCTATGCTCAGGATTGGGTCTTGTCCATCACATCATTCTCCTAATGATGTGATCCCGTTATCACTGACATCCCATGTCTATGGCCAGGAAACCGTGACCATCTGTTGATCAACGAGCTGGTAACTAGAGGCATACCAGGGACTCATTTTGGTCTATGTATTCACACATGTATCGTTGTTTCCGTACAATACAATTCAAGCATGAATAACAGACGATTATCATGAACAAGGAAATATAATAATAATACTTTTATTATTGCCTCTAGGGCATATTTCCAACAGAGGTTGCTAGGTCTGCTCACCGGCCGCCCTCGCAACGTGCAGGTGTGCATTGGGCGATGGGCCCAGACCCCTGTGTGCTTAGGACTTAGACCGGCGTGCTGACCTCTCTGTTGTGCTTAGGTAGGGTTGCGACGTGTTGATCTTCCGAGGCCGGGCATGACCCTGGAAAGTGTGTCCAGCCAAATGGGATCAAGCGTGCTGGGTTATGTGGTGCACCCCTGCAGGGAAGTTAATCTATTCGAATAGCCGTGTCCCTCGGTAAAAGGACGACCCGGAGTTGTACTCTGACCTCATGACAACTAGAATCGGATACTTAATAAAACACACCCTTACAAGTTCCAGATATAACTCGGTGGTTGCTCTCTCACAGGATGATGTGCGGGAGGATTGCCGGGTAGGATTATGCTATACGATGTTACTTGGTGAACTTACCATCTACTCCCTTCTACTGCTGCAAGACGGAGGCTGCCAGAAGCGAGGATACCTGTTACATTCCAGCTACCCTCTTCTTCTGCTGCAAGATGGAGGTTACTAGAAGCGTAGTCTTCGATTGGATTAGCTATCCCCCTCCTATTCTGGCATTCTGCAGTTTAACCCACATATATTACCCCTTTACATATATACCATTGCATATGTAGTATAGATCCTTGCTTGCGAGTACTTTGGATGAGTACTCACGGTTGCTTTTCTCCCCCTTTTCCCCTTTTGCCCCTTCTTCTCGGATGACGCAACCAGATGGTGGAGTCCAGGATCCAGATGAACCCGATGATGTTTCTACGTGGAGTTCGGCTTCGAGGAGTAGTTAGGAGGTCCCACGCAGGAGGCCTTGCCTTTTCGATCGTTGTTACTTTTGTGCTAGCCTTCTTAAGGCAAACTTGTTTAACTTATGTCTGTACTCAGATATTATTGCTTTCGCTGACTCTTGTGTTTTCGAGCTTTTGTATTCGAGCCCTCGAGGCCCCTGGCTTGTAATATAAAGCTTGTATTATTTTAATTTGTGTCTAGAGTTGTGTTGTGATATCTTCCAGTGAGTCCCTGATCTTGGTCGTACACATTTGCGTGCATGATTAGTGTATGGTCAAATCGGGGGCGTCACAGCATGGTGCCTTTAATGGTCATACAAGGCCATGAAAAAAATGGGGCCATTTCAATGATGTCAAAAAAAACGTGCTCTCAGATGAACCCTTCGTTGAACATGGTGTTTTGTGGACATCCTGAAATGAACACAACTTTTTCCACTTGGTGGGCATGCCCATAGTAGGTATCCATGCCAGGTTTGAATGAATTATGACACCGTATGCAAGTTGCAACATGTTCGACCATTTATTGGTCTTTTTTACCGGGAAAATTTCAGAAAATGCAAAACTTGTTGAAAACCTAAGCAATGGTGCCTTAAATTGGTCATACAAGGCCATGAAAAAAATTGGGGCCATTTGACGGGTGTCAAAAAAAAAACATGCTCTCGAACGGAGCTTTCTGGCCAACTTGGACTTTTGAACATGGTCTATCTTCTGACATTCTTATTACTCCAACTTTGGCAAGCAGGTGGGCATGACCGTGGTAGGCATCCATGCCATGTTCGAATGATTTTAGACACCATATGCATGTTGCGACACGTCCAACCATTTATCATCTTGTTTGACCGAGAAAACTGAAGAAAATGCAAAATTTGTAGAAAATCAAAACAACTTGCATGGTGCCTTGTATTTGTCATACGAGCCAATCTAAAAAAAATGGGGTCATTTGAAGGATGTCGAGAAACAACATGCTCTGAAAAGGAGACTTCTGGCCTACTTAGACACCTATGTTTAGAATGGTGTTTTTTCTTCACATACAAAAATGTTCGAGGACATTAAAAAAAATGTTTCAGTTTTTTTCTTACTTTTTCGAATTTCTTTTGAAATTCCAAATTTGTTAGTGCTTTTCAAAAAAGATTTGAAAAATATCAAAAGTGCTGGTGTTCAAATTTTTGTTTGCTCTTTTAAGAAATGTTCGTGTTTCGAAATTCCAAGTAAATTTAAAGTACACAAACAGTTAAAAAAATATGCACAATTTTTAAAATGTGAGTGTTTGTATGTTATGATTTTTTTTTTTGAAAAACGAACATTTTTTGAAATTTTGAACCAAATTTTAAAAGCGCGAGCATTTCTTGAAAAAGTAAAAAAGAAATGGAAAAGGAAAATGGAAAAAAGAAAAGGAGACAAAAAGCGAACAGAAAAAAATCAATGAAAAGGAAAAAGGGAAACGTTTGCTGCCGAACTGCCGGCGCAAGCTCGCGCCGGACCCGTGCAACCAACCCTGGTAGCTTGTTTGAAAAAAAAACACCCCTGGTAGCTTAGATTCCGCCGCCGCCGCCGTCGCCCGACAAGGCACTGCCGCCGACGAATCCCCACCTGCCCATCTTTCTCCACTGCTACCCCCAGCCTTGCCGCCGCTCCACACCACATAATCCCACGCCCACCGCCAGCCTCTCTGTTACGGCCGCTGCCGGCGACGGACGACGGCGACTGCGCGAAGCCCCAGCTCGCCGCCGTTAGTCGCCGAAGTGGTCTTCGAGCTACAGGCGTTCCGCGGGTACTTGTCCTCTTCAATCTTTCAGAGTCGGAACCCACTTCTAGAAGAGAAGAGAGAGAGAGAGGACCCAACACTCGGAGCTGAATCGGATTCAAAGTCTGAAGCGACATGGATCCAATGAAGAAGGAATTCGGGCGATACCAGTGGCGTTTTCGGACTCGGATTTCCAAAGCCTACTGGAATTACTGCCGAGGCCTCCACATAAGTACCCAGGCCCTCTGACCTGGGAGTATCAATCAAAGGTTGCAACTTCAGCTAGGTGTGGGGATCAGTTCAGAGGTTGCAGCTTTCAGTACCTACCGCTGAAGCAAATTCATTTTCCGTTCGTAGGTGGGGATCAAAGTTTTGCTTCAATGGAGGCTTGTAGCTTAGCCAGAACAACTGGCTTATGGAGTTTACCCACACACCCAAGGATGTTCTTCTCTCTGGTCTTCAGAGTTTTGCCCAAGCTGCTAGGCCTTCCCCCCAGTTTACTGAAGAAATTCCTCAAATATGAACATATTCATCCACCACACATGGAGACTGAAGTAGGTGAATTGCCGGAGCTGCCGCACGAACTCCTCGTGGATATATTTGCCCTCCTAGATATTCCCGACCTGAAGCGTGCCAGCTCCGTCTGCTCCTCCTGGCGCTCCGCTTATACCAGCCTATGCAACCTTGGGCTGTACAAGCGGCCACAGACACCATGCCTCTTCTACACCTCTGTATCTGCTGGTGAGAGTGATGCGTTCCTCTACAGCCTCGCGGAGAAGAGATCATACAAGTTGACTCTCCCGGAGCCACCTATCCGCACTAGGCATCTGATCGGCTCCACAAATGGCTGGCTGGTTACTGCTGATGAGAGGTCTGAGATGCATCTTCTAAATCCAATCACCTGCCAACAGATCGCTCTACCGTCAGTGACCACCATCGAGCATGTGACTCCCATTTTTAACAAAGCAGGTGCCTTGTGTAAGTACCATTACTCGCGGCACACATATGGGCCATATGAGCTCTATACTGACCCACCCTCAATCCTTGCTCTTGGCGAGCTACGGAGCTTCCTCTATGGAAAGGCATTTGTATTTTATGATGCATCTGCAGGTGGACATATTGTGGTGCTTATCCACAATCCATGCTGGCAGCTTTCATTTGCTAGATTAGGGGATGACAAGTGGACCTGGCTGCCAGAACACTCTTATTTTCATGACTGCATCTACAAGGATGGCCTATTATATGCAGTGACAGCACAAGGGAAAATTCTCGCCTTCAATCTCAGAGGTCCTGTGGTCACAACAGAGTTAATCATGGACATTGCAAAAGACTTTATAGATGAAAATATTTACATTGTCCAGGCTCCATGTGGTGGCCTACTTCAAGTCTGGAGAACCCAAGAGGCTAGTGAGTATGTTGAAAATGCTGACCCTGCAACAGAGCTGACTAATACCAGAAATATCAAGATATTTAAAGTTGACACCATGGCTGAAAAGCTGGTGGGAATAGATAGCTTGGATGATCATGTGTTACTTCTTGGGCGCAACCAAACACTTTGTCTAAGTGTTGAAGAGTATCCACATCTGAAAGCAAACCATGCCTATTTTACAGATGATTGCGAGCCGTATCTTTTTGGATGGAAGAACAACCGTCGTGATATTGGAATCTATGACTTGGTAAATAACAGTTGTGAGGAACTTGTGTCCCCTCAGCTTTGGTCCAACTGGCCTAATCCCATATGGATAACACCAAGTCTTACAAGACTGTAACCCCGTGCTAGACAAACTATGAACTTTCCTTTGTTTGATCCTTGATGGAGTGACTCAATACCAGTTTCATGTTTGGATTCTTGTAATGGGGCGTGCCTGCGAGCCGCTTATATTTTCTTATTTTATGTAATCTGTGCTTACCTGATCTGTTGGGGCACTGTAATCTGTTAAGCAGAGGGTCTGTCCGTCCCACAGTTGAAATTGAGAAGTCATGTTGTAAACTCATTAGTTCAAAGGGAAATTTGTGGAAGTCTTATTTTTGCTGCTTGTAGCATTATCTTTTTTTCCAATGCAAAATTCTTTGTATTTCCTTCCAATATAAGAAAGTACACCATTTGGTCTTTGTTTTTCTCTTTGTCAGATGTTCATTGCGGTCGCAGATAAAGTGTGACAAGGGTAGCAGATGTGTCTAAAAGTGCGATGTTCATGTATCTCTTCCAAATTATGTGCACTTTGTCTGCATTTTGTTTGGAGAAAATCATCATCATAACACTTGATATGGTCAGCAAGGAGAGCAGCCAATACCTGATGTCCTGGGATATGATCAGTTGTCCAAAAAATAGAGGCCATCAATCATCGCCTCCAGAATCAAGGGCTCTTGCTCAAATTTATGAACAAGAGAAGACCTTCAGAAGAACAAGCTGAGGGGTTGTAAAGTCATGCTGTAAACTCTAGTACAACGGGAAAGCTTGGGGGTATCTTATTTTTGCTGCTTGTAGCATTATCTTATTTTTCCTACGCAAAATTATTTGTAAGTTTCCTTCCAATATAAGAAAGTACTCCCTCCGTAAACTAATATAAGAGCATTTAGAATACTAAAATAGTGATCTAAACGCTCTTATATTAGTTTACGGAGGTAGTACATCATTTGGTCTTTGTTTTTCTCTTTGTTAGATGTTCATCGCAGTCGCAGATAACGTGCGGCAAGGGTAGCAGATGTGTCTAAAAGTGGGAAGTTCATGTATCTCTTCCAAATTATGTGCACTTTGTTTGCATTTTGTTTGGAGGAAATCATCAGTAACGTCCTGGGATATGATCAGTCGTCCAAAAAAATAGAGACCATTAATCTTCGTCTCCAAATCAAGGGCTCTTGCTCAAATTTAAGCACAAGTTGTACAACAAAGACGACCTCCAGGGCCAAATATCTTTACAGTACAAGAACATATACCGAACAAGAAGAATCACTGAGCTAAATTCATGCCTTGTTCTTCCTAGTAGCTGTCTTTTTGGGAGAACAATTTGCCCTTGCAGGGCTAACTGTCTACATGGTAGAGAACATGGCTTTACTAACGGTTCACAACTATACTGAAATCTGTGGAGCGAATCCAAATGACTGCCAACATATTTTCTTGTTTCTTTTCATATGGAGATTGAAGAACAAGCTTCAGTCCACATCAACGTGAAGGCATCAAACATACAACCTACATAAGCCAAAAACGAGTTTGTTAGATGTAAAACATTGATTCATAAACTAACATGCGGTGAAGTCGCGAGAAGAACACGATGAGGTAAATGAGGAAGAGATGCTAGAGGTCCGAAAATTCTGCTCCTGGCCAGCGGAGCCCAGCCTTTTAGCATCGTTTGAAGGCTTCTCCTTGCTTTGCTCATCCGGAAAAAGTGCAAAGCACGAATCAAGCTGAAAATAGAATGAATGACGGTGAGAGAATAATTAGGTAAAATATGCTGACAATAAGACGCATTTATCGTATTCCACTTCCACAGAGCCACTGGCAGCCCAGACACTACCGGCTTTCGAGTTTTGTTGCTGAAACTGTTCACCTGGCACCCAAATAAATTCTCATCAGTACGAGAACATATACTTGATCTTCAAATGAACACACACATTTCAAGTGAAACCGAGGAGAAGACCCCTCCTGGGATTTCCGACTGGAAAAGTAGGATTTAAACAGTCCATCAGGATGACTGAATTTTTTTTGCAGAATACTTCCTTTGCACTTCTTCCCACATTCTGCAGGTTTCACCCCAACAACAACAGTCTAAAACGACATCAGCTTCGTTGCAATGTAAGGACTCCAGTCCTATTCCAAAATCTCAAAACTGCAACCTCGTGAACATGTTCAACTAAAAATGAAAGCCTTTATCTGAATTTGGATTCCCAAACTGACCTTAAACAGAATTCCTCAACGCTGTTCCACAAAATTAGATACAGTGACGGTCGGATTGATATGAAAGCTAACGCTGATCGGGCCCAAATTGCACGGTCAGCATCACAAAAATGTCATCACGAGTGCTGTTGAGCATCTGCAGCTTTTTAGATTCCAGCCACACAGCCGTATTGCCCGCTAAGTGCACTGTGCCCATATCTATCCAAAACTCGGGGTGCACGTTCTACAATGTGAAGATTCACACGATTTCTTCCACAATTTCTGATTAACTTGTTAAAACAAGGGAAATCAACTCTGGGAATGGCATCTGCTGCCATGCTACAGAATGGTGAATTTGGATCCTGGGCCTTCTCCATCTGAATTACTTTCCAGCACACATAACTGAATAGGACAACGTAACGATGACAGACAAACCATTTTCCCAATAACCCAAACGCACTGGGCTCACAATCTGTGGTTAACATTGCTCTAATGCAATGTGTCGATGAATCATTCAACAAAATATTACAATAGCTGTCTCCTTTTTTTATAGCGCATGTTGGTGTTCTTCAATCTCAATAACACTATACTCATAGGCCCCTAAAATTTCTGACTGGGAAAAAGGGAATTTCAAACGGAACCCATGCTACCAAATATCCACAGGACTGAATCAGGAGGATTATACAAAGAAAAATGCAGTGTGTTTTTTCTTTTGCAACTCTTCCAACGTCCTTCTGGTTTCACTCCACAGTAACTGTCTAATACAGTCTGACAGTCCCACAAATAAATCTTCAGCTACTGCTAATCTTCCCCACAGAAAATACTTATTTACCTTTGCCAACGGAGACTCTTCCTCCCTGCTTCAACAAAATCTCCCATAACACAACTCCGGCTTTAGCTACCATGAATCTTCCCAAAGTAGAGTTAATTTTTTTCCATTGCGAACCTTTTTAGGTCAAAACATGGCACGGGCTGTTTTAATATCCATCAACCCATGCTAGAAACTGGGAATCTCCAAACTTGCCTTCAAAATGAAATATAATTTTGTTTTAAAGATATTTTTGTCCTCGAAACATGCTACCACAGTCCATCCTCATTCTGTAGTTTCAAAAACCTCTTAAACTTCACTGAAAATGAGATTGTGGTGTAATGTCTTATATTGATCTAAAAGAACCTCTTGCCCTCGATTTGTCATCATAAACCAGTTGTCCTCGCAACGTGTCTAACAATCTTTCATTAGCTTTTTTTGCAATGTAAGTACTTCAGTCCTATTGTCAAAACTCAAAACTACAAGATGGTGAATATGTTCAGCTAAATATGAAAGCCTTTAATCCGAGTTTGGGTTCCCAAGCTGAACTTTAACAGAATTACCCGTGCTCAACACTTTTCCCAGAAGCAGTCAAACCTACAGAAAATTGAGATCATGATACCACCGATCTGAATACCACACATCATGTGCCAGACTGCCTGTAGAACTCAGAACAAATAAGATAAGCTACCCACGTCATGCTTCCATGTCATGATGAAGACAACACTTGTCACCAGCTTCCCCTTTTGAATACGATTGTGCTGCTCGAAAATTATTGGTGACAAGTTCTACAGTAGCTCCAACACATCATCCACCAATAAAATCCTTTTCTCAACAACCTGAGCGCACTGGGCTCACAATCTGTGGTTGAAATTTATCTCACAGATCATCCTACAAGAGCATTGCACTGTATCTCATATCTTTTTATCAGCACACTCTGCAGTTCTTCAATCCCAATAAGCCTACTTGCAGACGCCTGCTACCAAATATCCTCAGGAGGATTACACAAAGTGCAGATCACATTCGTTGCCACTCGTCCAGTGTCCTCTGCTTTCAGTCTACAGCTAGTGCGGATCTTCCCAACAGAAACTACCTAGGAGCTTAGGCAAAACCTTAACTAGGCATTGCAATGCATGTGATGTAGGTCCCGGACGTGCTCTGTAGGAAACCTCGCCGGGCAATTCGTGCACTTCACGCCAGCCAATCTGGCATGCCAGTTGCTTACGTGTGAAATTCTCTGCGAAATGAAACTGAAAGTAAACGAAAGGCACCTGAACTCAAACCAACAACACATGGAACAAAATACAAGAGACAATGTTTCGTTTGCCACTAAAACTTACATTTGACTGAGACCTTTGAGTCTTAACGTCTTTCTCAAAGTAGCAAAACGTGCACACCTCCTTACCCGGTGGGCAGCTTGACATGATCTTGATGAATTCCTTGTGAATATCACTGCTCAAATACGGATCGAACTTCTCATAGTCCTCAACAATCTGCAAGTGTATAATTCGCAAATTATGTATAATTGTTTCTCTAACATCTTATTCAGCAAATAGTCAGGCACAGCAGTTTCACGTACTTTACTGATTGAAGGGCCTGCAGGTATAACGCGATCTGCTTCGGCCTCATCAAAATCTGAAGGGCCTGCAGGTATAATGCCGTCTGCTTCAGCCTCATCAAAATCACGCCCATGCTGCAGAACATGCGCAAACAAACTTAAGGTGGAAATAAAGCATTTGCTGTCTTGCTGATATAAAGAGTGCTAATTGACAATTATATGCAAGAATAATCTAGAACATGGACATGAATGAACCTTCTACTTACTTGACTGATTAAAAGGTCTGTAGGTACACTGCCGTCTGCTTCGATCTTGTCACAATCATGCCCCTTCCTGTGCCCTGTGTGCTCCTGAACATATATTCCAAAAGGATGGAGGAAATTTCAACATGTTAGCGTTTCCACTTCAGAAAGATGAGTTAACTAAACATTAACACATCAAGACATTGTTCCACATAACATTTGCAAGCAAAGTTAAGATGGAAATAAATCATTTCTTGATATAAAGAGTGCTAATTGACAACAAAATGAAATAATAACCTAGAACAACGACATGTTAGAAACTAGGAAGAAAATTAACTCAAACATTCAACTACCAAAGCTATTCTGTGTAGGAATTTTTTTGTGTTGACACCATAACATATTGTAAAAACACAGAGGCAACTTCAATAACATTTACCTCTGGAAGTTGAGGTGAAGCCTGCTGACGAGTGTTCTTCTCCTTCTGCTCCTGATGGGCAGAACCTTCAGTGGGTGCCTCTGCCTGGACCTAATAACAATAAAAAGAATGAATTTTAGTGCTCCTGAGCATATTGCAAAAGCACAGACAAAATTTCAATGTTTAAGTGCTTCCACTTCATAAATATAAATCAACTAAAGCAATGGCGACAACCTCAACAATCTGCAAGTGTATAATTCGCAAATTATGTATAATTGTTTCTCTAACATCTTATTTCAGCAAATAGTCAGGCATAGCAGTTTCACGTACTTTACTGATTGAAGGGCCTGCAGGTATAGTGCCGTCTGCTTCGGCCTCATCGAAATCACGCCCATGCTGCAGAACATGCGCAAACAAACTTAAGGTGGAAATAAAGCATTTGCTGTCTTGCTGATATAAAGAGTGCTAATTGACAATAAAATGCAAGAATAATCTAGAACATGGACATGAAGGAATCTTCTACTTACTTGACTGATTAAAAGGTCTGTAGGTACACTGCCGTCTGCTTCGATCTTGTCACAATCATGCCCCTTCCTGTGCCCTGCATGCTCCTGAACATATATTCCAAAAGGATGGAGGAAATTTCAACATGTTAGAGTTTCCACTTCAGAAAGATGAGTTAACTAAACATTAACACATCAAGACATTGTTCCACATAACATTTGCAAGCAGAGTTAAGATGGAAATAAATCATTTCTTCATGTAAAGAGTGCTAATTGACAACAAAATGAAACAATAACCTAGAACAATGGCATGTTAGAAAATATTAAGAAAATTAACTCAAAGATTCAACTACCATAGCTATTCTGTGTAGGAATTTTTTTGTGTTAACACCATAACATATTGTAAAAACACAAAGGTAACTTCAATAACATTACCTCTGGAAGTTGAGGTGAAGCCTGCTGCTGACTATTCTTCTCCCTCTGCTCCTGATGGCCAGAACCTTTGGTGGGTGCCTCTGCCTGGGCCTAATAACAATAAAAGAATGAATTTTAGCGCTCCTGAGCATATTGCAAAAGCACAGACGAAATTTCAACGTTTAAGTGCTTCCACTTCATAAATATAAATCTACTAAAGCAATGGCGACAACCTCAACCTGCAGAGAAAAAGCTAAGCAGATCATTCTCTGCGCAATCTCAACTAAAGCAATGATGACAGTCACAGGAAGCTAAAATTAAGCAAAATACGCAATGTAAACATAAAGATGTGACTACTGAATACTGACCACTAAGAAATGGTTGAGGCACCATAAGCAAGTCTGCTCTTTATCGACAATTTCTCAAGGGTACACAAATTAAGGGTACAGAAAATGGAACTACCAAGCACACTAATGGCGGCACTACGGAGTGTTTACAGAAATCAAATAGTGCATTCGGATCAGTAAGATGTCTTAATGACAGGTTAGAGAAGGTGAGGTGAAGCCTGCTGGCTGCTGCTGATGGTAGAACCTTCTTCTTGGGCACAATAAGAATAAAAGGATGGGTTTTTTATCTTGACAAAATGTCTTAATGTTCATTCACATGCAATATTGTCACAATACGCTGAAAAAGTCCACAAAAATCTGACCGCATTTTTCATTTTACATTTTCCTAGATACTAAATCTGACATGAAAGAGGAACCAAATCCAAATGGCAACTTCAATGCCAACGTCCAACTTGAATGAGACTCGCATTACATAGCTGAATAGAGGTTACTCACCTTGCCGCCGGCGGTGCTCCTGCTGTGCACCCAAGTCAAGAAGGCGTCGAGTAGTCCCCTCCACGGCATGGATGCCGCCTTCTCGCACAGGAAGTAGATAAATCTCCTCAATGCTGTGTCCTGGGGCGGCGCAGGCACCTCACCTCCATCGGACGCAGAGGAAGACGCCTTGGTCTTGTCCGGGACGGGGGGCTTGTTCTTGGCCGGGGCGGTGGGCTTGTTCTTGGCCGGGGCGGTGGGCTTGTTCTTGGAAGAGGCGGACGCCGTGTTCTTGGACGGGGCGGTGGGCTTGTTCTTGGAAGAGGCGGAATCCGTGTTCTTGGCCGGGGCGGGGGGCGGGTTCTCGGCACCGTCGGGCGCGGAAGGGGGCACCCGGCGCCGTGTCCCTGGCAGCGCCAGCTGCAGCGCAGACTCCCCCGCCTCCTTGGTCGCCGACTGTTTGCCCCGGTCCGGGGCCACCTTCTTGTTCGCCATTCCCGCCGACCAGGAAGGGTTCTTGGCCGCCGGGCTCCGCTTGGGCGTGGCGGGGAGAGCTTAGGAGAGCAGCGAGACGGCGCGGCTGACCGGATTGTGGAGTATACTGGAATTAGGGTTCGGGCGAGGTGGTGCGAACTGGCTGACGGTGGATTTCTCGATTTCCGGCGAGCTGGCTGGCGGGCGGTGGTGGATTTCAGGTAAAGCGCGCGGGGTGACTGGGGAGAGGGGGGGGACGGGAAGGGAGAAGCGGAGCCATTTTATGGGCTGGAGAATCCTACCTCATGGGCCTGCGAGAAATATCCGATGACCGATGGGCATCCAGCCCAATAGCTGCCTCTGTTTTCTTTATGAAGCCCATTTTCAAGAGAGCAATGAATTAACGAGCGCTCCTTCGGGAGCCTCACAGTGACTAGCTCCATTTGACGCATTCTCAACAACCCGTCACGTGTCGTGTTTTGGGCGCTTCCTCTGGATTTTATTTTTTTTATTTTTCCGCACGCGTTTTCGGCTTTTTAAACGTTTTTATTTGTTTTTCCACATTTCGGGTTTTCATTCGTTTTCCTTAACTTTTGGGTTAAAAAAAACATAATTTTTTTGCATGAAAAAATACTTTTTTTCATCCGCCAGAGGCACGGTTTTGCTTCCGTGAGAGGCACGACCATGACTATCGGAAATCGGAAAAAAAATGTGTTTTCTATTATTATTTTTCATCCGTCGGAGGCACGATTTTGCTTTCGCGAAAGGCACGACCATGACTCTCGGAAACGGAAAGAAAACACGTTTTTTGTTTTTCTTCCTTGCTAGACACGTTTTTGCTTCCGCGAGAGGCACGGTTTTGCTTTGTGAGGGGCACGACCGTGCCTTTCGGAAATGAGAAAAACGTGTTTTTTTTTTCTTTCGCGAGAGGCATGGTTGTGCTTTTTTTAGAGGCAAGGTTGTGCCTTCTCGGAAACGAAAAAAAAACGTATTTTATGTTTTTTTGTGAGAGGCATGATCTTGCTTCCGCGAGAGTCACGGTGGGGATTTCGTGAGAGGCACGGTCATGCCTCTTTCGGAAAGGGAAAAAGCTGTGATCCCGGTTCGGTTTTTTCATCTGTTTTTTTCATGAAAAAAAATTCGTCAAAACATATCAACATAGAATCTAGTTTTGAAGATCTCGACGCGAGAAATTCAACGGTGAAAACGGTTCTAAATTTGGAAGCACGATATAAACAAATCTACGAAATAGGGAAAAACTATCAGGTTGCGACAAGTGGCACACATGCATCGCGCTACTTATCACAACCTGAAAAGTTGTGAGTGATCTTTGCGAGGAGTACCCCTCAATTAGTGATTTCGCATTTTCAGCCTTTTTCATTTAGCTTTTTTTTTCTTTTGACCAACGTTAGGCCATAGGTCAACCTATACAAAAGGTAAAAATATAGGTCCCTCTCTCAGTAGGACTGTCGTCTAACTTTCAAAATCAGCCACTTTGTTACTCCCTCAGTTTTTGAAATCAATCCACACTGGCACTACACAGCAGCTCCACTTAAACAAATATATTGTGATGTCCCTAATCTCTCTGATATTTACAAAAAAAAATGTCACAATGGTGATCCATACCCTAATAATGCAGCGCGCCATTTATCACAACCTAAGAAGTTGTGAGTGATCTTTGCGAGGAGTATTCTTCAATTAGTGATTTCGTATTTTCAGCCTTTTCCATTTAGCTTATTTGTTTTCTTTTGGCCAGCGTCAGGCCATAGGTCAACCTATACAAAAGGTAAAAATATAGGTCCCTCTCTCCGTACGACTATCGTCTAACGTCCAAAATCAGCCACTTTGTTACTCCCTCAGTTTTTGAAATCAATCCACACTACACAGCAGCTTCACTTAAACAAATATATTGTGATGCCACTAATCTTTTTGATATTTACAAAAAAATGTCACAATGGTGATTCATACCCTAATAATGCAGAAAAATTCCGAATATTACACCAAAATTCCTCACCCGTGTTTAAAAAATATACTAATGCAACAAAACATCGCAACATTATTGAAAAAACTAATGCTACAAAAAAGTGGTAACACAATAGTATTTTGCTGCAGATTGTATTGCAACATGTCACCAAACAATCAACAAAAATAAAAAACAGTTACAGCAAAAAATTATCTATATGCTAAAAAAAGCGGTCAGCCAACAATTTTTTGGTTGGAGATTCATTTGCAACAAAAATTACCAAGTATTTCAACAACAATCACAGACGATTAAAACAAAAAAAAATGTGTTTGCGGCATTTTGAAAAGCACGTAACATGTCATAAAAAAATCTAAGGAGCACAGAGCAACCAACAGAAACTTTGCAAAATCTAGCGTGTGATTTCAGAAAACATACGAGTTTGTTACAATTGGGAACCACATATGCAAGATCGAAAAAAGGGGACACAAACTTTCTGAGCATTTGCTACAAGATCGAAAAGCTTACACCATAACGTGTGTACTTTCACAATATTGTGTGTGTGTTCGCAACATGTCGTGTTAACTTATACAACATCATATATACCACTAACCTAAAAAACGTTGTCCATGGCAGCCCCGGACTGGCCTATTCGGTACCATCGGCCATAAACACGGCTCGTTGGAGGTCTGTCAGCACTAGATCCGACAACCTCTTTTAAGACAATACTTTGACAAATAATTACTCTTTTAACATTTGATTTATGTGGTAAAGAATCACTATCATAACATAGTACTTTGAACAATGATTACTCTTTTAATATTTGATTTATGTCATACAAAATCACTATCATAACACAGTACTTTGACCAACGACTACTCTTTTAATATTTGATTTATGTACAAAATTACTATCATAATATAGTTCTTTTAAATACGAATCCAGTGACACAAATTTTATGTCATATAACCATGAGTTTATGGAGTAATTATTTGTCAAATGCATGTCTTAATGAAACAAAATACGCCTTACTTTTAGGAATGAAGGCGGTAGCGGGCAATTTTAGGCCGCGTTGTATTGATCAGCGTAAATTTGAATTTGAATTTACTGGTAGACATATACAAGTTACGGTTGGATGGCGGCCTTCCGTATCCGTGTCCGTGGACTGGTCTCTCTGTCCACGGACGGATACGGGAGAAAATTTGCGGGTTGCCGTTGGAGATCCCTAAGCCCTTGATCGTGACAGTCTTTTTTTTGCAAGAAAATTTCCGGTCTATTCATCTTCAATCATGGCAGTACAACGAATACCAGAAATAATAGAAATTACATCCAGATCCGTAGACCACATAGCGACGACTACCAGCACTGAAGCGAGCCGAAGACGCGCCGCCGTCATTGCCCCTCCATCGCCGGAATCGGGCACAACTTGTTGTAGTAGACAGTCGGGATCCGGGAAGTCATTGTGCTAAGGCCTCGTAGGACCAGCGCAACAAAACAACAACCGCCGTAGATGAAGAATAACGTAGAACAGAAAGATCCAATCCGAAGACACACGAATGTAGACGAACAACGATGAGATCCGACAAATCCACCAAAGATAGATTAGACACACCTCCACCCGCCCACCAACGATGCTAGACGCACCGCCGGAACGAGGGCTAGACGGGGAGACCTTTATTCCATCTTCAGGGAGCCGCCGCTGTCTCGTCTTCCTGAGCAGGATACAAACCCTAACAAAACTGAAAGAAACGATTAAAAACGGAGCCCTCCCGCCGACCCTTGCCGAGATCCACCGCGCCCCATGGCCCACCGGAAAGGAGGCGGACCTGCGGCGACGGCGGCGGGAAGCAAAAACCCTAGCTTTTTTGTGGAGGAGGAAGAGAAGGCGGCTAAAAAGATCTTCTTGGCAGAATTTGATCGTGACACTCTATAAGTTAAAAGGCTCCCTTTCACGTTGCCAATACATTTTTTTTCTTCCTTCATTGAATGGAAAACCACACTCAGCCCTCCAAGAATCTTTGATCGATTTCTCGTGAAATAAGCACAGATGAAATTCAGCTTGAATTCAGTTAAAAAATAGAAAGAAGGGCACGAGTTCTGTATGAACAATTATTTCCTTGTGAACATAACAAAAAAAACGAGACCAACCAAGGCTAGACTAGACTGTTGGCATTTTTTATATAGAAGAAAACTCCGTGAGCATCAAATGCTCAAGCCGAGACTTGAACTGTGATGGGCTGGGTGCGAACTTCTGCGCCTTGCCAACTTACTTGTGAACGTACACTTTGCCTGTTTGACCTTGATGAGGTAGGACAGAACAGGTGTCCACCGGGTTAGAGAGCTTCAGAGTTCAGAGTTTTTCTTCTTTTTTGATAAAATTCAGAGTTCAGAGTTACTTTCACCAGACTCCACCCTCCCCCCTCCTCTTCCTCGCGTCGCCCCGCTCGGGCGACTCGAGGGGCGATTCCCTGCCCCGCCGCCTCCCCTCCCTCCCTCCTCGATCTCCCCTCGCCGCCACCAGAGGCAGCCGCCGAGCAAGCTTGGGTGCTGCCGATGACGGTGGCGGCGGGGCCCTCGCTGCCTCGCCTCGCTCGCGGGGGGCTTTGGGATCTGGGGCGGCGGCCCGTCTGGTGTGGCGCCTCCAGCCCTTCGGCTCCTGGTGGCGCGGGCGCGTGGGCCGGCGGTCTTGGTCGTGAGGACGGCGAGACCTCCGGAGGACTCGGATCTGGGAGCGGCGTCGGTTTCGGCTCCTGCGGCGTCAGATCTAGCTGTCTCCACCCCTCTTCTCCACCGGCATGCTCCTCCCCCCTCCAGATTCGGTCTGCTACGGCGTGAGGGGCCGGTTTCGGTGGGTGGGAGCGGATGGTGGGGCTACAGGACGGGGGATCCCCTAGCCAGCCTCGTCGGCGCGTCGGCGGCGACGCCCGCGGGCGCCGCTCACCTCCATGGAGGCGCCGGTCAGGTCCTGCTCTCCCCATCCCATGCCCCCTTGCTTCCCAGGTGAAAACCCAAACTTTGTTGGACAGCGGCGACGCCCTTCGCGTCGTAATCTTCTTGAAGACGCTGTTTTCGGGAACAAGTGGGACAGTGGGCTTCGGTGTGGTGAGGTTGGTGTGCGGCGGCGGCGGCGGCAAGTCTCCAGCGGCAGCCTTGCCTGCCCTGGTGCGGTCCTTGCTGCTGTCTTTCTTCCTGGCAGGGCTTCCTTGGATGCCATCCAGGCTGGTTCTAGGGTGAACTAGTCCATCGCTCAACGGTACGGCGCCTCTCGAGCCAGGCGAGGAGGCAGGGGCCTTCTTTGACGATGGACCTGACTGGCTGTGTTTTCCTCAAGTCCATGGTGCTCTGGCAACGGCATGCCTTTCATCGTCGTTGTTTCCTTGCTCTGAGCGAGCAGTTGCCTTCCCCTTGGTTGTGTGTGTGCAAGAGGTCCCTAGCATCTCCTAGCTAGTAGCTTCACGTGGATCTGTATCTAGCTGGTGGTATGCTATGTGAGCTGGCCCCCGCTGCCTTTTGTATCTTTGCCGTTTTTCTTCTTCTTTAGAGCATCTCCAACAGGCGCGCGACGCGCCGCGCCCAAAAAAACCATATAGCGCGCGCGCTTAGGCTGTTTTTCCGCGCCGCGCAGCGCTGGCTCCAGCAGCAGCGCAAAAATACAGCGCGCGCGCGCCGCTCCAGCGGTGCGCAAAAATGTAGCGCGCGCAAAGCACATATATAGTTCAACAAACAGAAGAAAAACGATTAAACAAACAAATAAATCAACAATAAATAGTTTACAACTGAAACAAATAGTTTTATCTCACAGTACAACAAATAATGCAATAAATAAACACAACCAATAGTTCATGAACAATACAATACAATACATAAAATGCAATGAAATCATGCTCGTTGTTGTCCATTCCATGCCCACCACTCTTCAATCAGATCCTTCTGAAGATCATTGTGCGTTGCGGGACGCCGAATGGCATGATAGGAGGCAACAAAACGGGCTACCCTTTCAGCCCTCCGTCGCACTCGCACGGGATGTCCCAAGAGCTCATACTGTGAGTAGTCTAAATCTTGGCCACGCTCATCCTCGATGATCATGTTGTGCATGATCACACAAGCGTGCATTATGTACCAAAGCATTTTTTGATCCCAAAATCTAGCCGGTCCTCTCACAATAGCAAATTGGGCTTGCAAAATCCCAAATGCTCTCTCGACATCTTTTCTAGCAGCTGCCTGAGCATTGTGGAAATCAAGATTTTTCTTACCTTCTGGCTTTTTCAACGGCTTCACGAAGGTTTGCCACTTTGGATAGATGCCATCCGCTAGATAATAGCCATAGTTGTACGTATGGCCATTTGCTACAAACTGAACCGGTGGCAACTCACCATTCGCAATCTTATTCATCAGTGGTGACCGGTTGACAACATTGATGCCATTCAAAGATCCAGGCATTCCAAAGAATGCATGCCATATCCAAGTCTCCTGATCGGCCACCGCTTCAAGGATTATAGTGGAACCCTTTTTTTGGCCGTGGAATTGCCCATGCCATGCCTTTGGACAATTCTTCCAACTCCAATGCATGCAATCTATTGAGCCAAGCATGCCAGGAAAGCCGCGAGATTTGTTCATCGCCAATAGCCTTGCGGCGTCTTCAGCAGTAGGAGATCTCAAATACTCCTCGCCAAACACTTGCACAATTCCCACTGCAAAGCGCTTGACACACATGATGGCTTGGCTCTCACCCATAGCCAAGTGATCATCAACTAGATCGGCCGGGATACCGTATGCCAACATACGCAAAGCGGCTGTCACCTTCAGAAAGGTGCTATGCCCGAGCTCTCCAGCAGCATTCCTCCTTTGCTGGAAAAAACGGTCATGAATCGCTAGTTTCTCTGCAATGCGCTTGAACAAGTCTGTGCTCATCCCAAACCGGCGACGAAAATATGACTCCGGATATGTGGGATTCTCCACGAAATAGTTCTTCATCAATCTGTTATGGGCATCAATCCTATCTCTCCAAATTTTTTCCCGACCCATAACCGAACCACCGTGCTTCGGTTTTTTATTGATATGCATTGCTATGATCATTGCAAGATCCTCCTCCTCTTCCATATCAAATTCATCTTCGGATGAATCATGCGACGAACTCATCTACAATGTTCAATACTATACTATCAAAACTACAATTCAAAATATGCACCAAATTCAGTTTGAAGCAATACATACCTTGTAGGTTTTTTGTCGAACACCTTGCGGGCGCGGCGCGGAAGCGAGCCGTCGGCGCTGTTCGGAGGACGTCGGAGGCGCGCGAGGTCCGGGTCGGACTAGGAGGGGGTGGGGCGGAAGCGCAGCGGCGCGGGGAGGCCGGCGAAGCAACTGAACGGTCGCCGGCGGGCGCGGGAGGCGGGCGCCAGCGGAGGCAGACCAGGAAGCTCGAGTCGCCGGCGGGCGCGGGGGCGCGAGCGGCGGCGGCGGGGGCGCGAGCGGCGGCGGCGGCGGCGCGAGCGGCGGCGGCGGCGCGGCCGGATGGGGGGAGAGAGCGGGAGAGCAACGAGCGCGGTAGAAGAAATGAGAGTTCGCGCGCACGAGAGTGTGCCGCGCGCGGAAGTGAACGCTCCAAATCAATAGCGCGGGATGGGGCATTCACCAGCGCGCCCAACTCGTTTTAGCGCGCGCGCGTTTTTTGGGCGCCCGCTGGAGCGGTGCGACGCGTTGCGCGCGCGCTAAAATGGCGTTTTTTCAGGCGCGGCGCTAGTATAGCGCGGCTGTTGGAGATGCTCTAAGAAACTAGAGAGGCGTCAAGGCTCAAAGAAGGACAAACTTGGCCAGTTTCTGTTTACCTTTCTCTGTTCTGTCAATCCATCGCAAGCTACGAAGAATCGGCTCCGGTGACTCACCAGTCACCACACACACAAACTTGGTCGGAAATTTCAAAATAGGATGCATGTACACGCGTTTATTGTGTTTGTTTGTTTATTTCAATCTGTATGTAGTTCATATTGAAATATGTAAAATATCTAATAATTCGGAACTGATAGGAAACAAGTAGGAAGGAGAGAGAGAACTATGTCATGGGAGGATCTTTAGATAGCAAATAAATAACTCCATGTTAAGTTCTCTCGTTTGTATATTCTGTGACATACTAGTGTGGCTACATTTTTTTAGAGGGGTAGGGAAGCATTAGGTTTAGAAGAGTTCTTAGGGCGGAACTTACAGTGTTTGTATGGTGTTAAGTGGGATAAAAGAATGGTCAGAAAAAGTGAGATAAAAGATTCATGTAAATGGTTACTTAACAAATCTGGAAAGTTTAATGTCCAATCTATGCACATGGGATCTACCATATCACTAAGCTCCCTAGGGGGAAAAACCTCACAATCAATTGAGGTGTCCAATTAAAATTGGATCCCCAATTTTGATCAAGTCAACAATTTCTCAAGGCTCTCATTCAATTCTTTTATACTATATGCTATACACTATGCTTCCTAATTTTGAAGTCCTAACAATTCATTGAGGTCACCTGATTTTGATTATCTAATTATTTTAATTCACTATATTTCCTAATTCTAAAGCTCTTTTATTCGATTGAGATATTCAATTTTGAATTTGGTTTACGATTTTGATCGGGCCGACGATTTTTTAAATCAATCAACACCAGCCGGCTAGAAAAACATATCAACCCCCCGCACCCTCTTACCACCTAGAAAAAGAATCGCCACCATGTGATGATACTATAGCACCAATATAGTACATGTAGCCACCAACACAGAAATATACCCACAAAAATATGAGTCGATTAGCGCATAACATAGAATCACTCCATGAAAGGCCCACCAAATAACCGCATTATGAATAAACATAAAACACACTCCATTATCTCCCCCATCTGCCAAACTAAATATTCCGTCAGTTCCAAAATACAAGGGGTATTAGTTCTTTGAAAAGTCAAATTTCTTTAACTTTGACCAAGTTTAGAGCCAAAAATATCAACACCCACAATATTAAGCCAAAAAATCATGGAAATTCATTTCATTATGAATCTAATAACACCAATGTGATATTACGAATTTTGATATATTTCTTCACAAAATTATCAAACTTAAAGAGGTTGGACTTTTCAAAAAAGTAATACACTTATATTTTAAAACAAAATGAGTATTTTTTTAATTTCAACAACACCAACGGCGAAGCAAAGCGCACCCCACCCTTCTAGTTGAAATCTAAGTAGGCTAAATTGACTTATAGAAAACTATGGAACGTCAAAGTTCCTTTGGAAGTAAACCTAAATCTTTTATTATCTTTTAACTACATTTTGAATAAGGTAACATAATTAGAAGGAACTAGCAAGGCAAAGAAAAGAAATGGGGTAAGCTCCACCACAATGGGACCAGAGTGTGAGGTACTTATTCCATTGAATATTGTCTACACCTCCGAATGAAACGACACATAAGATTCATGGTCTCCAGGTACTCAAACATATATGGGTCATTTCTCGGGCTGAGCCACATTTGTGGGTTCAAATTAGTAGCTTACATGATTTTTTCCTTAGTTTTTTCTGTCGTTTTGGGCCTATGCACCGAGAGGTCTACCTAATGGTCTCCCTCGCCTCTCATCATGAAATCAATTGCCGAAAGTGGCGAGCTATTAGTCCACGGGTACCCCCTCGAGGGGTCTCCCAGCGGACACTCCCGAAGTGCAGGGGAGCACTTCAGCCGCCATGTGTCGCGTGCACCTAGAGCATGTTTTTGTTTGTTCTATCACGGATTTTTTTGGGGTTTGTTTTGGGTTTTCTTGGGGTTTTTCATTTTTCCTTGTTTAGGTTTTTTTCCTGTTTTTTCCGGTTGTGCTCCGTGCATGCAACATAGTTGTGCTTCTCCAAAGTGAAGCACATATCTGGATTTAGCAAGAAGCACATATGTGCTTGCCAAAAAAGTGAAGCTAAGATGTGCATCCGCATAAAGCACAAACCATGCTTTACAAAAAAGTAAATTCTGCTTCGGCGGTTTCTTGGTTTTTGTTTTTCCAAAAAAAAAATTACAATTTCTTTTTGGTTGTTTGGTTTACGTATTTTCTCTCCAGTTTGTCGTTTTTCGATTTGTTTCTCTCTCTGTTTTCTTTGGGGGGTTTCTGCTTGAAGCACAACCCGTGCTTCTGTATTTTCCCGCAAAAAGTGAAGCCCAAGTCAACTCTTCGGTTTCCAATTACTTGTTTCCAGCTTTTTGGTTTCCAATTATCTTTTTGTTTTTTCGTTTATGTTTTCCCCCTGTTTTTTATTTTCGGATTTTCGCCCTCTTTTCTGTTTATTTCTTGGTTTCTGCTTACGTGTTTCCCCTAAAGAAGTGAATCACAAGTCAGTTCTTCGGTTTCCAACTTTTTTCCCTTTTTTTTTCTTGCTTCAATTTTTTTTGTTTCTCCAGATTTTTGTTTTCTGAATTTTTTTTCCCTTTTCGTTTTTTGCGTGTGTGCTTCTGTGTTTCCCCAAAAAAATGAAGCACAAGTCAATTTACTTAGGAGGTGTTTGGTAACCGAGATTGTAACGTAATCTGATTACAGCGGGATCAGTTACCGCCAAATCGTGTTTGTTTTACCACGGCTGTAATCAGATACGGTGTAATCAGATCCCGTCGCTATACAAACCTGATTACGCCCCAGATCGGATGTATCGGGAACCGTCTTCTTTTCCGGCAGCCGCACAAGCTGCTCAAAGAGCAGCGGCACCACAGCCCGCCAGCCGTCTGCATGCTTCGCCGGCGTCCGTCGTTGCGCGAGATCCAAACAGCTAGCGGCACGCATGCTTTGGGTCAGACGACGGTCGGCGGCGCGCAGATCCGGAGGTAGGCTGCGCGCGAGATCCGGCGGGTGGCGGCCGGCTGCGTGCGAGATCCGGCGGCCGGCGGCGCGCTAGATTAACTGAGCAGGCGGCGAGGTCGCAGCAGCTGGCGGCGCGGGAGGAGCAAGCGGCTGAAATGGAGGAGGATAGCTGGCGAGTGACGGTGGCAGTCTTGAGTCGGGGAGAGAGACACGCTGGGGAAGAAGAGGACGAGCGATGTTATCCAATTACGTTACCTAGGCAAACCAAACAAATTGAGAAATAAATTGTTACACCTCCTAAAACGCCGCGATCTGATTACGTTACCATTTACGTTACCATTTTTGTTACCAAACACCTCCTTAGTAGCATAGGTTAGTCAGTTTGAAAACACAATTTACTACCAGCAAATTTCAAGGATGTCAACAAAAATCCAAAGCTGAAGACGAGCTCATATGCTCCCTGTAAAAAAATGAAATAAACTAAAAAAAACTGAAATATGTGTACATTAAAGATGAACAAGTTTTCTATGTGCGGACATAATTTCATGACAATATGACATTGGGGTAGGTCAGGGCAGAAAAAAATCAGGGCTCCTAATTCAAAAAAAAAACTGAACCTTATTCAGAACTCTCATTTTTTGTTGTCTAGGGCTCTCTGATGTCATAACACAACACGACCACTAAATTTGCACAGACCTAGAAAATGTGTGCAATTTTTTTTGCTATTTGTTTTCTAATTTAATATTCGTCCACTAGACCAGATGTTCATGTGCACTGAAACATCGTCCTCGGATATCAAAGTGTTGTAACGAGGATGAACTAGGGTACATTCATTGGTTAGGGCGTTTCCTTATGAACGCATGCCCACATACATGCCATTTTCTATTAGAAAGGAAATGGGCAAAACGAGGCGAACTCAAGGGTATAATGACCAACTTAGAGTTGAATGCACCATTCATACATCAATTTGTTCCTGACGCTCTCTGTTCTCGCAAACGCTGCAATTCACTCACTAAAATTACTCATTGTTGTGTTTTCTCCCTCGCGCTTCTCTTAGAAAGGACTCTATATTGTACCACTGGTGACGATTGAGCCAAATCACTGGTGTCAGTCCATCAAGCTCATGCTTATAGTCACCATCTGCTCCTGACAAAGGTGTTCGTATCGCCATCGTCGGGTCCTGACAAACGATTATACAAACTAAAAAAAGTGTCATCTGCCTAGAAACCAAAACCCCAAAATACAACCCAAAAGAAAGAACACATACAACATAAGCCATTTCTGTTACAGTCTTGTTAAGTCTCAATCAACTAATACTTAACAAAGTTTCAGTCTGATGATATATCCGTAAGATCTTACATTGAGATTCGTGCAAAATTTTCTTTTCAGATTTTTTTCTTCTATTTCTCTCTTGCATGTTATATCACTTGACTCAGACTTGATCAAATCTCAGTCAACTGAGAACTAGCCACACCCATTCCGTGAGGCTCTCAGTAGATATAAAAGAAAGAGCTAAGCCTATCACCGTGACTCTTGAGTTAAAGGGGCTCCTTTCCGTGTTTGCCAATGCATTTGTTTTGCCTTCCAATGAATGAAAAACCACACACGTCCTCCAACAATCTGTGATCGATTTCACGTGAGATAAGCACAGATGGTAATTCAGCTCGAATTCAGTCATACAAAAGATCGAAGTATGCAAGTTCCGTATGGAGGATTCGATGGAAAAAGTCCAAAATAAACCTTCAACTTGTAGACGAAAGCTAAATCGAACCCTGAATTTGCAATCCCGGAAATCAGCACACCGAACACTCTGATCCCGGTCTATTTTAAACCTTGAGGGTGTTTAACCGGTATTCGCTGACGTGGCAAGGATCGTTTATGGGCTGGCTGGACATTAGGATGAATTGCACTGGCCCATTAACGCAGTTGCTCGCACGCTTGCTTTTTTTTTTATTTTCTTTGCTTTCCATTATCGTGATGATATATTTTTAATTTTCTTTGTTTTCCATTATCGTGATGATATTTTAAATTTTCTTTGTTTTCCATTAACCTCAGGACGTCGCACTCGCAAAGGCCTCATCTAGCCAATCGGAATGAAGGCTACTAACAAATATATTTAGCGTGTATTTGTATATAAGAACATAAATGAGCGTTCATATATGAAAACCTTTTTGGATTTTCTTCGAAATATTTCATAAAAAATAGCAAACAGTTTTGAAATACCGAATATATTTTTTAAACACAAATAATTTACGAAATTCTAAAAATAAAAATAAAAAATGTGACACGGTGACATTTTGCCAAACTGTAACATTTTACATTTTTCTTAATGACAATAAAGAATTAATAAAACTATATAAACATGTTTCAAAAAATTCTTCAGGTTTTTAAATTTTGTTCCCATGTTTTCAAAAAATGTTTATGATTTAAATAGTGTTCACTCAAAATTGATTGGGTTTCAAAAATGCTCGTTTTTAAAAAAAGTATTCAGCATTTTCAAAAGTGTTCGCATTTTAGAAAAATTGGAGATTTAAAAATTGTTCAGGTCTGCACAGTTTTAATATTCGTTTGCCCCTAAACAATCTTTCAAAGATCGACACTGTTGTGTGTGGATAAATAGTTTAGGCCTCTCATTATAGCATCAACAGCTAATGCGTCTAGTGGCTAGCTGGAGGACTTTTAGGTGTGTTAGATCTTTAGTTCGATTTCTGTAGGCCATTCGCCACGTGTCGTGCTCTGGACGCTCCCTTCGGATATTTTTTATTTTTCCGTACGCGTTTTTTGCTTATTGAACGGTTTTTTCCCGGGTTTTTTTGACGTTTTGGTTTTCCACCGGACTTCCTTAACTTTTCGACGAAAAAAATTTATCAAACAAAAATTGTGCGGAAAAACAAGTTTTTTTTTTTCACGAAAATCACGGTTTTGCTTCCGCGAGAGGCACGGTTGTGCTTTCGCGAGAGTCACGCCGTGCCTCTCGAAAAGGAAAAAAAAACGTGTTCTCTAATTTTTTTTCTCTTTTTTGTGAGAGTCACGGTTTTGCTTCCGCGAGAGGCACGGTTATGCTTACGCGAGAGTCACGGCCATGCCTCTTTCGGCAAGGGAAAAAGACGCGTTTTTTTTTCTTTCGCGAGAGTCACGGTTTTGCTTCCGCGAGAGGCACGGTTGTGCTTTCGCGAGAGTCACGGCCGTGCCTCTCGGAAAGGAAAAAACGTGTTTTCTGTTGTTTTTTTTCTTTCGCGAGTCACAGTTTTGCTTCTGCAAGAGGCACGGTTGTGCTTTCGCAAGAGTCGCGGCCGTACCTCTTTCGAAAAGGGAAAAAAATCAGTGCGCTCGGTTTGGTTTTTTCGTCCGTTTTTTTTCGTGAAAAAAAGTTCGTCAAAACCTATCAACATGGGATCTAGTTTTGAAGATCTCAACGCGAGGAATTCAACGGTGAAAACGGTTCGAGATTTGAAGACACGGTTTAAGAGATAAAACGTTTTGAATAAACGAATCTACGAAAAAAGGGAAAACGCTCCGGTTACGACAAGTGGCGCACATGCAGCGCGCCACTCGTCGTAACATGGGGTTTGGGGGTGATCTTTGCAATGAGTACTCCTCAATTGGTTATTTCGTACTTCGCGACCGCTGTCGAACGTGCCTTTTAGTATTTCCATTTTGCGTGTTATGAAAAACAAACTGTCTCCCTCGGTTTTTTTTGGTTTTTTTTTTCACTTTGCATCATCAAAAAACAAAGGGAAAAGCTTACGTTCACCCGACCGATCACGCGTGCCGCATCCGCCGGCTCCGCGTCCGTTGGATCATATGTTGATCGGATGGACGAGAGTCTCTCCGTTTTCGCGTCACGCATGTCCTTTTTCTGAAACATACCCAATGTTTCAGGAAAACGACCCTGCAGCTGGAAGCGGTCATTCCCGCAGCAGCGTGTGCTCGCAGGGCTGGGAGGGCGACGACTCGATCTGGGAGGGTGGCGGCGCGACCGGGGCTAACCCACCACCATGACGACGACGGCGTCTTCGGGACCGGCGGCGGCCGGCGGCAACCCAAGCAGGTACGAGATCTGTCCGCCGCGCGCACTGGTGTGAGACGGGCCAAATCCTGCAGCTCGGCCACCGCTCTTCATGGATCCCTCGCCGAGATCCGTCCACTGCCCTGATGCACAAGTCGTCGTCGCCGAGCACCGCTGCCTGTAAGCGCCGCCATTTGTAGGTCGTCGTCGCCGAGCACCACCGCAGGTCTTCTTCACGAGCGCATCCATGCCGGATCTCCGCCGCCAAATGCCTCCCGGCGACTAGATCAATGGATCCGGCGAGATCCGCCACGCCGGCGTGGAGCACTATCAACCTCACCGCCGTTCTGGCACCACCCGAACTAGCAGCAGCCACATCACGGCGATGTATGTTCACGTTCATTCCAAGTTTCTGCAACAACAACGTTGTTGCGGAATGACGACGACGTGTTAGTGCGCGGTGTGCCCGTATTGTTGTTGCAATTTTTTGTAACAAAGATGTGTTTCTAATTTTTGCAACAAGAGATTTGTTGCAGAAAATTAGAGCTGAACAGGTTTTGCAACAAAGGACTTGTTGCAGGAAATTAGAAAAAAAAGGTTTGGCTGCGAAGGTCTGGAATTTTTACAACAAGAGTTTTGTTGCAGAAAATTAGAAAAGAATAGGTTTCGCAACAAAGGACTTGTTGCAGGAAATTACAAGAAAAAAAGGTTTCACAACAAAGGCCTTGTTGCAGAAAATTAGAGAATGCTTAGTTTTGCAACAAAAGTATTGTTTCAGGAAATTAGAGAAGAGGGGCCGGGGACTCATATCACTTAATCAGGCGGCTCGCGAGGCGGCGGATCTTTTAAAAAGATCCGCCGGCCGACGCCTAGCACTGCCCAAAAACAAACTGTTTCCGTCTGTTGGGCCAGCCCAGTCGCGCTTGCGGTCAACAATCCTGGGATTCGGCATGCCACATAGACAATCCCTGTTTGGGAACATTATGAAGGTTTAAAATAGACCGGGATTAAAGAGTTCGGTGTGCTGATTTCCGGAATTGCAAGTTCAGGATTTAATTTAGCTTCCGTGTACAAGTTTAAGGTTTGTTTTAGACTTTTTCAAGGATTCGATGCTCGTACTTTTGCGTGTATAGAATAGAAGAATCGTCCACCGAGATCGCCAGTGACTGAAAACAACTGTCAGGTGAAGCAACAGTCAGAGAGCTTCAGAGTTACTTTCAGATCATAAGTGACACCAATTTAACCCCCTAAATTTCATTCTTTACAGTTCGTTTTGTATCTCCTATAATCACCATTGGAGAGCACTCGGTGAGCCTCCACTCACTCGGGATCCAGTTGCAGAAAGTTTCTATATATATTGATAGTCCTTTTCCTCACTGTTATTTGATTCCACATCTGCGCATCACAAACCCAGCAGATGCGTCTACTTTATCCCCCCAAAGAGAAAAAACAACATCATCTACAGATCACATATATAGCGATCGCTGTCGCAGGTAGGCTGACGAGTGGAGCAACCACCAACCACCACCGGAGCAGGTCGCGACCGGTGATCGCCGGTGAGCCGCAGGCAGGCAGCCCAGCTAGAAATGTACAAGGCCATGGCATGGGGATCAGCAGATGACGCAGGAGTTGGGGTCCTCCTCGGCGCTGCGGACGAAGTAGTACGGGTGCGGGACGTGGTGCTGCGGCGGCGGCGGCGCGTACCAGTAGTGAGGCGGGTACACCACCTGCTTGCTCCCGTCCTTCTTCTCCTTGTCGCCGTCCTTCTTGTCCTTATCGCCGTCTTTCTTGTCCCCGCCCTTCTTGTCGTCCTTCTTCTCCTCCTTGGCCGGGCCGACGGAGACGATGTGCGCCCCGGGGAAGAACTTGCGCAGCTTGCCGACGACGTCGACGGGGTCCATGCTGCCGACCACCGTCATCTTCTGGTCCTTCATGTCCACGCCCATGGTGTCGATGCCTGAGCCACGCACGGCACACGAAGTGAGTGTGAGTTTTCACCGCCAGTATGGATCAGCGGCAGGAAATTCTGTCCAGCTCCATGATCGGAGCGAAGCAGAGCAAGACAGGAGGAGGGAATTGGGGAAGAGGAAGCAGGGGAGAAGAGGAGCACCGTGGAGGCCGGAGACGGCCTTGAGCGCCTTCTGCTTCTGCCTGTCGTCGTGCAGGTCCAGATTCAGCACCACCTTCTGCACCCGGCCGTCAGACAAGAAAAACCATCAGAACCCCGAGCAGCAAGATCAAGAGTCGCAGCTGAAATCTGCAACGTAAAGAAACCCCCAAATCCCCAATCGGACCGGCCGCAGTCACCTTCATAGCGCCGGCGACCGAACAGACGGGCGGCACACCAGGCAACGGAGGGCTTCGCCGGCGGCGCCTACAGCCGGCAACGTGATAAAATTTGTGGGTTCAGGAGGTGGAGGAGCGGCGTGGGTGTGCGTGCTCTGTCTCACGGGCGATGAACTCGATGCGCAAGAACAGAGGAAGTGTGGTGGTAGTGTGTGTTCTGGGCGGCAAGGGATCGGGGCGCGGCGGGTTTATATAGGCAGCCCGGGGCGGGGCACGTCGACGTCGCTGCGCCCTATCGCCCCGTCCTGCTCGTCGCCTTGTCCTCTTGGATTTTCAAAGGGGCGCAGGAGCGACGTCACGGCAGGGCAGCGGGAAGGAAGCTGCCACGAAGCCGCCTCCCTCCGGGCCTGGCCGGACCGGTCGTGCTGGAACTACGTGACGTGACCCACCGGCGCGTAACGGAGAGAGAAACCGGTGGATATTAACATAATCGCACGGGTTTCGTCCGTCCTGTCGCTGTCGTCGCGGGTGATTGCGCCGGATCTCGGGTCGATCGGGTGGGCGTGGCGGGGATGGATTGCCGCGACGACCCTGACCCTGACCCCCGCCGGGTCTCGTGTCCACACGCCCACCTACACGTCCTAGGTGCGCCCGGGCTGCCCGCCCTGGCCTGGCCATATCGGGGGACACTTGACGGTCTTGGCTGATCCGGTGCCGGAGCGCCAGTGCGTGGCCAGCTGACACCGGCAGCGACGGCGGCTCCGGGTCGCCATTGGAGCAACTGTACTGCACCAACTGCGAATCGAGAATGACCGGACCGAAGAAGGTAGAAAACTTGAGCGCGTGATCACGACTGTTGCTGAGTGCCAGTACTGAACCGTACGTGCTGGGAAGATATCTCCATCGTCGCACGCTGCCTGATCAATCTCCAAGAGCGCAAGATCGTGAAATACAGCGCCTAAAGAGATTCAGCAAACCGCGCAGTGTTCTACAGATGTACCGTGACAGAGTGGCCTCAGAGAAAGGAAGGAAACAAAAAGAACAGCCAGTGTACGTTTGACTACACTAGAAGCCACAGAGGATCTGTTTGGGGGTGATTCGCCACACGGACAAAAAATGACAGAGACTGAGCACGAACTCAGATTAATTTTTAAGCAGACAATACACTGCACTCCTCACACAATCAAGGCCCCTGTTTCTTCTCAATGATGTTTTGTCTGATATGGATAAAGTTAGACTGATTGACAAGTTCACCACTGAAAAGTTAAAAGATGCTCTTTTCTCTATTAAACATATTACAACAGTACAAGGCCAACCCACAAATTTTCCCTTGCATCTGTCCGCGCGGACATGGTGCGGCAGGCTGCCATCCAATGCTATCCTGTAGTATATGTCTGTCACTAAATTCAAATTCAAATGAACTTCGATCCACATAGCGTGCCGGTCACACCGGCGTCGGATCACATGCCCGATCACAACTAAAAAGAGGCAAATATATTAGGCCAACTTCTACCGCAGACCCCATCTGGTATCGATTTGTCCAAATTCCAAATTATGTCTTGTAGTGCCAGCCAGGAGAATAATTTAATCTTAGGAGGTGCCCAAGTCTTCCAAACCATCTCTGGCAACGCAGACTTGATCAAACCTGCGAATTGCATCATGTATGCATGGGCGGCCGAGTAACATCCGTTCGCCGTGAACTTACAACGGATACCATCGCTAGTGCCCGGAAAGAGGTTCATTTTGTGGGTTTTCGACCAAAGGTGGCAAAATTGTTGTATTAGGATAACCGAAAGTCCACCTTGTAATACAATATGTCTGGTCCAAGATTTATTAGCCATCGCCTTAGCGACCCAACTGTTGGTGTGCTTGGAAATGGAGAAGATGCCTGGAACAATGTCTTTAGGTTTGAGTCCATTCAACCAAGGGGAGTGCCAAAAACTTGCCTTCGTTCCATCACCAATGGTGATTGTCATTGCCGCATAGAAAAGGTCATTGTCTTTATCGTCGCATGGGGTTTTGAGGCCAGCCTCTGCGGGTCCACCAATGCAAACCATAGCCAACGAAGCTTAAGTATGATTTATTTTGCTTTGTTGCTTCGTTAAACTGTTGAATTGTGGTTAATTTGTGCTATATGAGTTCATGAATTTGAGGCTTTGTGTTTGACCATGGATGCCTGACAGTAAATATAAGGAGTCGTCCTGGCCATCTGTGGGCGCGCTCGCGAACATTTAGGGGGGTGGATCTCCCAAGTCCGGCCGTAGATGCTCCCACCTCAGTATCTTGTATGAGAGGGGAATTTGAGTCGGCTCCAAGCACTGATTTGCTAAGCAAAGACGTTTGGTCCATCACAAGAGAGCAAGAGTGGTACTTTTTCAGACCAGTTGGACATTATCTTCTGAAACTTATATTGGCAAAACTTACACTATTCTTTACTGTCCAGCAGTTCTTGTGAATGCCCGTGCCCTACGCCCCCCTCCCCCAAAAAAGGAAGTCATACAACAGCTACTGGATGACCGGTGCAAGCCTTGCAAACCCGGGGACACAGTATAACGCACGCCGTCGATCATCATAACGGGTAGGCTGACGAGTAGAGCAACCACCAACCACTAGCGGAGCAGGCGTTCCCGATTGATCGGCAGGCATGCTATGAGATACAAATGTACAAGCAGGCAGGCGGCCCATGGAATTGATCAGCAGATGACGCACGAGTTGGGGTCCTCCTCGGCGCTGTGTACGACGTAGCGCGTTGTCGGCGGCGGCGGTGGGTACCAGTAAGATGGCGCGTTGTCGATACAGTATAACGCACGCCGTCGATAATCGTAACGGGCAGGCTGATGACTACAACGACCACCAACCACTAGCGGAGCAGGCAGGCAAGCTATGAGATACAAAGGCGGGCCTTCGAAATTGGAATTGATCAGCACATGACGCACCAGTTGGGCTCCTCCTCGGCGCTGTGTACCACGTAGCGCGGCGGCGGTGGGTACCAGTACGATGGGTACACCGGCACGACCTGTTTCTTGTCTCCGCCGGCGTCGTCCTTTTTGTCGCCGCCGTCTTTCTTGTCGCCACCGCCGTCCTTCTTCTCCTCCTTGGCCGGGCCGACGGAGACGATGTGCGCCCCGGGGAAGAACCTGCGCAGCTTGGCGACGACGTCCACGGGGTCCATGCTGCCGAGCACCGTCATCTTCTGGTCCTCATGTCCATGCCCATGGTGTCGACTGTCGATACCCGAGAAACCACAATTGTTGTCGTCAGAAGTGTCAAATTCAGATACTGAGGAAGCAGAGGAATCGAAGAAGAGGAAGAAGCAGGGGAGTACCGTAGAGAAGAGAGACGGCCTTGAGCGCCTTCTGCTTCTGCTTCTCGTCCTGCACGCCCACCTTCAGCACCCCCTTCTGCATGCAGCCCCCAGACAAGAGCAAAAACCAAATCAGCAAGCCGTTCGACGAAATCAACAGCCGCGGTTTAAACCAGAAACCCCAAATCCCGAATCCGATCGATCGCAGTCACCTTCATAGCGCTGGCGGCGAAACAAACGGGCGGCGCACAAGGCAACAGAGGGCTTCGCCGGAGGCGACAGTCAGCAGCGTGACAGAATCAAAACCCTTGGTCTAACTGAGCTGAAATGTTCCCAGATTAGTTTGTAGTACTTATATGGTTTACTGAAATATTTTCACATTTTAAAGAAAAATGTGCTGAATTTTGAACCAAAAAATTCAGCACATTTTTCTTTAAAATGTGAAAATATTTGAGTAAACAATACAAGTACTACATAAAATTGAGCAAGCGAACTAAAATTGCCAATAGCCAAACTTGATGAGTTCAGATTTTCCCTATATCAGTGTTGGATACATGTATGGTTTGACTATATTTTCAGTCTATTGGAAAAATAAATTTTGAACCAAAATTTGAATGAAACAACTAAAACTCTCGATATCCCGAATGAGCTGAAACAACTAAAACTCTTGATATCCCGAATGAGCTGCATTTTTTTCAGAACTGTACTCGATACATATGTGGTTTACTGCATTTCTGCAATTTTTGAAATTTTTGAAGTGAGCCAAAAAGTTGAGTGGGCCAACTAAAACTGCAATTGAAAGTCCTCGTTCCGACATGCTGCTGATGTGATTTTTTTTTTTTTTTGCCAAACCTATATTTGCAAGGGAGACTCATCCGTCGCAAATCACTCCAAAACATTTGGTTAGACCTATCTACAACAATTGGCACCAATATATGGTGCTCGTGTTGGGTATAACAAACCAGTAAAGTATTTCCCGCAAAAAGAAAACACAGTACAGTAGATGTTTTATGCAAAATCGACACCAATTGTGAATGGCCTGTGCAATTTTCTCCCCGTCCTGCCTTCCCTCCTACGTACACGTCAGAGTCAGAGGAACCACAAAAGTTCACGTCGAGCTCGACAGTCAGGCAGTTGTGCAGATGATCAATCAATCGACATAGAACTTTTCAAGGGCCATGGGTGGAGGAGATAAAAGAGATGCTTCACTCGTTTTTTTTTTCGGGAAATCTTCCGATCTATTCATCTTCAATCACGGCAATAGAATGAATACCGAAAATAATAAAAATTACATCCAGATCCGTAGACCACCTAGCGACGAGTACAAGCACTGAAGCGAGCCGAAGGCGCGCCACCGTCATCGCCCCTCCATCTTCGGAGTCGGGCACAACTTGTTGTAGTAGACAGTTGGGAAGTCGTCGTGCTAAGGCCCCATAGGACGAGCGCACCAAAACAGCAACCGCCGCAGACGAAGAACAACGTAGATCGGAAGGATCCAATCCGAAGACATACGAACGTAGACGAACACCAACGAGATCCGAGCAAATCCACCAAAGATAGATCCGCTGGAGACACACCTCCACACGCCCACCAATGATGATAGACGCATCACTGGAACGGGGGCTAGGCGGGGAGACCTTTATATCATTTTCAGAAAGCCGCCGCCGTTTCGCCTTCCTGAGTAGAACACAAACCCTAACAAAATCGAAAGGAACGACTAAAAACGAAGCCCTCCCGCCGGCCCTTGGCAGGATCCACCACGCCTCCATGACCCTAGGTCCACGGGAGACGAGGCGGATCTGCTTCAAAGCCGGCGAGAGGTAGGACCTGCTTCACTCGTTTTCTGATTTCAAAGTGTATTGGGTTAGACGTTCTGCTAATGTTGCCGCGCATAAGCTTGCTAAGGTAAGGGTAGGGAAAGAACTTTGTAAGGTCTGGTTAGATGTTCCACCAGATTGCATTCTGGATGTTATCACAGATGAGATTCCAAACTTCGTTGATTAATAAAGCGGCAATATTAACTAAAAAAAAAGAGTCAGAGGAGCCAAACCCGCGGCCAGGCCGGGGATGGATAGCCGCGACGACCCTGACAGGTCTCGCGTCCACACCAGCGCACCTACACGTACTCCTACGTCCGTGGCCCCTCCGTCGGGCCATCTCGGGGGACTTGACGGTCTTGGCCGATCTGGTGCCGGAGTGCCAGCGGGTCGCCAGGTGACACCGGCAGCGACCGTGCCTCCGGGTCGGCCTGGTCGCCATTAGAGCACCTGTACTGCACCGAATGGGAATCAAAATGGCCGGACCGACGAACGTAGAAAACTTCAGCGCGTGACCACGACGGCTGCGGAATGCCAGTACTGAACCGTACGTCCTGGGAAGATATCTCCATGGTCGCACGAGAAACGTTACGGCCATCCGGTCCTGTAGCTCCACCGGTGCCTGATCAATCTCGAAGAGCCGACAAGATCGCAAAATCTTCGGCCCGAAGAAATCTGGCTCTCATGGTCTGGTCCCAAACCACCCAATATTTTTTTTTAGCATCAGTGCAGACACAAGCGCTCATATACACGCACATACACTCACCCCTATGAACGCATCCGAAAGACTGAGTCGGCATATCATCTTAAGATTTACGAAGTCACCGTAGACACCTCGTCGTCGACAGGAACGTCTCCTCCCACTGAAAGCGCATCGCCGGAAATCCTGAAATAAATTCAGGAAGAATGCGAGCACCAAGATTTGAACCCTGGTGGGTTGAGGATACCACTGTCCACCTAACCATCTTAACCACAGGTTGGTTCGCAAACCACCCAATATTTGGAGCGTTGATTTCGTAGCCATTTCAAAAATAGCCGATGGAGAACAAACCCAAATTATTTTTTAAACACAAGACATATACAGAACAACACCGCCACACAAACAAGGCCCCTGGCCAGATGGTCAACACTTTTGACATTTGGTAGCGGAAGGTTTACTTGTCTTGTTCAACGAGTTCTACCATGGTAGACTAAGCCTTTCTAGATTTAATTATGGTGTTCTGAATCTTTTCTAAGGTTTTAAATTGTAGAGATAATAGTGAGCACAAAAACAGATACTAACTTTTACTAACAGTAGGTTTATATACTACTATATGTAGTTATCCTTCCGCAGTAAGTTATGCATGAAATGCATAAGATAAACACATGGCCCAATAAATTGATCTTTTCTAATACATTCCCTTGAAAAGGTAGCCTTCCTGTTTTGTACACGATTGGGTTATCTGGTCTATGAATCACAGGGAAGTGACAGTTATGGTAGACGATCAAGTTGACCCTTTCTGTTAAACGAAGCAAGGACTTAGGCAATTGGTTCCTTTTCTCCTATAATTCTGCTTGATGTAGTTATAGATGTGTCGCATTTGCTAATTAGGGCAAAGACAAGGTTTGTTGCAAGGCATTGTTCCTTATCTAGAAGAATATACTGTTGACATGTTCCCATATGACATATAGAGTGCTGCAAATCTAAAGCTTATATTGTGTTTATTTGGGCTCTTGTCCAGCCTGAAAGTAATTTTCCACAAGCATGAGCCATCTTTTTTCAGTAAGCTAAGGAAAAAGGATAACTATCCTTCCATATGTTGTGTGGAAGGAGTATAAGTCGTATTTATTTTGGTTTTCTTTCAACTGTTGTTAGACTGAGCAATAAGTATTGGAAGCGAAAAAGCTGAAGACCTGGAAAAGGAAACATCACAATTATGGTGCTAGACTTACACCAAGACACTCAGATGCTTGATGACATGGATTGGTTAGTTGTCGGGGATTTCAACTATATTAGGTACTTCGATAATAGAAACAAAGATGGAAGAAATATTCATTAAATGTTTGACTTTAATCCAACAATTAGCTCTCTTACTCTAATTGCCATACTACTCAATGGAAGAAGCTACACTTGGAGAATATGCAAGAGGCTCTCCTTATTGGAGAACTTGGATCGGTTCTTCTTCTTTGAATCATGGATTGTAAATTACCCTAGCACTTTAGCAATGCCTCTCGCAAGACCTATTTCTACGATAAACCTTGTGTAAAATTTCATAGGAGAGATTGGTGCCTCCATCCCTAAATCAGTAATATTTAGGTTTGAAATATTTTGTTTGCAGCACCATGGATTCAAAGAAAGCAATCACACATTTGGGAGTAAGATGTTCAGAAAATTGATAGTTCTAAAAGATTTAATTGCTAATTCAATAGGTTAAGTAAAGTGTTAAAATGTGATACAAAAATCTTCCCAATCTCGTTAGCATCATTGAAGTAACAATTTTTCCATTATCTTCTGTGATAATATTGGGGAAATTATGCCTATCCCCACTCGGGAATGGAATGAAAAATGTGGTAGTACGGGTGCGGGTGGTGGTGCTGTGTCGGCGGGCACACCACCTGCTTCTTGCTCTCGTTCTTCTTATCCTTCTCTTCAACTTTCTTGTCCCCGTCGGTGCCGTCCTTCTTGTCATCGTCCTTCTTCTCCTCCTTGTTGGTCCGACAGAGACAATGTGCCTATCGACGACCGAGGCGCGGATCGGGAGCATCGGGGGAAGGCACATAGCATCTATGTCCATCCTCCGGCATGATACTAAACAAGGGGGCTAGGAGTAGTTGATATGAGGCAGTGAATGTATGTTTGTGAGGTATAGCCATCGTCCGCTCTCCTCTCGCGACCGCGTCGCCCCCGCGGGCGACCTCCTCCTCCTCCAGCCCCCTTCCCCTTCCTCCCCGCCGCCGTCTCTACCGCCCGCGGTCAGCCTAGCCCCGGAGACGTTGGTGGTGGCGGCCCCTGACCTTCCCCTCCCGGTGGCTGTCCGACGCGGGGCGGAGCTGCACGGGGGGGG
>LR738710.1:899453176-899465701 GCA_902687465.1 Secale cereale | reverse complement strand
GGGGGGTGCTCCTAGGTAGCGGCGGTCTGCCTGGCGGCGGGGTGGCGCAGCGGCGCGACCTGGCGGCGGCGCTCGGCCCAGTTCTGGGCCTGGGTGGGCCAACGACGGGGCGGTTCTGCGGCGTGACTCCCAGGAGGCGGGGGAGCGGCTGGGTGCTGGCGGCGCCAACGCCAGCCTGCTGCAGCGTGGCCGACGGGGCTTAGCGGTCCCGTTTCAGGCCTGGCCGGGCCAGGGATGGACTGGTATACCCCGCTGCCGTGTCCGGACGATGACCGCGACGGTGCCAGAGGCGCAGGCCTCTCGCATAACGACGATGGAGGTGATTTCCTCCCGCTCGGCCTTGGTGTTGTTGCTCCCGTCGCTTGGCTCTTCTCTCCAGTCTTCTTGGCCTCGTTTTGGTGCTCGCAGTGAGACAACGTGTGTGGCGGCGCAACCGTGATGGCGCATGGTGTTGGGCGGTGGTTTGGCTGGTCGGCTCCAGTTTGGCGGTGGGGTTTGGAATGCCGGAGAAATCCTTGCCGGTTCGTCCGGCTCCGACGCGGTGACACCGGTGGGTGCCACTATTCCTTCTTGGACGATGTCGGTGGTAGCCATCCCCCACTTCCCTCCGCGTACTGAGGGAAACCCTAGGACTCGTCCAGGCAGCAGCGTCGTCGTGTCGCATCCTTCTTGGAGGTGCTGCTTAGTACGCGGTAGATCGGAGCTTCGGGCTCTGGTGGTTTGTTTCCGAAGGGCGCAGCGGTGGCGGGTCATCCGCGCTTTGTCGAGCAGCCGATGGTTGCATTTGTTTTTTCTTCTTTTTGTAAATTGAAACATGAGCGATCTTATTTTTGCAATGCATGATGAATGTGATTTATTTTCCCTCAAAATTATACATTTTTTGCCTGTAATTTTAGGTTTTCAAGAGGAAAAATATACCGTTAAAACCCCAAAATACAACTGTCCTGTATGCATAATTTTAAAAACAAGCAACTGTCCAATTTGTAATTCTGTGGCATACAACTACTCTATCCGTAAAGAAATATAAGAGCATTTAGAACACTAAAGTAGTGATCTAAATGCTCTTATTTTTCTTTACGGAGGGAGTACAACATTTTGGAGACGGTGCCCCCCAAAAACAGAAAAGAAAAGGGGGGATTTATATTTCCGAAGTTACAAGAAGGCACAATATTAGGCCTACAAAATTAATATCAATATCAGCGAGCCGTAATAACAGGGAGAATCTGAGCCACCCACAATCATCACACAAGCATGCCAATCATAGTGCGATTTCGCATGATTCAGCTGAGCTGAATTTAATTATACTCCTATCCTATGACGTGAATCGCCATGGTTTTAATGCTGATTTGCACTCTCTTTTTCCATCAGGTAATTACGCGGTCGTATACGTAAGTGCAACGCGCGCCGTCGATCGCTGCGGCAGGTAGGCTGAGGAGTACAGCAACCACCAACCACCGGCAGCGGCGGCGGCAGAGGAAGACAGGCAGGACAGGACAGCGACGAAATGTACAGGGGATGGGCGGCGTCGGCGTCGATCAGCAGATGACGCACGAGTTGGGGTCCTCCTCGGCGCTGTGGACGACGTAGCGCGGTGGCGGCGGCGGCGGGTACCCGTAGTGCGCGTAGCCGTAGGGCGGGTACACCGGCATGGCCGGCTTCGCCTCCTGCTGCTTCTTGTCCCCGTCTTTCTTGTCACCGCCGCCGTCCTTCTTGTCGCCCTCCTTCTTGTCTCCGGCGGGCTTCTTGTCCCCGCCGGCGCCGTCCTTCTTGTCGCCGCCTTCCTTCTTGTCGTCCTTCTTCTCCTCCTTGGCCGGGCCGACGGAGACGATCTGCGCGCCGGGGAAGAGCTTGCGCAGCTTGGCGACGACGGCGACGGGGTCGACGGTGCCCACGACGGTCATCTTCTGGTCCTTCATGTCGACGCCCAACAGGTCGATGCCTGATGCGGTCCAAATTGGGATACGGGTGAGGATTCTGACCTTCAATTCCGCCCAAAATTACTGCGACACGAAGCAGAGCAAGAGGAAACATGGATGAGCTAGTACCGTGGAGACCGGAGACGGCCTTGAGCGCCTTGGCCTTGAGCCTGTCGTCGTGCACGTCCAGCTTCACCACAATCTTCTGCGGGCGCAACAGAACGGAAAGCAAATCAGCAAACCCTTCGAGCAAAACCAAGAAGCACAAAACGGAACCCGAATCAACTCCCCAGCTCGATTGACAGCAGGTAATCACGCACCTTCATGGCGGTAAACCGGGGAGTGTCCTTCAACGGCGATCGACAGCAGCTAATCACGCAGCAACTGGACAAGGCGGAGGGGCGGAGCGGAATGGGACGGCCGGCGTGCGGAGTGTACCGTGTCTCTGTCTCTCTGGCGATGGATTCTGTGGCTACTGGCGACGGACAAATTGCGGGTGGCAGAGGGAGTGTCCGGCCACTGGTTTTATAGGCGGCACCAGACCGCGACCCGGCGTGGCGAGAGGACGGCCGGGCGTTTGCGTTTACGTTGGGGCCAAGGAAGCCACGACGGAGCTCGCCACGGGCGGATCAGGGCGGTATCAAACACCCATGGATTACGCTGAAAAATGAAACACTGTTGGATAACCTCAGGGCGGCAAGAAGTATGTAAGAGCATCTAAAGCCGGATTTGGTAAATCCGGCCCCTCAATCATCCGCGAACATGATCGAGAGCGTCTGCAGAAACTGACCGGGCCATCTCCACGTACAACTCTTTCATATTTATCCGCTAAATTCATACAAAATAATGCAGAATATATAGCTACGTAAAAATTCTATACTACTCAAATTTCAACGTTGTCGAAGATGGCTTGAGTCGCCTGCGCCGAAGCCTGGGCCGCCTGCGCCGTCTCCATCTGTTGCCGATGGCGACACCTGGCCTCCGAAGCCGACTCCGAGCGGATGGTGTCGTGGATTTAGCACGGCAGATGTCCTAGCAAAATGACTTAGTCGTGAGGCCATCTCTACGGGTTAGCTTAAAGAGGTTAAAGCGGACAAAGGACACCGGGATTTTATACTAGTTCGGCCCGTTCGATAAAGGTAAAAGCCTACGTCTAGTTTGGTGTGTATTGCTAGGTCTTCGATGACCAGGGAGCGAATCCGCTTTGCCTGTGTCTCGAGCTGTTGTTCTGTCTCCTGAAACCGTCGCCGGGTCGTCCTTTTATATAAGAGGTGATGCCCGGTCCGGTTTACAGAGTCCCGAGGCCGGCTCATAAACGTGTCCGCCTCGATCTCTACTCTTTCTATCTTACATTCCATGTTACATAGTATGACGGTTTACAAATTATGGGCCCTAACACCTGGGCTCTAAACCTCTTGGGCTGGAAACCTTCTACTTCATGCTTCGCTGGGCCTTTGATAATATATTCTTGATAACGTAAACCGGATCCTCCTGGCCGGTTTATACCTGATAGTAATATCCCTGACAGATGGCGTGCTGCTCCGGCCACACATCCACTGGCCTCCACAGCCGACTCCGAGCGGATGGAGTTAAGGATGGCGTGCTGCTCCGGCCACACTTCCACTGGCCTCCGCAGTCGACTCCAAGCGGATGGAGCTAAGGATGGCGTGCTGCTCCGACCACACATCTACTGGCCTCCGCAGCCAAATCCAAGCGGATGGAGCTAAGGATGGCGTGCTGCTCCGGTCACACATCCACGTCCCCCTCCATCGCTGACGCCTCCTACCCCCCCCCACATCCAGTGGCGGCACCTCCTTCATCGGCTCCTGCTTGAATCCTCTTACTCCTCCGCCGGTTCCTGCTCCTCCTTCTCTTCCTTCTCCACCGACTCGTGCTCCTCCTCCTATTCCTCCTCTGCCGACTCCTTCTCCTCTTCCTCTTCCTCCTCCGCCGGCACCTCCTCCTCCTCGTTGAAATCCTCCTCCTCTTTCTCCTCCGCTTCACTACGGATCCGGACCTTCTCAAGGAGGAAGAGACGGTGCTGGATTGTGTAGTAGCGGTGGCGTGGAGGCATGGCCGACGGGCTCGAGTGGCGGCGGAGGGAGGGAAGAGGTGGATGTGCTAGGGCTGGGGGCGCCGGCCGGCTTAATAGACGGCTACGGCCTCAGGCGGGGAGCCGGAGCGGCACCACGCGACGTTCACAACGCGGCGACGGTCGAGGCGCCCGCCGGACCGTCGGGTTTCCCGGCGAGTCCGGGTGGGGCCACGCCGTCAGGCAGACGTGTCGGTCGTGCCCGGGCGCGCCCAGTCTCCCCGATATTCGCCTCATATTTGGGCTGCATACGGGGTGCCGGTCAGCCTGGGCGTTTGAGGCCGGTTTGAGAGGCCCGGTTGGGTCAAAATTTCGTAACCGGTCACTGGTGCCCGGGCGTTTGAAACGGGTTTGAGGGGCCCGTTTGTATATACTCTAAGAGCCTGTCAGACTGAACAAGCTTGGCCCCTCAAACGCCCGCAGACACGCCTGCTCAGCGTCCGGGCGTGTCCGCTTTGACTCCATATTATTTCGTTCATACAACAATTTATCTCGCTTTTTTCTTCTATGTCCGGCCACATGCATGTGATTGGTGGAGAAGGAGAAAGAGAAAGAGAAAGAAATAATAAAGAAAGAAAAAAGATGCACTATGGGGCCCCAATCCTATGTGGCGGACACGTGACCATTGAACGGGCACGCCCGGGCACTTCTCATACTCATCCCATATATGAGGTGAATATGATGGCTACTGACAGTCCGGACATTTAAGGAGGCTTTAAGGAGTCCGGTTGTGTCAACTTTTTTGCTTCTCTCTCTTGTCCGGTCGGAGATCCCCGCGCCCGTCCGGTCAATTTGAGGAGTCCGGTTGTAGATGCTCTAATCGTAAGGATCGATTTGGCACCTTTGCTTTTTGGGTGAAGTTTGTTTTAAACTTTGAATTCATATAGCTTGTCGGAATTGAACCTTAACCTCTTAATTCCTAAAATCAATGTCATGTACTCATTGGTCCTAGTGAATCTCGACCTTGAAGCTGTTTGGCGTACCGGGATAAGGTCCTTCCCCGCCCAGATTGTGATCTACTCTCACTCACATCCATACCTGCACATGTCATATCCATCTTCATCCCAACCCCTTCTCTCTCGCCCTCCTGCAATCAACGTCGGTCCTCATCCAGCACCTCATAATCTCCAAGGTGGCCGGGCGCCTCAACGCGTCAACCCCGTGGCTATCCCTCATAAGCAGCTCCACGACGAAGTGCCTCCCGCGGAGCCATGTCCCGCATTTCTTCGTCGTCGTGCACCTCGAAGAAGGAGCGCGGCTACTGGTCGACCATGAACCACATGCCAATGGCGGAGAACGTCGTGCAGAGGTTCGGGTCGACCATGAGGGACACGAGCCGGGACAGTCCCGACGTTGTCTCGTCGACAGGAGGCGGGAAGCTCTGGTGATCTCGTAGAGAGCAGCGCCACTGCCTGTGGAGTCGTCCGTCTGCTGATGTTGGACAGTGCAGACGCCCGAGAAGGTGAGCACGCACATGAGGCGGCGCACGCGCGGGAGCCTGGACGGGAAGAAGTGAGCGCGATAATAGTGGCCAGCTTGCTGGGTGGCCGCCGTAGGGGTGGGTCTGCAACGTGTCACGCGTCATGGAGACGGACGCCTCGTCAGCAAGGAGAAAGGAGAAATATTGGGGTAAGAAGATAAAGATGACAAGTAGGATTGCATAGTCGTGAAAGAAGCGATAATCCGAGCTGGGATCCTCCTTTTTCCGCTACCACAAACAATATATGGTTGGTTTAGGGTTGGAATTGATCGGGATCATTGAGTACAGGGTATCAATTTTAGGGACTTGAAGTTCGAGGTTTGATTTCAGACTGGTTCTATGAATTTAAGTTTTTTTTTTTAACTTTTACTCTTGCCTTTTCTGTGGCGATTTTCCGGTCCGGCGTTGGTTGCTGGTGCTTTTTTTTTTTGCGGGGAAATTAGAACTTTATTCAATCATCTCTAGTTCCTGCATGATCAGCCAAAACGCTGGTCATGAGAAAGCTAGGAGGGGTTTCCATCCAACAGCTCGTAACCTCCAGTGTGCCAGCATACTTGGCACAAAGATGGGCTGGAGCATTGGCATTTCTTGATAGAATAACAAAAGACTGAAAAGATAAAGCTAGTTCTTCTATCTCCAATAGAACTGGCGCTACTGACGAGCGCGAAAAAGTGCGAGAAGTCCATAGATCGACTACCTCCTTGCAGTCAACCTCCATAACCACTCGCGGGAAGCCTCGGAGACGAGCAAAAAGAACACCATCACGCAAAGCCAGGGCTTCTGCTACCAATGGCTCCGTCACTCCGGGGTAGGGCTTGCTCCAGGCCGCAAGGAAGGCAGTCGACGATCTAGCGATCCCTCCTGCACCCCCTTTTCTTTCCTCAGTGGAGATCCCTGCATCAGTGTTGATTTTGATCCAATCAGCCTCAGGTGGTCTCCAGCCATAGCCAGTCAGGACTTTGGTGTGCTCCACCGGAAGCGCTAGCACCGCCAAAGCCTCCTTGATCGTTCTCAGGAACTGGGTTGGGTTTGAACTTTCCTTCTCATGTGTAATATTGTTTCTAGAAGTCCAAATCGCCCACATAATAGAAACAATTTTGGCCCTATCCGGTTCTGTAAACCTTGAGTCACAGAGAATATCTCTCTTCCATGTGTCTGGGTGAAGAGCAGGAAGTTTCACTTGTAACCATTCTCTTGCTTCCCCCCAGAACATCTTTGCATGTGTGCACTTAACCAGCGCATGCATCAAATCCTCGTCTGTAGCTTGGCAGACTTTACATCTAGCTGTAGTAACTATGTGTCTGTGTTGTAGTGTTCGTTCGACCGGAAGGATTCCCCGAAGAGCGCGCCACCAGAACACACGAACTTTTGGTACTACTTGAAGCTTCCACAACCTTGACCATAACTGTTCTTCTGTCTCTGAAGTACCCGTAATCGTCCCCTCTTCTAGAGCCAAGTGCTCGTTGCGAATCATAAGAGCTCGATACGAAGATTTAACAGTATAGACACCCATCTTCTCCCACGCCCATGCCCAAAAGTCCTCACCTCCCCCTTGCCGCAATGGTATATTCAATATAGCATCAGCCTCAGGAGCGATAAAGTTCCTTCTGACAAGATCCACCTTCCAGGACCAAGAGTCACTATCAATAAGATCTGAAACTGTGTGTAGTGTGTCACCTCCCACCTGCCTTGAAGGCTTCATGGAGAGCTTCCCTTGAATCCAAGTATCATTCCATATCGACACCGAGGAGCCATCCCCAATGCGCCTGATCAGACCCACCTTGAGCGCCTCCCTCCCTGCTATGATAGCACGCCAGGTAGCCGAGGCATTCTTAGGTACAGCAGCATGCATGAAATCCGTAAGAGGGAAATACTTCCCCTTCAATACACGACCACAAAGAGAATCTGGGTTGGTAATCAATCGCCATCCATGCTTACCAAGCATGGCTAAATTAAACATCTCAAGATTCCGAAAACCCATACCTCCTTTTACCTTCGGTGATGCGAGTGTTTCCCAATCGACCCAATGCAACGACCGCCGGTCAAGAGAACTACTCCACCAATATTTTGCCATACTAGAAGAAATACCCTTACAGACCTTCTTCGTCAATTTGAAACAGCTCATTGAGAAAGTTGGTATTGCCTGTATGACAGATTTCAAACGAACCTCCCGCGCTGCGCAAGAAACAAGCCTTTCTGTTCCGCCATTCAATTTACTTCTGATTCGTTCCCCTATATGATCAAACGTCCCACTTGTGATGCGGCCAACTGCTGTCGGAAGACCAAGATATCTTTCATTAAAAGCTTCAACAGTAATGCCCATCAAGTTCTTCATTACTTGGCGATCTGTGTCGGGGGTGTTTGGGCTGAAATAGATGGAGCTCTTCTCTCTATTCACACACTGACCCGAACAATCACCATAAATTCTGAGAATATCATTCAGACGCAGCGCACTCTGTTGCTTTGCTTGCATAAATATCAGGCTGTCATCCGCGAAGAGCAAGTGATTTATCCAAGGTGAATTCACGCTCACCCTTATACCTTTGTCCACATACGGTCTCCCAAAATTATTGAGCAAAGTGGTAAAACCCTCTGCGCATAACAGGAACAGATACGGGGACGCCGGATCCCCTTGCCTTAACCCTCTCGACGGGGAGAAATATGGCAAGAGCTCCCCATTCACACGGACAGCAAACCTGACCGAGGAAACACATTTCAATATTAGACGGATGAAAGTCGAGCTGAAGCCAAGACAAGTCATGATTGTTTCTATATAGTGCCATTCAACACGATCATATGCTTTCATCATATCTAATTTCACCGCACACACACTGTTCTTTCCTTTCCTTCTCTTCCTCATCGCATGAACACTCTCATAGGCAATTAAGACGTTATCCGTAATCAGACGACCCGGTACGAATGCACTTTGTTCCCCTCCTATGAGCTCGTCCAAAAAGATCCTCAATCTGTTCGCTATGCACTTTGATGCAATCTTGTACAGCACAGAACAGAGAGAGATCGGTCTATATTGATTAATACGCTGGGGGTGTCTCACCTTGGGAATAAGTGTGATAGTAGTGTCGTTCATCCCTTCTGGTAAGTCGCCCCCATGAAGAAATTCCAATACAGCCTGAATGATATCTTCTTTGATCAAATTCCAGTGCCTTTGGAAGAAACCCGCCGTAAAACCATCCACCCCTGGAGCTTTCGAGGGTGCCATCTGGAACAACGCCACTCTCACCTCCTCTGCTGTATATGGTTTATCAAGAAACTCGTTCATATCAGCTGTCACCCGCTGGGGGACTAAGCTTGTCAGCTCATCCATAGGTCGGTGCCCTTGGGAGGTATATAGTTCTTGGAAAAACTCTTGTACCACTGCACAATTTTCCTCCCTCGTCCGACATATGTAGCCATCCTCTCGCACAAGGTTTTCAATTCTGTTCATTCTCTTTCGCTGGGCTGCTTGCAGCTGAAAATATTTCGTGTTCCGGTCTCCCTGTCGCAACCACAGCACTCTTGATCGTTGTTTAAAAAAGATCTCCTCCTGCCGCAGGGCCTCTTTGAGCTGTTTGGCAACCGATAACTCCTCGGCAGAGGGCCCTCGCCCTATAGACTGAACACGCAATTTATCAAGCCTCATCCTCAGTTTACGAATTTTACGTGCCAGACACCCAAACTCCGCAGCACCCCATTCAGTTAAAGATACTTGCATTGCTGAAAGTGCTTGAAGAACCCCTCCAAGCCCATGCCGTCCTGACCCCTGTTGCCAATTTTGCTTAACTACTTGATCATAGTCAGGATGACACTGCCACATATCCTCATAACGAAACTGTTTATTTGCTCGAGAGCGCCCCTCAGCCGCTTGTTCCCGTAGATCCACTTTCACAAAACAATGATCAGACTCCGTTGTACTGATGTGTCTAACGTGAATATAAGCGAACATATTCAACAGCTCCGAATTGCCAAAAGCTCTGTCAATCCGAGCCTTCACATTTGCATTTCCTGCATGCCCGTTATCCCATGTGTGTTCCGTTCCAGACCATCCGAGATCCTGCCACAAACATTCTTCCGTAACTTCCCGAAACGCCCGCATTTGCCATTCAGGCCGAGCAGCCCGCGAAAAATGCTCCGACCCATACAGCGTTTCATTGAAATCGCCGACACACATCCATGCTGAATGTTGTATCGCGAACAACGTCCGAAGAAAACGCCAGCTCTGGTGGCGATCCTCCACTTTTGGTGCACCATAGAATCCGGTGAACCTCCACTTTTCTGCTCTTCCTTCCACCTTCTGCACTTCCACATCAATGTGGGCAGAACTATAATTCTTTAGCTCGACTGTAACGTCAGCCGACCAAAACAGACCAATCCCTCCACTTAGTCCTCTACTATCCACTGCAAAACACCCCGCAAAGCCTAACTGACTCTTCAGCGCTTCCACTCTCTTTGCTGAGATTTTTGTCTCCATAACAAACAGGAGACAGGGAACTTCCTGCTTCACTACACTGCGAAGCTCTCGAACTGTCGATGGGTTCCCAAGCCCTCGACAGTTCCAGCTTATACAACTCATTGCGACTGGCAGGGCTGCGACGCAGCCTCTGCCGTGCTACCGGAATTCACCGGGGTAGGTTTCTTCTTCTTCGGTTCCCGTAATTCATCCCCATCCGTTTCCTGGCTCGGATCCATCCTTGAGGACCCAGGAACTGCATCTTCACCATTGGGCTCAAATGGTGTATTTGTCAGAAGTGGTGTTTCCACCCTCCTGTAAACTTGTTGGTTAGTATTCGGTCCCCCCTTGCGCTTGTACTGCTCACGTTGTTTGATGGGGGATGTGACCTCTGCACCCTTCTCTGCGGCAGTACTAGAGTTCCTCGTCTCCGCTCTATTACTCGAGAAATCACGAAACTCCTTAGACGGGCCATCACCTGAGTACGCCCTCTTCCATTCATCCATCGGCCTCAAGTTTTTCCCAAAAGGCAAATCTCCATTGGCATCCCTAGTCCCCGGCGTCGGACAGTACAGATCTGAGTGGCCAAGCCGCCCACACGAGAAACAGAAGTGTGGCACGTTCTCGTATTGGATATCATACAAGTCTGAACTTTTCCTACGAGCTGACTCAATCAGAATCCACCTCCTAAGAGGTTTACTCACATCAATTGTAACTCTTGCTCTCAAGTATCCGTTCCCATGATCAAACGCTACATGTGTAGCTTGTTTATCAATCTGTTTGGCTATAGCAGCACTCCACTTATCATCCCGCAGATTGAAAGGAAGGTTTACAACCCTAGCCCACAACTGCAGCCTATCAAACTTGAGTTCAGAAGGACGCATGCAGTCCTCAAATTCCGACAGAATCACCGCATTCTTACTCACATGCCATGGTGAACCTTCCCAGACGCGATCACGATCCCGTTGGCTTGCAAATTCCGCTACAAACGTATTATCTCCAACAGATCGAAGAGCCAATCCCTTAGGATTCCCCCATGCCGGTCGAAGGGCACTGGTAATGGTTTGGATATGGAGCATGTTCCTGTGCAGTACCTTCCCTGCTAGCATCCACTTCGCCGGCGTGCCGTCATCCCGATCATCCAGCACCAGCGGAGTCGCTTCCTCCTCCGTGATGTCAAGTTTTCCCAGATCATCCGCTAACTTCGCCCTTGCCGCACGGGGCGACAAAGCCTCCTTCCCTCCTCGCCGCTCCGACGATGTCGCCATCCTCCGAGCGATAGACCTCTCGCCCCGCCGATTAGATCGACGTGCGCCGCCAAGTTCCACCCCCAAAACCCTAGAATCGCCTCAGGAGCGTTCCGGGAATCGCGGAGGAAAAAACCCTTTCATGTACGCATGATCTCGAAACTTATTTGGTTGCTGGTGCTTGTGGACGAGTGGGCGGGTGGGGTGGAGTAGTATACTGTAGTACAGTACAGAGCCGTGTGCGCGTGGAGGTGTGGGGAGCCGGGAAGGATCCGTCATGACACGCGACGGGGCTGGTGGGCGCGCGCGGTGGCCAGTGGCCGGGATGACGACCTTGGCGAGTCGTCTCGTCCATCGTATGAACATTGCACGTGCCGTGCGGGGGCTGAGCAACTGCTAGCGGGCATTGACTGAAAGACCGACTTTGGAGCAGGCAGATCCATGGACCGATCTGGCATTGGAGTGTAGTGCAGTGCTGTCGCTGGCTTTTTGCCAATTAAGGGATTCGATTTCATCCCAAGATAAAAGTATTAGAGTATAAGGCTATTCGTATTGTAATCTATCTCTATTAGTCTAGTTTTGGGAGTTCAAGTTTTGTAATCTATATAAACAGCCCTTGAGGTCCTAATCAATACAACAATTATTCTCCAAACTATCATGGTATCCGACGTCTAGGTTTTCCGCACCTGGTATGGCCCCGCCACCCGCGCCGCCACCCCGGCCGACTCGGCCCCTCTTCTCCATGGCCGAGTTCCGCGCCGCCGGTGCCCCGCCCTCTACCTCCTCCTCTACAACTACCCACACACCTCCCCCTCCAAACCCAATGTTCTCCCTAGCCGACAGCATTGCCGGCGTCTCTCCCTTCATACCGATCTCATTAGACCTCGGCATCCACAACTATTACCATTGGCGCCAACTCTTCATCATCCATCTCGGGCGCTGCGGCCTACGTCACCACATTGATCCCTCTGTTGGGGAACGTAGCAGAATTCAAAAAATTTCCTACGCTTCACCAAGATCAATCTAAGGAGTCATCTAGCAACAAGCATAAATGAGTGCATCTACATACCCTTTGTAGATCGGTGCGGAAGCGTTCGAAGGAACGTGGATGATGGAGTCGTACTCTTCGTGATCCTCGTCACCGATGATCCCAGCGCCGAACGGACGGCACCTCCGCGTTCAACACACGTACGGTACAGTGACGTCTCCTCCTTCTTGATCCAGCAAGGGGGGAGGAGAGGTTGACGGAGATCCAGCAGCACGACGGCGTGGTGGTGGATGCAACGGAAAAAGCTGCAGGGCTTCGCCGGCGCCCTGCGAGAGGAGTTGGAGGTGTGACGGGG
>LR738710.1:899421565-899453106 GCA_902687465.1 Secale cereale | reverse complement strand
GGGGGGAGACGCCAGAGGCTTGGGGTGCGGCTGCCTTCTCCCCCCCAGTATATATAGGGGGCCAGGGGGTGGCGGCCAGGGGGGAGAACTTGCCCCCCAAGGCATAGAGGGCGCCCCCACCCCCCTAGGGTTTCAACCCTAGGCGCATGGAGGGGGCCCATGTGGGTGCGCCAGCCCACTAGGGGCTGGCCCCCTTCCCCTTGCGGCCTACGGGGGCCTCCGGGATGGGTGGCCCCACCTGGTGGACCCCGGGACCCTTCTGGTGGTCCCGGAACACTCCCGGTGACCCCCGGAATTCTCCCGATGGCCGAAACTGGACTTCCTATATATCATTCTTTACCTCCGGACCGTTCCGGAACTCCTCGTGATGTCCGGGATCTCATCCGGGACTCCGAACAACATTCGGGTTTCCATGTGCATGTATCTCGACAACCCTAGCGTCACCGAACCTTAAGTGTGTAGACCCTACGGGTTCGGGAGACACGTAGACATGACCGAGACGACTCTCCGGTCAATAACCAACAGCGGGATCTGGATACCCATGTTGGTTCCCACGTGTTCCTCGATGATCTCATTGGATGAACCACTGTGTCAAGGATTCACTCAATCCCGTATGTTATTCCCTTTGTCTATCGGTACGGTACTTGCCCGAGATTCGATCGTCGGTATGCCCGATACCTCGTTCAATCTCGTCATGGCAAGTCTCTTTACTCGTTCCGTAATCCATCATCCCGTGACTAACTCCTTAGTCACTTTGATCTCATTATGATGATGTCTTACCGAGTGGGCCCAGAGATACCTCTCCGTCACACGGAGTGACAATATCCCAGTCTTGGTTCGTACCAACTCAACAGACACTTTCGGAGATACCCGTTGCGTACCTTTATAGCCACCCAGTTACGTTGTGACGTTTGGCACACCCAAAGTATTCCTACGGTATCCGGGAGTTGCACAACCTCATGGTCTAAGGAATAAATACTTGACACTAGAAAAAGCTTAAGCATTACGAACTATACGATCTCGTGCTAGGCTTAGGATTGGGTCTTCTCGATCACATCATTCTCCTAATGATGTGATCCCGTTATCAATGACATCCTATGTCCATGGTCAGGAAACCGTGACCATCTGTTGATCAACGAGCTGGTAACTAGAGGCTTACCAGGGACACGTTGTGGTCTATGTATTCACACATGTATCGCTGTTTCCGTACAATACAATTCAAGCATGAATAACAGACAATTATCATGAACAAGGAAATATAATGATAATCCTTTTATTATTGCCTCTAGGGCATATTTCCAACAGTCTCCCACTTGCACTAGAGTCAATAATCTAGTTACATTGTGATGAATCGAACACCCATAGAGTTCTGGTGTTGATCATGTTTTGCCCGTGGAAGAGGTTTAGTCAATGGGTCTGCAACATTCAGATCCGTATGCACTTTACAAATATCTATGTCTCCATCTTGAACATAATTCCGGATGGAGTTGAAACAACACTTGATGTGCTTGGTCTTCTTGTGAAACCTGGGCTCCTTGGCAATGGCAATAGCTCCAGTGTTGTCACAGAAGAGAGTCATCGGGCTTGACGCGCTTGGAATGACTCTTAGGTCGGTGATGAACTCCTTCATCCAGACTCCTTCTTGTGCTGCTTCGCAAGCAGCTATGTACTCCGCTTCACATGTAGAATGCGCCACGACGCTCTGCTTGCAACTGCACCAGCTGACTGCTCCACCATTCAAAATATACATGTATCCGGTTTGTGACTTGGAGTCATCCAGATCTGTGTCGAAGCTAGCATCGACGTAACCCTTTACGACAAGCTCTTCGTCACCTCTATAAACGAGAAACATATCCTTCGTTCTTTTCAGGTACTTTAGGATGTTCTTGACCGCTGTCCAGTGTTCCATACCGGGATCACTTTGGTACCTCCCTACCAAACTTATGGCAAGGTTCACATCAGGTCTGGTACACAGCATGGCATACATGATAGAACCTATGGCTGAGGCATAGGGAATGACACTCCTCTTTTCTCTATCTTCTACCGTGGCCGGGGACTGAGCCGTGCTCAATCTCATACCTTGCAAAACAGGTAAGAACCCCTTCTTGGACTGATCCATATTGAACTTCTTCAATATCTTGTCAAGGTATGTGCTTTGTGAAAGACCAATGGGGCGTCTTGATCTATCTCTGTAGATTTTGATGCCTAATATGTAAGCAGCTTCTCCAAGGTCCTTCATTGAAAAACTCTTATTCAAATAGGCCTTTATGCTCTCCAAGAATTCTATATCATTTCCCATCAGCAATATGTCATCCACATATAATATGAGAAATGCTACAGAGCTCCCACTCACTTTCTTGTAGATACAGGCTTCTCCCCAAGTCTGTATAAAGCCAAACGCTTTGATCACATCATTAAAGCGAATATTCCAACTCCGAGATGCTTGCACCAGCCCGTAGATCGAGCGCTGGAGCTTGCATACCTTGTTAGCATTTTCTGGATCGACAAAACCTTCCGGCTGCATCATATACAGCTCTTCCTTGAAGAAACCATTAAGGAATGTCGTTTTGACGTCCATTTGCCATATCTCATAATCATAGAATGCGGCAATTGCTAACATGATTCGGACTGACTTTAGCATCGCTACGGGAGAGAAAGTCTCGTCGTAGTCAATCCCTTGAACTTGTCGATAACCCTTAGCGACAAGCCGAGCCTTATAGATGGTCACATTACCATCCGCGTCTGTCTTCTTCTTAAATATCCATTTATTTTCTATGGCGTGCCTATCATCGGGCAAGTCCACCAAAGTCCATACTTTGTTTTCATACATGGATTCTATCTCGGATTTCATGGCTCCAAGCCATTTATTGGAATCCGGGCCCGCCATCGCTTCTTCATAGTTCGAAGGTTCACCGTTGTCTAACAACATGATTTCCATGACAGGGTTGCCGTACCACTCTGGTGCGGAACGTGTCCTTGTGGACCTTCGAAGTTCAGTAGTAAATTGATCTGTATCTTCATGATCATCATCATTAACTTCCTCCCTTGTCGGTGCAGGCACCTCAGGAACAATTTCCTGCGCTGCGCTACTTTCCGGTTCGGGAGGGGTGACTGTCACCTCATCAAGTTCTACTTTCCTCCCACTCACTTCTTTCGAGAGAAACTCTTTCTCCAGAAAGGATCCATTCTTGGCAACAAAGACCTTGCCTTCGGATCTGTGGTAGAAGATGTACCCAATCGTTTCCTTTGGGTATCCTATGAAGACGCATTTTTCCTATTTGGGTTCGAGCTTTTCAGGTTGAAGTTTCTTGACATAAGCATCGCAACCCCAAACTTTTCGAAACGACAGCTTAGGTTTCTTGCCAAACCAAAGTTCATACGGTGTCGTCTCAACGGATTTCGACGGAGCCCTATTTAAAGTGAATGCGGCAGTCTCTAAAGCATAACCCCAAAAGGATAGCGGTAAGTCCGTGAGAGACATCATAGATCACACCATGTCCAACAGAGTACGATTTCGACGTTCGGACACACCATTACACTGAGGTGTTCCGGGCGGTGTCAATTGTGAAACAATTCCACATTTCCTAAGGTGCGTGCCAAATTCATGACTTAAATATTCACCCCCACGATCCGATCGCAAGAACTTTATTTTTCTGTCACGTTGATTCTCAACCTCATTCTGAAATTCCTTGAACTTTTCAAAGGTCTCAGACTTGTGCTTCATCAAGTAGATATACCCATATCTACTCAAGTCATCCATGAGGGTGAGAACATAACGATAGCCTCCGCGAGCCTCAACACTCATTGGACCGCACACATCGGTATGTATGATTTCCAATAAGTTGGTTGCTCGCTCCATTGTTCCGGAGAACGGAGTCTTGGTCATCTTGCCCAAGAGGCATGGTTCGCACGTGTCAAATGATTCATAATCAAGAGACTCCAGAAGTCCATCTGCATGAAGCTTCTTCATACGTTTGACACCAATATGACCAAGGCGGCAATGCCACAAGTATGTGGGATTATCATTGTCAACTTTACATCTTTTGGCATTCACACTATGAATATGTGTATCATCACGATCGAGATTCATCAAAAATAAACCATTGACCAGCGGGGCATGACCATAAAACATATCTCTCAAATAAATAGAACAACCATTATTCTCGGATTTAAACGAGTAGCCATCTCGCATCAAACGAGATCCAGATACAATGTTCATGCTCAAAGCTGGTACTAAATAACAATTATTAAGGTTTAAAACTAATCCCGAGGGTAGATGTAGAGGCAGCATGCCGACGGCGATCACATCAACCTTGGAACCATTCCCAACGCGCATCGTCACCTCGTCCTTCGCTAGTCTCCGCTTATTCCGCAGCTCCTGCTTTGAGTTACAAATATGAGCAACTGCACCGGTATCAAATACCCAGGAGCTACTACGAGCGCTGGTAAGGTACACATCAATAACATGTATATCACATATACCTTTGACGTTGCCGGCCTTCTTGTCTGCTAAGTATTTGGGGTAGTTCCGCTTCCAGTGACCCGTTCCCTTGCAATAAAAGCACTCAGTCTCAGGCTTGGGTCCATACTTTGGCTTCTTCCCGGCAACTGGCTTACCGGGCGCGTCAACTCCATTGCCGTCCTTCTTGAAGTTCTTCTTACCCTTTCCCTTCTTGAACTTAGTGGTTTTATTGACCATCAACACTTGATGCTCTTTCTTGATCTCCACCTCCGCTGATTTCAGCATTGAATATACCTCGGGAATGGACTTCTCCATCCCTTGCATATTGAAGTTCAACACAAAGCTCTTGTAGCTAGGTGGGAGCGACTGAAGGATTCTGTCAACGACCGCTTCGTCTGGGAGATTCATTCCCAACTGAGACAAGAGGTTGTGCAACCCAGAAATCTTGAGTATGTGCTCACTGACAGAACTATTTTCCTCCATCTTACAACTGTAGAATGCGTTGGAGACATCATATCTCTCAACTCGGGCATGAGCCTGGAAAACCATTTTCAGCTCTTGGAACATCTCATATGCTCCGTGGTGCTCAAAACGCTTTTGGAGCCCCGATTCTAAGCTGTAGAGCATGCCGCACTGAACCAGGGAGTAATCATCACAACGCGACTGCCAAGCGTTCATAACATCTTGGTTTGCAGGGGCGGGAGCGTCACCTAGCGGTGCTTCTAGGACATAAGTTTTCTTGGCAGCTATGAGGATGATCCTCAGGTTACGGACCCAGTCCGTATAGTTGCTACCATCGTCTTTCAGCTTGGATTTCTCTAGGAACGCGTTGAAGTTGAGGGTGACATGAGTGTCGGCCATTTGATCTACAAGACATATTGTAAAGAATTTAGACTAAGTTCATGACAATTAAGTTCATCTAATCAAATTTTAATGAACTCCCACTCAGATTGACATCTCTCTAGTCATCTAAGTGATACATGATCCGAATCAACTAGCTCGTGTCCGATCATCACGTGAGACGGACTAGTCATCAACGGTGAACATCTTCATGTTGATCGTATCTTCTATACGACTCATGTTCGACCTTTCGGTCTTCCATGTTCCGAGGCCATGTATGTACATGCTAGGCTCGTCAAGTGAACCCTAAGTGTATTGCGTGTGTAAATCTGGCTTACACCCGTCATATGCGAACGTTAGAGCCTATCACACCCGATCATCACGTGGTGCTTCGGAACAACGATCCTTAGCAACGGTGCACAGTTAGGGGGAACACAATTCTTGAAATTTTAGTGAGAGATCATCTTATTTACTACCGTCGTTCTAAGTAAACAAGATGCATAAACATGATAAACATCACATGCAATCAAATAACGTGACATGATATGGCCAATATCATCTTGCTCCTTCGATCTCCATCTTCGGGGCACCATGATCATCTTTGTCACCGGCATGACACCATGATCTCCATCATCATGATCTCCATCATCGTGTCTTCATGAAGTCGTCACGCCAACTATTACTTCTACTACTGTGGCTAACGTTTAGCAATAAAGTAAAGTAATTACATGGCGTTATTTAGTGACACGCAGGTCATACAATAATTAAGACAACTCCTATGGCTCCTGCCGGTTGTCATTTTCATCGACATGCAAGTCGTGATTCCCTATTACAAGAACATGATCAATCTCATACATCACATATATCATTCCTCACATCTTCTTGGCCATACCACATCACATAGCACATGCTGCAAGAACAAGTTAGACGACCTCTAATTGTTGTTGCAAGTTTTTACGTGGCTTCTATAGGTTTTCTAGCAAGAACGTTTCTTACCTACGCCAAAACCACAACGTGATTTGTCAATTTCTATTTACCCTTCATAAGGACCCTGTTCATCGAATCCGATCCGACTAAAGTGGGAGAGACAGACACCCGCCAGCCACCTTATGCAACTAGTGCATGTCTGTCGGTGGAGCCAGTCTCACGTAAGCGTACGTGTAAGGTCGGTCCGGGCCGCTTCATCCCACGATGCCGCCGAATCAATATTGGACTAGTAACGGCAAGAGAACTGAACAAACTCAACGCCCACAACTTGTTTGTGTTCTACTCGTGCAAGAAGCTACGCAAAGACCTAGCTCAGATGCCACTGTTAGGGAACGTAGCAGAATTCAAAAAAATTCCTGCGCTTCACCAAGATCAATCTAAGGAGTCATCTAGCAATGAGCATAAAGGAGTGCATCTACATACCCTTTGTAGATCGCTTGCGGAAGCGTTCGAAGGAACGTGGATGATGGAGTCGTACTCTTTGTGATCCTCGTCACCGATGATCCCAGCGCCGAACGGACGACACCTCCGCGTTCAACACACGTACGGTACAGCGACGTCTCCTCCTTCTTGATCCAGCAAGGGGGGAGGAGAGGTTGACGGAGATCCAGCAGCATGACGGCGTCGTGGTGGATGCAACGGAAAAAGCTACAGGGCTTCGTCGGCGCCCTGCGAGAGGAGTTGGAGGTGTGACGGGGGGGGGGGGGGGGGGGGGGGGGGGGGGGGGGGGGGGGGAGGCGCCAGAGGCTTGGGGTGCGGCTGCCCTCTCTCCCCCCCACTATATATAGGGGGCCAGGGGGGCGCCGGCCCTAGGAGATGCAATCTCCTAGGGGGGCGGCGGCCAGGGGGGAGAACTTGCCCCCATGGCATAGAGGGCGCCCCCACCCCCTAGGGTTTCTACCCTAGGCGCATGGAGGGGGGCCCATGTGGGTGCGCCTGAAGGAAATATGCCCTAGAGGCAATAATAAAGTTATTATTTATTTCCTTATATCATTATAAATGTTTATTATTCATGCTAGAATTGCATTAACCGGAAACTTAATACATGAGTGAATACATAGACAAAACAGAGTGTCCCTAGTATGCCTCTACTAGACTAGCTCATTGATCAAAGATGGTTATGTTTCCTAGCCATAGACATGAGTTGTCATTTGATCAACGGGATCACATCATTAGGAGAATGATCTGATGGACAAGACCCATCCGTTAGCTTAGCACTATGATCGTTTAAGTTTTACTGCTATTACTTTCTTCATGACTTATACATGTTCCTATGACTATGAGATTATGCAACTCCCGAATACCGGAGGAACACTTTGTGTGCTACCAAACGTCACAACGTAACTGGGTGATTATAAAGGTACTCTACAGGTGTCTCCGAAGGTACTTGTTGGGTTGGCGTATTTCGAGATTAGGATTTGTCACTCCGATTGTCGGAGAGGTATCTCTGGGCCCACTCGGTAATGCACATCACTATAAGCCTTGCAAGCATTGCAGCTAATGAGTTAGTTGCGGGATGATGTATTACGGAACGAGTAAAGAGATTTGTTGGTAACGAGATTGAACTAGGTATTGAGATACCGACGATCGAATCTCGGGCATGTAACATACCGATGACAAAGGGAACAATGTATGTTGTTATGCGGTTTGACCGATAAAGATCTTCGTAGAATATGTGGGAGCCAATATGAGCATCCAGGTTCCGCTATTGGTTATTGACCGGAGACGTGTCTCGGTCATGTCTACATAGTTCTCGAACCCGTAGGGTCCGCACGCTTAAGGTTTCGATGATAGTTTTATTATGAGTTTATGAGTTTTGATGTACCGAAGGAGTTCGGAGTCCCGGATGAGACCGGGGACATGACGAGGAGTCTCAAAATGGTTGAGACGTAAAAATCGATATATTGGACGGCTATATTCGGACATCGGAAAGGTTCCGAGTGATTCGGGTATTTTCGGAGTACCGGGGAGTTACGGGAATAGAGGAGAGAGGCCAAAAGGAAGGAGGCGTGCACCCCCCTTCTGGTCCGAATTGGACAAGGGGTGCAGCCCCCTTTTCCTTCTCCCTCTCCCCCTCTTTCCTTCTCTCCTACTCCGGAAAGGGAAGGGGAATCCTACTAGGACTTGGGAGTCCTAGTAGGACCCCCCACACTTGGTGTGCCCCCTCTAGGGCCGGCCTCTCCCTCCCTCCTTTATATACGGGGGCAGGGGGGCACCTCTAGACACAACAATTGATCTCTTGATCTCTTAGCCGTGTGCGGTGCCCCCCTCCATCATAGTTCTCCTCGATAAATATTGTAGCGGTGCTTAGGCGAAGCCCTGCGACGGTAGAACATCAAGATCGTCACCACGCCATCGTGCTGACGGAACTTTCCCTCGACACTCGGCTGGATCGGAGTTCGAGGGACGTCATCGAGCTGAACGTGTGCTAGAACTCGGAGGTGCCGTAGTTTCGGTGCTTGATCGGTCGGGCCGTGAAGACGTACGACTACATCAACCGCGTTGTTCTAACGCTTCCGCTTTCGGTCTACGAGGGTACGTAGACCCACTCTCCCCTCTCGTTGCTATGCATCTAGTAGATAGATCTTGCGTGATCGTAGGAAACTTTTAAAATACTACGTTCCCCAACAGTGGTATCAGAGCCAGGTCTATGCGTAGATGATATGCACGAGTAGAACACAATGAGTTGTGGGCGATACTAGTCATACTGCTTACCAGCATGTCATACTTTGCTTCGGCGGTATTGTGAGATGAAGCGGCCCGGACCGACATTACGCGTACGCTTACGCGAGACTGGTTTCACCGTTACGAGCACTCGTTGCTTAAAGGTGACTGGCGGGTGTCTGTCTCTCTCACTTTAGCTGAATTAAGTGTGGCTACGCCTGGTCCTTGTGAAGGTTAAAACATCACATACTTGACGAAACATCGTTGTGGTTTTGTATGCGTAGGTAAGAACGGTTCTTGCTAAGCCCGTAGCAGCCACGTAAAACTTGCAACAACAAAGTAGAGGACGTCTAACTTGTTTTTGCAGGGCATGTTGTGATGTGATATGGTCAAGACATGATGAGTTATACGTTTTTGTATGAGATGATCATGTTTTGTAAAGTTATCGGCAACTGGCAGGAGCCATATGGTTGTCGCTTTATTGTATGAAATGCAATCGCCATGTAATTGCTTTACTTTATCACTAAGCGGTAGCGATAGTCGTAGAAGCAATAGTTGGCGAGACGACAACGATGCTACGATGGAGATCAAGGTGTCGCGCCGGTGACGAAGGTGATCATGACAGTGCTTTGGAGATAGAGATCAAAAGCACAAGATGATGATGGCCATATCATGTCACATATTTTGATTGCATGTGATGTTTATCTTATTATGCTTCTTATTTTGCTTAGAACGACGGTAGCATTATAAGATGATCCCTTACTAAATTTTCAAGGTATAAGTGTTCTCCCTGAGTATGCACCGTTGCGAAAGTTCGTCGTGCCGAGACACCACGTGATGATCGGGTGTGATAAGCTCTACGTTCAAATACAACGGGTGTAAGCCAGTTTTGCACACGCAGAATACTCAGGTTAAACTTGACGAGCCTAGCATATGCAGATATGGCCTCGGAACACTGGAGACCGAAAGGTCGAGCGTGAATCATATAGTAGATATGATCAACATAAGATGTTCACCATTGAAACTACTCCATCTCACGTGATGATCGGACATGGTTTAGTTGATTTGGATCACGTGATCATTTAGATGACTAGAGGGATGTCTATCTAAGTGGGAGTTCTTAAGTAATATGATTAAATTGAACTTTAATTTATCATGAACTTAGTCCTCGTAGTATTAGCATATCTATGTTGTATATCAATAGCTCGCGATGTTGCTCCCCGTTTATTTTTTATATGTTCCTAGAGAAAACTAAGTTGAAAGATGTTAGTAGCAATGATGCGGAATTGTTCCGTGATCTGAGGATTATCCTCATTGCTGCACAGAGAATTATGTCCTTGATGCACCGCTAGGTGACATACCTATTGCAGGAGCGGATGTAGACGTTATGAACGTTTTGACAAAAGCTCGGTATGATGACTACTTGATAGTTTAAGTGCACCATGCTTTATGACTTAGAACCGGGACTTCAAAAACGTTTTGAATGCCACAGAGCATATAAGATGTTCCAAGAGTTGAAATTAGTATTTCATACTCATGCCCGTGTCGAGAGGTATAAGACTTCTGACAGTACTTTGCCTACAAGATGGAGGAGAATAGCTCAACCAGTGAGCATGTGCTCAGATTGTCTGGGTACTACAATTACTTGAATCAAGTGGGAGTTAATCTTCCAGATAAGATAGTAATTGACAAAGTTCTCTAGTCACTATCACCAAGTTAGTAGAACTTCGTGATGAACTATAATATGCAAGGGATGACGAAAGGAATTCCCGAGCTCTTCGCAATGCTGAAGTCGGCGAAGGTAAAAATCATGAAAAAGCATCAAGTGTTGATGGTTAACAAGACCACTTGTTTCAAGTAAAGGGCAAAGGGATAGAAGGGGAACTTCAAGAAGAATGACAAGCAAGTTGTCACTCCCGTGAAGAAACCCAAAGCTAAAACTCAAGCCTGAAACTAAGTGCTTCTACTGCAAAGGAAATGGTCACTAGAAGTGGAACTGCCCTAGATACTTGGCGGATAAGAAGGATGGCCAAGTGAACAAAGGTATATTTTGATATACAGATTATTGATGTGTACTTTACTAGTGTTCATAGCAACCCCTGGGTATTTGATACCGGTTCAGTTGCTAAAAATTAGTAACTCGAAACGAGAATTGCAGAATGAACAGAGACTAGTTAAAGGTGAAGTGACGATGTGTGTTGGAAGTGGTTCCAAGATTGATATGATCATCATCGCACACTCCCTATACTTTCGGGATTAGTGTAAAACCTAAATAAATGTTATTTGGCATTTGCGTTGAGCATGAATATGATTTGATCATATTTGTTGCAATACGGTTATTCATTTAAAGTCATAGAATAATTGTTATTCTGTTTACATGAATAAAACCTTCGATGGTCATACACCCAATGAAAATAGTTTGTTGGATCTCGATCGTGGTGATACACATATTCATAATATTGAAGCCAAAAGATGCAAGGTTAATAATGATAGTGCAACTTATTTGTGGCACTGTTGTTTAGGTCATAATGGTGTAAAGCGCATGAAGAAACTCCATAGTGATGGACTTTTGGAATCACTTGATTATGAATCACTTGGTGCTTGCGAACCATGCCTCATGGGCAAGATGACTAAAACTCCGTTCTCCGGAACAATGGAGCGAGCAACAGATTTGTTGGAGATCATACATACAGATGTATGTGGACCAATGAGTGTTGAAGCTCGCGGCAGGTATCGTTATTTTCTGACCTTCACTGATGATTTGAGCAGATATGGGTATATCTACTTAATGAAGCACAAGTCTAAAACATTTGAAAAGTTCAAAGAATTTCAGAGTGAAGTGGAGAATCATCGTAACAAGAAAATAAGAGTTTCTACGATATGATCGTAGAGGTAAAATATTTGAGTTAGCGAGTTTGGCCTTCAGTAAAAACAATGTGAAATAATTTCACTGCTCACGCCACCTGGAACACCATAGTGTAATGGTGTGTCCGAACGTCATAACCGTACTTTATTAGATATGGTGCGATCGATAATGTCTCTTACCGATCTACCACTATCGCTTTTGGGGTTATGCATTAGAGACAGATACATTCACGTTAAATAGGGCACCATCTAAATCCGTGGAGATGACACCGTATGAACTGTGGTTTGACGAGAAACCTAAGCTGTCATTTCTTTAAGTTTGGGACTGCGATGCTTATATGAAAAAGTTTCAACATGATAAGCTCGAACCCAAATCGGAGAAGTAAATCTTCATAGGATACCCAAAAGAAACTGTTGGGTACACCTTCTATCACAGATCCGAAGGCAAGGTCTTTGTTGCTAAGAGTGGATCCTTTCTAGAGAAGGAGTTTCTCTCGAAAGAAGTGAGTGGGAGGAAAGTGGAACTTGATGAGGTAATTGTACCTTCTCCCGAATTGGATAGTAGTACATCACAGAAACTGGTTCCAGTGATTCCTACACCAATTAGTGAGGAAGCTAATGATGATGATCATGAAACTTCGGATCAAGTTACTGCTGAACTTCGTAGATCAACCAGAGTACGTTCCGCACCAGAGTGGTACGGAAACCCGGTTATGGAAGTCGTGTTACTGGACCATGATGAACCTACGAACTATGAGGAAGCGATGATGAGCCCAGATTCCGCAAAATGGCTTGAGACCATGAAATCTGAGATGGGATCCATGTATGAGAACAAAGTGTGGACTTTGGTTGACTTGCCCGATGGTCGGCAAGCCATCGAAAATAAATGGATCTTCAAGAGGAAGACTGACGCTGACAGTAATGTTACTGTTTACAAAGCTCGACTTGTTGCGAAAGTTTTTCAACAAGTTCAAGGAGTTGACTACGATGAGACTTTCTCACCCGTAGCGATGCTTAAGACTGTCCGAATCATGTTAGCAATTGCCGCATTTTATGAAATCTGGCAAATGGATAACAAAACTGCATTCTTTAATGGATTTATTAAAGAAGACTTGTATATGATGCAACCAGAAGGTTTTGTCAATCCTAAAGGTGCTAACAAAATGTGCAAGCTCCAGCGATCCAACTATGGACTGGTGCAAGCATCTCGGAGTTGGAATATACGCTTTGATAAGTTGATCAAAGCATATAGATTTATACAGACTTGCGGTGAAGCCTGTATTTACAAGAAGTGAGTGGGAGCACTACAACCTTTCTGATAAGTATATGTGAATGACATATTGTCGATCGGAAATGATGTAGAATTTTCTGGAAAGCATAAAGGAGTGTTTGAAAGGAGTTTTTCAAAGAAAGACCTTGGTGAAGCTGCTTACATATTGGGCATCAAGATCTATAGAGATAGATCAAGACGCTTGATAAGACTTTCGATGAGTACATACCTTGATATGATTTTGAAGTAGTTCAAGATGGATCAGTCAAAGAAGGAGTTCTTACCTGACTTGTAAGGTGTGAAGTTGAGTAAGACTCAAAGCCAGACCACGGCAGAAAAATATAGAGAGAATGAAAGTCATTCCCTATGCCTCAGCCATAGGTTCTATAAAGTATGCCATGCTGTGTACCAAACATGTTGTGTACCTTGCCATGAGTTTGTCAAGAGGGTACAATAGTGATCCAGGAGTAGATCACTGTACAGCGGTCAAAATTATCCTTAGTAACTGGATGACTAAGGAAATGTTTCTCGATTATGGAGGTGATAAAGAGTTCGTCGTAAAGGGTTACGCCGATGCAAGCTTTGACACTAAATCCAGCTGACTCTAAGTATCAATCTGGATGCGTATTGAAAGTGGGAGCAATTAGCTAGAGTAGCTCCATGCAGAGCATTGTAGACACATAGACATTTGCGAAATACATACGGATCTGAATGTGACAGACCCGTTGACTAAACTTCTCTCACGAAGCAAAACATGATCACACCTTACTATTCTTTGGGTGTTAATCACATAGCGATGTGAACTAGATTATTGACTCTAGTAAACCCTTTGGGTGTTAATCACATGACGATGTGAACTATCGGTGTTAAATCACCTGGCGATGTGAACTAGATTATTGACTCTAGTGCAAGTGGGAGACTGAAGGAAATATGCCCTAGAGGCAATAATAAAGTTATTATTTATTTCCTTATATCATGATAAATTTTTATTATTCATGCTAGAATTGCATTAACCGGAAACTTAATACATGTGTGAATACATAGACAAAACAGAGTGTCCCTAGTATGCCTCTACTAGACTAGCTCATTGATCAAAGATGGTTATGTTTCCTAGCCATAGACATGAGTTGTCATTTGATCAACGGGATCACATCATTAGGAGAATGATCTGATGGACAAGACCCATCCGTTAGCTTAGCACTATGATCGTTTAAGTTTTACTGCTATTACTTTCTTCATGACTTATACATGTTCCTATGACTATGAGATTATGCAACTCCCGAATACCGGAGGAACACTTTGTGTGCTACCAAACGTCACAACGTAACTGGGTGATTATAAAGGTACTCTACAGGTGTAATGCCCAGGATGGAGTTATACCTCCTACGTGTCGAGGCACGACTTAAAGGCATAAATCCATCCTAGAATGATCTCAAGTTTGGTATCTTTGCACAACTCATGTAAAAGAGGGATTAAAATGCAAAAGAGGATAGTTGGCTTACACTCGCCACTTCACACAATACATTACATAGGCAATCATCATACAGAACATCACAGCCCGACTACGGGTAAGATCCAAAAGAAAGATACCAAAACAACAACATAAAGCCACAGGTCAGGATCGAATCCTAGTAGAAACCACTACTGAACATCGAAACGTCACAAGCAAACGGCCACACTCTTCAACGAACTCCTGGTGAAGAACTGATCCAACTCCTGCATCAAACTCGGCTGAACCTGCATCTGGTGTGGTGAAGTAACTGTGAGCCACAGAGGACTCAGCAATCCCGTTCCCGGGTAACAAGACTATTTAAGCCTTGGGTGAGGATAAGGCTGAAGAAAGAACGAGAGGTGAAGGAAACAAAACAAGAGTCTGCAGCAGCAACTAGCACTAACTTACATAATAGAGAGCGAGAAGAGAAGGTGCATCGGTCGAAAGATGATCACGAAGTGATCCTAACTAAGCCGGTCAAACATAACCCCACCGTGTTCAACTCCCGAATCCCTATTCGGAAATTGACAGTCACGGTACACACGCTGGTAGTGTATTAGAAACATTGTGTCAAGTTATCTACAACCGGAATTAACAAGCTCCCATCTGCCACATAACCGCGGGCACGGCTTTCGAAAGTTCAAACCCTGCAGGGGTGTTCCAACTTGGCCCATCACAAGCCCACGATCCGCGGAGTCGCAACTCCATAGTTGGGAAGACCCGAGTATTCTCGGAATCCCGTGCTCAAGTTAAACCGAACTAAGGTAAGGCTAATCCAGCAAATCCTCCCGGCGTGTCGACACCCTGATCGTAGCCGCGCGTATCTAGGTCTCAGGACACGACCGGATGGGTGATGCTACAGGACCCAAACCTCGGGTTTCCCCGTGGTGGTTCCCGCAGGACCCCCGTTTGGGACCAACACCATCGGCACTGGCCCCCCCTGCTATGTAGAAATAAAGGATCCTCGAGGGAGCGACCCTCTATGCAAATTTAATTAATTAATTAAGTTGTTATTATGAGGCAAATAGTACCAAATGTTGGGACTTGCTGGAAAAGACTTAGCACTTAGCGGTTTATCAAGGGGGTCCCATACACCCCAACCGTGTTAGGAACGCATAATCAAGGAACATAACACCGGCTTATACGGTTCCTAACGGCATGAGTGGAACAAAACACCAAGCAAAAGGCTTAGCCTTCCACCCTGCCAGTATATAGATGATTTCATTTTAAGCATTTATATATTGTGATATAACCCAACCAAACTTCAACATGAAGCACGCATCTTCAATCTTCACCTGCAACTAACAATGCTATAAGAGGGGCTGAGCGAAGCGTACTTAGCCAAGCAACGGTTTGCGTAGGTAGGGTGGTTAAACATGGCAATTGGTTACAAGTAGGAGGCTGACAAGAAAGACATGGGCATCGAGGCAAAACTAAAGAGCGGATCTACTAGCAATAGGCAAAGATAGTAATGGTATCCGGGTTCGGTCATCTTGCCTGGGATTCCACAGAGGAGAAGAACGGATCCAAGAAGAAGACGGAGCAACAGTCGAGCGGATCCTCACAACTCCGGAACGGAACCGAAGCTAACAAGAGAAGCAACCGGAAAGAAAGAACAACACGGTAAACACACAAACATAAACATGGCATACGATGCACAAGCAAGCATGATGCATGTCCGGTTTAATTATGCATGGCATGGCAAGGTGCACAAACAACACTACAAGTTAAGTGGAGATCAATATGCAACGAGTTGCATATTGACGAAACACCACATTTAATTATTTAATTGACTCTCATTTAATTACAAGACAAGATTAAGAGTTTTTAGCATGGCAAGAGGTGAAGCATAATAAAACTACACTATTAAGACATTTTAAATGAGGCCGGAAAATAACAACAACATATCCGGAAAATCCCCATGAGCATGTTTATTAATTATAAGCAACAACAAACACACATATTAATGTTGTTAACATGATGCGGATGACATGATCAAGTTTATGCAAGTTTATTAAAAGGTTGACAATTAACAAGATAAGAAGCATTTGTCACCGTGGTGGAACAAAAGGGTGCCACGGCAACGATCCGAAAATGATGCAACGCATCATATCGGTTTCGGTATCTCGTTAAGAGACCGGTGCAAAAGGTGACGAAGCGAGTCAAACGAGATGAAAGGTGGGGCGATCCCGTTACCGGGTTCCCACGAGTCGGTGACGAGGCAACCGAGGAACAACAAAAGGGACGAAACAGACACGGGAGACATTTCATACAACACAAGCAAGCATGCACACGGGTCACGTCTCGGGGTTATACCTTCGAAACACTCGTTTCGGGACGGTTCGAGAGCGTCGAGGAAGTATCCGTAGTAGAGGGAAGTAGTTGTACACGGCCGTAGAGGGAAGTAGACGTTCGGGCGACGGTAGTCGTTCGGGCGACGGTAGTCGTTCGGGCGACGGTAGACGTTCGGGCCGTCGTGGACGTAGTGGAACTTGTCGTTTTCCGGGCGTCGGTAGTCGTACACGGGGCGTTTTGTAGATGTACTCGGGTCGTATACGTAGAGGTACTTGTCTCGAAGAGGTACTTGTTCGGGTCGCCGTAGTTGTACACGTGGCCATCTGTCCAAAAATTACAGCACGCAACAGAACAAAAACAAACAAAAAAAACAAAAACAACACAACAGCCTCGGACACGGCTGAGGCAGCAGAGGAGGATGGCCGCGGCCGGCGCTGGATTCCCGCGGCGACGGGAGGACGAGGGGCCGCCGGCTGGAGGAAGGGGCGGACTGGCTTGGGACGGCTGCTCCTGAGGACGGCCGCTGGATGGGGTCGAAGCTGGACGGAGGGAGCAGCTACGTCGGGGAGGACGGGACGCAGCGGTGCTGCGGGACGCGGACATCCCGGCGCTGTAGGGCGAGGCGAAGGGCCTCGGGCGCTGCTTGAGGACGAGGTGGAGGCCGAAGGGAGACGCGCAGGTCCGTGGGCGCACTGGCTGGTCCGGGCCGGGCGCCGCTCGGGGCCTAGCTTGGACGGGCGCTCGGGCCGACCTTGGCGAGGCGAGGGCCGTGGCGAGGCTCTCGGGGCGGAGCGGTACAGCGTCGCAGCCCTCCTGGCTGGCGCGCGCGCTGAGGGAACGTAAGGAGAAGGACGGCTTCCTGGCCTGGGGTGCTCGGGGCCGCCGGGATCCGGTGGAGGTGCTCGGGAAGAAGAGGGGCGCCGGCCTGGGCTCCTGGAGACGGGGACGTTCGAGGCAGGCGGGTCGAGGGCTCCCGACCTGCCCGACGGCTCGCTGGGCGCGGTGCTCTTGCGGGGCCGCCAGGGGCGAGGGGAGATGGATAGGTGCGCGAGGGAGAGGGAGATCGGGGCGAAAGGAGTGCGGGGTCGAGGGGAACGGCTCGAGGGACGAGCGAGGGATGCGGCAGAGGGGATCGGGTCGGCCTGGGAGCGAGGAAGACAAGTGCGGCGGCGGACAGGGGGACGAGGGGAGAGCGATGGGAGTGGCTGGCGGCTAGGGTTAGGTGCCAGTATGGGCCAGCTGGGCCTAGGAGAGGAAGGCTGAGGCTGGGCCTGGCTGAGAAAAGGAGGCTGGAGGGAAGGAAAGAAGGAGGCCCAGAGGCTGGCTGCCTCTTTTATTACTTAGCGGAATAAAACAATTAAGGAGAGCCAAAAAAAATAAAAAGAAAAGAGGCAAGGAAAGAATAAAATGATGGACAATTTTGTAAGGCTTTACGGAATATTACCAACCCAACAAAATAGTTCCAACAGAAAGGGAAGGTTTAGATGGAGAGGTTGAGGTGAAAAAGGCATGAAGAAAATATGCAAGTGTGTTAAGGTGAATTCCAACAAATGGAATATTTTTAAATATAGCTCCCTAAATAGTGAGAGGCTTTTATATGTTATAAAGAGAAGTCATCTTCCCTCGATTTAAATGGGCCGAAGGTCCACACGAATTAATTTAAGTTGAGATGCAAAATAAAAAATGACATGATGGCATGATGACATGATGCAATGCAAAAATAAATAACACAAGCAAAAAGAAAACACAAGGGCAACCCGGAACATCTGGAATCTTCGGGAAGCTTCTGGAATCTTCTGGGACGTCGGTCTCGGGCGTCACAACTCTCCCACACTAACAGAGGATCTCGACCCGAGATCCTAGAGATATCACCGGGTAAAAACGGAAGAGGAAGAGGTAAAACAAAGTTGCTTCTTCGACAGACGAGTGAAACCAAAGAACCTTGAGAGGTTGAACAAAGAAAGAAGAATACGACGGAGATGAACGAATATGAAAACTCCGTTAGAAAAGAGGAACAAGGTATATTATGAGAACCTTGCAGGTTGAAAGACATGAAAGCAAGAGGTTACGAACCTAAAGAATATGAAACCGCAATGGTATAGCCAAGGAATAAGAATGACGGAATTCAGGCAGCACTCCGTCTGAAAATGGAAGGAATTGGACAAGAACTAGAGAAGATGGAGTGATACTTGATGAAAAACAACAATATATTGCCTCCGAAACAATTAAAAGAATGGCACAAGGTTAAGAAAGATTCAGACAACACTCCGGTTAAGAGACAGGCAAAACATGAAAAGATGAGGGAACTAGAATTAAGAATACAACACTCCGGTTAAATGATAAACAAGGGAAAGAACATGATCTCGATAAAAACGAGATGATGGTTAAAGAGAGCAATATCACAATGCCTCCGGAATGAAAGAATAGAGAATATAGATCAATGAAAGAAATGAATGGAGAAGAAAAATGACAACTTCTCCCAAAATGAATTGAAGAGCATCCTTACGAAGAAGGGTTGAACAGAGTTGTTGGAAACTCAACAACGAAAGAATAAGCTTGATGTGGGCTTATGGAAAACATCTCAAAATTAAGAGGTGACAACCAGCCACTAATGGAAAACAAATGATTGGGTTGAGATCAACAAGGAGATGAAAAACTTATTTCACCGGAATGATAAAAGAAGAACTTGGGTCATTTATAAGCACCACAATAGCAACAATCCTTAGGGAAAGCTTTTAGGTGAAATACAACCCAAGATAACTCCAATGAATAAATGAGGGGTTGAAAAGATCTCCTGAACAAGGACAATGATGGGTTTAAATATCTCATTCTTGATAACTCGTGAATCATGAAACATGAAGGAATGGTCAAGAATGACACAACACCATCTGAAAGATAAGGTAGAAATGATTGCAATTGGAAAGCATGATGAAGAATGCTTGAGCTCCAACAAGAATCTTGATGAAGACTTCGAGGATGAATTAAATGATGATGAACCACCATGAAGAACTCCGGTAAAGAAAGCATGAGAAGTGAAAGATGAAAAGAATAAGATTCAAGGCCTGTGATGAATTAGATGGAGCTTGAAATGATATAATTGAAACAACATTGATCTCCGGAAAACAAGATGAAGAAATTTAGAACCAAGGATATGATATGACGAACAAGCTCCAGAGAAAAGAATTAAACACTTGGAAGGAACAAGAATAAGAGTTATGTTATGCATCTCCTTCACCAATTTAAATTGATGACAACCAAAGGATTTGGCATACTACTTATTCTCGTTGGAAAGGATTAAGAGAGATCTCACACAAGCTCGGATAATTATTCAACGAACCACCGGTAGGATTATGAAAAGAGCAAATGAATTGAAACGATAACAACGGAAGGGTAAACTTGAAAGAACCACCGTAAGAATATGAAGACGAACGAAGAGACATCAATGAAGAATATTTGGAGAACGAAGTTGAAAACTGAGAACGAAGAAATATTCTGAAAAGGTGGCCTTCGGAGGATCACAAGGAAAAGAATTCATGAAATGCTTCGGACGGTATAAAAGAATTCCTCACAATCGGAACAATAATGAGGATGGCAAGAAGGTAGAACCACAACTCATCAAGAGAACGGGCCAAGATTTAAGAGAAACACTTCTCCGGTCTTCAAATGTTGAGAATGAAGACGAGAAATGCCATAAGAATTGTTGAGCACTCCGGAATGAAGAATTAAAAGGTTGGACCAAAGATGAAAAAGAATTGAACGCGATCTTGGAGAAGGACTGTGACTGATGGAAATCATTCTTACGTCACACTTGAAAGGAATTTGAATATAACTCCGGAAAAAATTAGAAGAGTCAGGTAAGATCCTGGGAAAAAACCTGTGGGTTAGGGCCCACTCAAGAAATCACCGTTGGAAAGATTGCTTAAGAGATATTGCACCGGTTGAATAAATGACTTGAATAAGATAACAACCTCAAAATAGTTTGAACGGATTAAGAATGGAATTATGAATCTTCAACACTCCGGATATGAATAGCAAGAGAATAATGATTAATTGGTGCACCGGAATAAGAAAACATTGAAAAGAGGAAAAAAAGGATAAGATCAACACCGAAATCTTGAATTACATCCACCGGCAGAATATGAGAACAAAAGAATGATGAACTTGAAGCTGTTGATCATCTTCACGATAAATCACCGGATAAGAACATTGAAGGAAGAATGAAGAAATATCACATGAATAAAATGGATACTTCATTTGAGAATTTCTGGCTCCAAGAAAAGAAGGGAGGGAGGGTGGGGAAAACAAGGACATCTTGGGACGAACAAAATGGACACCGGTTGAAAAGGATTTAACATGACCATCTTGATGATCAAGAAGAATTAGCACTCCCATAGAAATATGAGAATACCGATTAAGAAAGGTATGGAATCAACATTTATCATCGAAGCAACTCGAATACCAGAAATCAAAACAAAACAAAGGATAGATGTGTAGCAGCCTAATCTTCACAATAACATTCGAACAGAGGAATTGAACGAATGAATTCCGCAGTTACATCAACTCGTCGGGAAGCCACTTGGAGAGCAAAATGAAAATAAAAAGGAACAAGGTGCAGAAGAACAAATACAAGATAGAAGCTTCGTTCGACATCTTCGTGCTGAAAGCTCATGGAACATGTTACAAAAGGGTTTTGTCATCCCCGGATCAGCATAGCCAAGGACCCTTTAAGATGCAACTCCCGATCAGAACAAGTCCATAAAACCACTTCACTCAATGTAAAACCCCAAACTTCATATCGAGCATCTGTTGGAAGAATGCCTAGAACTACTAGATAACCCACCTATAGATTTCCGAAAGTTCCCAGTTATGCAATCAGGTGTTGGGGATACACGGGAAGCACCGCGCAATCAACTCTAAACCTACATCCAGGTGTATCCATCCTTCAACACATAACCAGTCTTTCTCGGAAACTGTGTACCTCGGACCTTCGAAAAGCATCCACTATAACAAGCTATGGCAATACTCTCGAACTACCTCCCCAGTACTGGGTGATGTTGGGGTTATCTTGCCACTGGCTGTATAGGAGAGATTTTCGATGTCGGCCGTCTTAAGTATTTAGTACTGCCGCGATATGCTTGTGTCAATGATACCCCGAAGCTCAACTCCTCGGTAACAGGAGGCATCGAGAACAATATCCTTGTCACAAGAACATCGAAACAATCCCAGAATACTCGCGGGATCCTAAAAAAAAATTTGGTGCAATTTTTGAAAGTAGAAGAGAAAAGAGTAATCGTCAGGAGTCCTCACCAGAGAGAAAGGGGATGAGAAGCAAAGAAATCCTACTCTCCGATATAATATAGGACTCAAAAAGTTTTCAGTGTGTGCCTAGACTCAACCGTCAACGATTCGATCAATCAGTGGGGGCTTCTAGGTCGGAGAAGGCTCTGAATACCAACTTGTAATGCCCAGGATGGAGTTATACCTCCTACGTGTCGAGGCACGACTTAAAGGCATAAATCCATCCTAGAATGATCTCAAGTTTGGTATCTTTGCACAACTCATGTAAAAGAGGGATTAAAATGCAAAAGAGGATAGTTGGCTTACACTCGCCACTTCACACAATACATTACATAGGCAATCATCATACAGAACATCACAGCCCGACTACGGGTAAGATCCAAAAGAAAGATACCAAAACAACAACATAAAGCCACAGGTCAGGATCGAATCCTAGTAGAAACCACTACTGAACATCGAAACGTCACAAGCAAACGGCCACACTCTTCAACGAACTCCTGGTGAAGAACTGATCCAACTCCTGCATCAAACTCGGCTGAACCTGCATCTGGTGTGGTGAAGTAACTGTGAGCCACAGAGGACTCAGCAATCCCGTTCCCGGGTAACAAGACTATTTAAGCCTTGGGTGAGGATAAGGCTGAAGAAAGAACGAGAGGTGAAGGAAACAAAACAAGAGTCTGCAGCAGCAACTAGCACTAACTTACGTAATAGAGAGCGAGAAGAGAAGGTGCATCGGTCGAAAGATGATCACGAAGTGATCCTAACTAAGCCGGTCAAACATAACCCCACCGTGTTCAACTCCCGAATCCCTATTCGGAAATTGACAGTCACGGTACACACGCTGGTAGTGTATTAGAAACATTGTGTCAAGTTATCTACAACCGGAATTAACAAGCTCCCATCTGCCACATAACCGCGGGCACGGCTTTCGAAAGTTCAAACCCTGCAGGGGTGTTCCAACTTGGCCCATCACAAGCCCACGATCCGCGGAGTCGCAACTCCATAGTTGGGAAGACCCGAGTATTCTCGGAATCCCGTGCTCAAGTTAAACCGAACTAAGGTAAGGCTAATCCAGCAAATCCTCCCGGCGTGTCGACACCCTGATCGTAGCCGCGCGTATCTAGGTCTCAGGACACGACCGGATGGGTGATGCTACAGGACCCAAACCTCGGGTTTCCCCGTGGTGGTTCCCGCAGGACCCCCGTTTGGGACCAACACCATCGGCACTGGCCCCCCCTGCTATGTAGAAATAAAGGATCCTCGAGGGAGCGACCCTCTATGCAAATTTAATTAATTAATTAAGTTGTTATTATGAGGCAAATAGTACCAAATGTTGGGACTTGCTGGAAAAGACTTAGCACTTAGCGGTTTATCAAGGGGGTCCCATACACCCCAACCGTGTTAGGAACGCATAATCAAGGAACATAACACCGGCTTATACGGTTCCTAACGGCATGAGTGGAACAAAACACCAAGCAAAAGGCTTAGCCTTCCACCCTGCCAGTATATAGATGATTTCATTTTAAGCATTTATATATTGTGATATAACCCAACCAAACTTCAACATGAAGCACGCATCTTCAATCTTCACCTGCAACTAACAATGCTATAAGAGGGGCTGAGCGAAGCGTACTTAGCCAAGCAACGGTTTGCGTAGGTAGGGTGGTTAAACATGGCAATTGGTTACAAGTAGGAGGCTGACAAGAAAGACATGGGCATCGAGGCAAAACTAAAGAGCGGATCTACTAGCAATAGGCAAAGATAGTAATGGTATCCGGGTTCGGTCATCTTGCCTGGGATTCCACAGAGGAGAAGAACGGATCCAAGAAGAAGACGGAGCAACAGTCGAGCGGATCCTCACAACTCCGGAACGGAACCGAAGCTAACAAGAGAAGCAACCGGAAAGAAAGAACAACACGGTAAACACACAAACATAAACATGGCATACGATGCACAAGCAAGCATGATGCATGTCCGGTTTAATTATGCATGGCATGGCAAGGTGCACAAACAACACTACAAGTTAAGTGGAGATCAATATGCAACGAGTTGCATATTGACGAAACACCACATTTAATTATTTAATTGACTCTCATTTAATTACAAGACAAGATTAAGAGTTTTTAGCATGGCAAGAGGTGAAGCATAATAAAACTACACTATTAAGACATTTTAAATGAGGCCGGAAAATAACAACAACATATCCGGAAAATCCCCATGAGCATGTTTATTAATTATAAGCAACAACAAACACACATATTAATGTTGTTAACATGATGCGGATGACATGATCAAGTTTATGCAAGTTTATTAAAAGGTTGACAATTAACAAGATAAGAAGCATTTGTCACCGTGGTGGAACAAAAGGGTGCCACGGCAACGATCCGAAAATGATGCAACGCATCATATCGGTTCCGGTATCTCGTTAAGAGACCGGTGCAAAAGGTGACGAAGCGAGTCAAACGAGATGAAAGGTGGGGCGATCCCGTTACCGGGTTCCCACGAGTCGGTGACGAGGCAACCGAGGAACAACAAAAGGGACGAAACAGACACGGGAGACATTTCATACAACACAAGCAAGCATGCACACGGGTCACGTCTCGGGGTTATACCTTCGAAACACTCGTTTCGGGACGGTTCGAGAGCGTCGAGGAAGTATCCATAGTAGAGGGAAGTAGTTGTACACGGCCGTAGAGGGAAGTAGACGTTCGGGCGACGGTAGTCGTTCGGGCGACGGTAGTCGTTCGGGCGACGGTAGACGTTCGGGCCGTCGTGGACGTAGTGGAACTTGTCGTTTTCCGGGCGTCGGTAGTCGTACACGGGGCGTTTTGTAGATGTACTCGGGTCGTATACGTAGAGGTACTTGTCTCGAAGAGGTACTTGTTCGGGTCGCCGTAGTTGTACACGTGGCCATCTGTCCAAAAATTACAGCACGCAACAGAACAAAAACAAACAAAAAAAACAAAAACAACACAACAGCCTCGGACACGGCTGAGGCAGCAGAGGAGGATGGCCGCGGCCGGCGCTGGATTCCCGCGGCGACGGGAGGACGAGGGGCCGCCGGCTGGAGGAAGGGGCGGACTGGCTTGGGACGGCTGCTCCTGAGGACGGCCGCTGGATGGGGTCGAAGCTGGACGGAGGGAGCAGCTACGTCGGGGAGGACGGGACGCAGCGGTGCTGCGGGACGCGGACATCCCGGCGCTGTAGGGCGAGGCGAAGGGCCTCGGGCGCTGCTTGAGGACGAGGTGGAGGCCGAAGGGAGACGCGCAGGTCCGTCGGCGCACTGGCTGGTCCGGGCCGGGCGCCGCTCGGGGCCTAGCTTGGACGGGCGCTCGGGCCGACCTTGGCGAGGCGAGGGCCGTGGCGAGGCTCTCGGGGCGGAGCGGTACAGCGTCGCAGCCCTCCTGGCTGGCGCGCGCGCTGAGGGAACGTAAGGAGAAGGACGGCTTCCTGGCCTGGGGTGCTCGGGGCCGCCGGGATCCGGTGGAGGTGCTCGGGAAGAAGAGGGGCGCCGGCCTGGGCTCCTGGAGACGGGGACGTTCGAGGCAGGCGGGTCGAGGGCTCCCGACCTGCCCGACGGCTCGCTGGGCGCGGTGCTCTTGCGGGGCCGCCAGGGGCGAGGGGAGATGGATAGGTGCGCGAGGGAGAGGGAGATCGGGGCGAAAGGAGTGCGGGGTCGAGGGGAACGGCTCGAGGGACGAGCGAGGGATGCGGCAGAGGGGATCGGGTCGGCCTGGGAGCGAGGAAGACAAGTGCGGCGGCGGACAGGGGGACGAGGGGAGAGCGATGGGAGTGGCTGGCGGCTAGGGTTAGGTGCCAGTATGGGCCAGCTGGGCCTAGGAGAGGAAGGCTGAGGCTGGGCCTGGCTGAGAAAAGGAGGCTGGAGGGAAGGAAAGAAGGAGGCCCAGAGGCTGGCTGCCTCTTTTATTACTTAGCGGAATAAAACAATTAAGGAGAGCCAAAAAAAATAAAAAGAAAAGAGGCAAGGAAAGAATAAAATGATGGACAATTTTGTAAGGCTTTACGGAATATTACCAACCCAACAAAATAGTTCCAACAGAAAGGGAAGGTTTAGATGGAGAGGTTGAGGTGAAAAAGGCATGAAGAAAATATGCAAGTGTGTTAAGGTGAATTCCAACAAATGGAATATTTTTAAATATAGCTCCCTAAATAGTGAGAGGCTTTTATATGTTATAAAGAGAAGTCATCTTCCCTCGATTTAAATGGGCCGAAGGTCCACACGAATTAATTTAAGTTGAGATGCAAAATAAAAAATGACATGATGGCATGATGACATGATGCAATGCAAAAATAAATAACACAAGCAAAAAGAAAACACAAGGGCAACCCGGAACATCTGGAATCTTCGGGAAGCTTCTGGAATCTTCTGGGACGTTGGTCTCGGGCGTCACAACAGGTGTCTCCGAAGGTACTTGTTGGGTTGGCGTATTTCGAGATTAGGATTTGTCACTCCGATTGTCGGAGAGGTATCTCTGGGCCCACTCGGTAATGCACATCACTATAAGCCTTGCAAGCATTGCAGCTAATGAGTTAGTTGCGGGATGATGTATTACGGAACGAGTAAAGAGACTTGTTGGTAACGAGATTGAACTAGGTATTGAGATACCGACGATCGAATCTCGGGCATGTAACATACCGATGACAAAGGGAACAATGTATGTTGTTATGCGGTTTGACCGATAAAGATCTTCGTAGAATATGTGGGAGCCAATATGAGCATCCAGGTTCCGCTATTGGTTATTGACCGGAGACGTGTCTCGGTCATGTCTACATAGTTCTCGAACCCGTAGGGTCCGCACGCTTAAGGTTTCGATGATAGTTTTATTATGAGTTTATGAGTTTTGATGTACCGAAGGAGTTCGGAGTCCCGGATGAGATCGGGGACATGACGAGGAGTCTCAAAATGGTTGAGACGTAAAAATCGATATATTGGACGGCTATATTCGGACATCGGAAAGGTTCCGAGTGATTCGGGTATTTTCGGAGTACCAGGGAGTTACGGGAATAGAGGAGAGAGGCCAAAAGGAAGGAGGCGTGCACCCCCCTTCTGGTCCGAATTGGACAAGGGGTGCAGCCCCCTTTTCCTTCTCCCTCTCCCCCTCTTTCCTTCTCTCCTACTCCGGAAAGGGAAGGGGAATCCTACTAGGACTTGGGAGTCCTAGTAGGACCCCCCACACTTGGTGCGCCCCCTCTAGGGCCGGCCTCTCCCTCCCTCCTTTATATACGGGGGCAGGGGGGCACCTCTAGACACAACAATTGATCTCTTGATCTCTTAGCCGTGTGCGGTGCCCCCCTCCATCATAGTTCTCCTCGATAAATATTGTAGCGGTGCTTAGGCGAAGCCCTGCGACGGTAGAACATCAAGATCGTCACCACGCCATCGTGCTGACGGAACTCTCCCTCGACACTCGGCTGGATCGGAGTTCGAGGGACGTCATCGAGCTGAACGTGTGCTAGAACTCGGAGGTGCCGTAGTTTCGGTGCTTGATCGGTCGGGCCGTGAAGACGTACGACTACATCAACCGCGTTGTTCTAACGCTTCCGCTTTCGGTCTACGAGGGTACGTAGACTCACTCTCCCCTCTCGTTGCTATGCATCTAGTAGATAGATCTTGCGTGATCGTAGGAAACTTTTAAAATACTACGTTCCCCAACAGCGCCAGCCCACTAGGGGCTGGCCCCCTTCCCCTTGCGGCCTACGAGGCACTCCGGGATGGGTGGCCCCACCTGGTGGACCCCCGGGACCCTTCCGGTGGTCCCGGGACACTCCCGGTGACCCCCGGAATTCTCCCGATGGCCGAAACTGGACTTCCTATATATCATTCTTTACCTCCGGACCATTCCGGAACTCCTCGTGACGTCCGGGATCTCATCCGGGACTCCGAACAACATTCGGGTTTCCATGTGCATGTATATCTACAACCCTAGCGTCACCGAACCTTAAGTGTGTAGACCCTACGGGTTCGGAAGACACGTAGACATGACCGAGACGACTCTCCGGTCAATAACAACCAGCGGGATCTGGATACCCATGTTGGTTCCCACGTGTTCCTCGATGATCTCATCGGATGAACCACTGTGTCAAGGATTCACTCAATCCCGTATGTTATTCCCTTTGTCTATCGGTACAGTACTTGCCCGAGATTCGATCGTCGGTATGCCCGATACCTCGTTCAATCTCGTCATGGCAAGTCTCTTTACTCGTTCCGTAATCCATCATCCCGTGACTAACTCCTTAGTCACTTTGATCTCATTATGATGATGTCTTACCGAGTGGGCCGAGAGATACCTCTCCGTCATACGGAGTTACAATATCCCAGTCTTGGTTCGTAGCAACTCAACAGACACTTTCGGAGATACCCGTTGCGTACCTTTATAGCCACCCAGTTACGTTGTGACGTTTGGCACACCCAAAGTATTCCTACGGTATCCGGGAGTTGCACAACCTCATGGTCTAAGGAATAAATACTTGACACTAGAAAAAGCTTAAGCATTACAAACTATATGATCTCGTGCTAGGCTTAGGATTGGGTCTTGTCCATCACATCATTCTCCTAATGATGTGATCCCGTTATCAATGACATCCTATGTCCATGGTCAGGAAACCGTGACCATCTGTTGATCAACGAGCTGGTAACTAGAGGCTTACCAAGGACACGTTGTGGTCTATGTATTCACACATGTATCGCTGTTTCCGTACAATACAATTCAAGCATGAATAACAGACAATTATCATGAACAAGGAAATATAATAATAATCCTTTTATTATTGCCTCTAGGGCATATTTCCAACACTCTCCTACCCGCCGCAGCCCGCCGATCCTCGCTGGGTGAAAGATGATCTCGCCATCATCCAGTGGATTTACACACGCATCTCCACAGAGCTTTTTAATCTGGTCTCCGATGATGACGCCACCGCCGCCGATCTCTGGGCCTCCCTTTAACAGCTGTTTCAGGACAACTCCGACGCGCGAATTAATGCGCTCCACACTGAGCTACGCACAACCATCCAGGGAGACGTCCCCGTCTCCATCTTCTGTCAGCGAATCAAGGCTATCGGCGATGAACTCCGTGAACTTGGTGATCACGTCGAGGATCGTATTCTCATCAATGCCCTGTTGGGGAACGTAGCATAATTCAAAAAATTTCTACGCCTTCACCAAGATCCAACTATGGAGACATCTAGCAACGAGCAAGTAAGAGTACATCTACATACCGTTATGTAGATCGCGTGCGGAAGCTTTCAACGAAGTGTGGATGAAGTAGTCGTACTCTTCACGTTCTTCGTCACCGATGATCTAGCGCCGAACGGACGGCACCTCCGCGTTCAACACACGTACGGTGCAGCAACGTCACCTCCTTCTTGATCCAGCAAGGGGGGAGGAGAAGTCGTCAGAGATCCGGCAGCACGACGGCATGATGACGGATGCAGTGGAGATCGCAGCAGGGCTTCGCCGGGCGCCCTGCGTGGGAGTATGGAGGTGTGACGGGAGGGGGAGAGGCGCCAGGGCTTGGGTGCGGCTGCCCTCTCCCTCCCCACATATATATAGGGGCCAGGGGGGTGCGCCTGGGCCCCCTGCAGATCCAATCTGCAAGGGGGCGGCGGCCAGGGGGGGTTCCTTGCCCCCCAAGGCAAGTGGAGCCCCCCTCCCCCTTAGGGTTTTAACCCTAGGCGCATGGGGAGGTGGGCCCCCCCTAGTGGTGCGCCAGCCCTGAGGGCTGGACACTTCCCCTTGCGGCCTAGGGGCCCCACCGGGATGGGTGGCCCCACCTGGTGGACCCCCGGGGCCCCTCCGGTGGTCCCGGGACGCTCCCGGTGACCCCCGGAGATCACCCGTTGGCCGAAACTGGACTTCCTATATATCAATCTTTACCTCCGGACCATTCCGGAACTCCTCGTGACGTCCGGGATCTCATCCGGGACTCCGAACAACTTTCGGGTTTCCACGTGCATTTATCTCTACGACCCTAGCGTTACCAAACCTTAAGTGTGTAGACCCTACGGGTTCGGGAGACACGTAGACATGACCGAGACCACTCACCGGTCAATAACCAACAGCGGGATCTGGATACCCATGTTGGTTCCCACGTGTTCCTCGATGATCTTCATCGGATGAACCACCGTGTCAAGGATTCACTCAATCCCGTATGTTATTCCCTTTGTCCATCGGTACGGTACTTGCCCGAGATTCGATCGTCGGTATTCCCGATACCTTGTTCAATCTCGTTATGGCAAGTTTCTTTGCTCGATCCGTAATCCATCATCCCGTGACTAACTACTTAGTCACATTGAGCTCATTATGATGATGTCTTACAGAGTGGGCCCAGAGGTACCTCTCCGTCATACGGAGTGACAACATCCCAGTCTCGGTTCGTACCAACTCAACAGACACTTTCGGAGATACCCGATGCGTACCTTTATAGCCACCCAGTTACGTTGTGACGGTTGGCACACCCAAAGTACTCCTACGGTATCCGGGAGTTGTACAACCTCATGGTCTAAGGAATAAATACTTGACACCGAAAAGCTTATGCATTACGAACTAAATGATCTCGTGTTATGCTCAGGTTTGGGTCTTGTCCATCACATCATTCTCCTAATGATGTGATCCCGTTATCACTGACATCTCATGTCCATGGTCAGGAAACCATGACCATCTGTTGATCAACGAGCTGGTTACTAGAGGCTTACCAGGGACTCATTGTGGTCTGTGTATTCACACATGTATCGCTGTTTCCGTACAATACAATTCAAGCATGAATAACAGACAATTATCATGAACAAGGAGATATAATAATAATGCTTTTATTATTGCCTCTAGGGCATATCTCCAATAGTCTCCCACTTGCACTAGAGTCAATAATCTAGTTACATTGTGATGAATCGAACACCCATAGAGTTCTGGTGTTGATCATGTTTTGCTCGTGAAAGAGGTTTAGTCAACGGGTCTGCTACATTCAGATCTGTATGCACTTTACAAATATCTATGTCTCCATCCTGAACATAATTCCGGATGGAGTTGAAACGGCGCTTGATGTGCTTGGTCTTCTTGTGAAACCTGGGCTCCTTGGTAATAGCAATAGCACCAGTGTTGTCACAGAAGAGAGTCATCGGGCTTGACGCACTTGGAATGACTCCTAGGTCGGTGATGAACTCCTTCATCCAGACTCCTTCCTGCGCTGCTTCAGAAGCAGCTATGTACTCCGCTTCACATGTAGATGCTGCCACCACGCTTTGCTTGCAACTGCACCAGCTGACTGCCCCTCCATTCAAAATATACACGTATCCGGTTTGTGACTTAGAGTCATCCAGATCTGTGTCGAAGCTAGCATCGACGTAACCCTTTA
>LR738710.1:899405288-899421555 GCA_902687465.1 Secale cereale | reverse complement strand
GGATGTTCTTGACCGCTGTCCAGTGTTCCGTACCGGGATCACTTTGGTACCTCCCTACCAAACTTATGGCAAGGTTCACATCAGGTCTGGTACACAGCATGGCATACATGATAGAACCTATGGCCGAGGCATAGGGAATGACACTCATCTTTTCTCTATCTTCTGCCGTGGTCGGCGACTGAGCTTTGCTCAATCTCATACCTTGCAAAACAGGCAAGAATCCTTTCTTTGACTGATCCATATTGAACTTCTTCAATATTTTGTCAAGGTATGTACTTTGTGAAAGACCAATGAGGCGTCTCGATCTATCTCTATAGATTTTGATGCCTAATATGTAAGCAGCTTCTCCAAGGTCCTTCATTGAAAAACTTTTATTCAAGTAGGCCTTTACATTTTCCAAGAATTCTATATCATTTCCCATCAGCAATATGTCATCCACATATAATGTGAGAAATGCTACAGAGCTCCCACTCACTTTCTTGTAAATACAGGCTTCTCCATAAGTCTGTATAAATCCAAACGCTTTGGTCACTTCATCAAAGCGAATATTCCAACTCCGAGATGCTTGCACCAGCCCGTAAATCGAGCGCTGGAGCTTGCATACCTTGTTAGCGTTCTCTGGATCGACAAAACCTTCCGGTTGCATCATATACAACTCTTCCTTGAGGAAGCCGTTAAGGAATGCTGTTTTGACGTCCATTTGCCATATCTCATAATCATAGAATGCGGCAATAGCTAACATGATTCTGACTGACTTCAGCATCCATACGGGAGAGAAAGTCTCGTCGTAGTCAATCCCTTGAACTTGTCGATAACCCTTAGCGACAAGCCGAGCCTTATAGATGGTCACATTACCATCCGCGTCTGTCTTCTTCTTAAATATCCATTTGTTTTCTATGGCGTGCCTATCATCAGGCAAGTCCACCAAAGTCCATACTTTGTTTTCATACATGGATTCTATCTCGGATTTCATGGCTCCAAGCCATTTATTGGAATCTGGGCCCGCCATCGCTTCTTCATAGTTCGAAGGTTCACCGTTGTCTAACAACATGATTTCCAGTACAGGGTTGCCGTACCACTCTGGTGCGGAACGTGCCCTTGTGGACCTTCGAAGTTCAGTAGTAACTTGATCTGTTTCTTCATGATCATTATCATCAACTTCCTCCCTTGTCGGTGCAGGCACCTCAGGAACAGTTTCCTGCGCTGCGCTACTTTCCGGTGCAGGAGGGGTGACTGTCACCTCATCAAGTTCTACTTTCCTCCCACTCACTTCTTTCGAGAGAAACTCTTTCTCCAGAAAGCATCCATTCTTGGCAACAAAGACTTTGCCTTCGGATCTGTGGTAGAAGGTGTACCCAATCGTTTCCTTTGGGTATCCTATGAAGACGCATTTTTCCGATTTGGGTTCGAGCTTTTCAAGTTGAAGTTTCTTGACATAAGCATCGCAACCCCAAACTTTCAGAAACGACAACTTCGGTTTCTTGCCAAACCAAAGTTCATACGGAGTCGTCTCAACGGATTTTGACGGAGCCCTATTTAAAGTGAATGCGGCAGTCTCTAAAGCATAACCCCAAAAAGATAGCGGTAAATCGGTAAGGGACATCATAGATCGCACCATGTCCAACAGAGTACGATTTCGATGTTCGGACACACCGTTACGTTGAGGTGTTCCGGGCGGTGTCAATTGTGAAACAATTCCACAGCTTCTAAGGTGTGTGCCAAATTCATGACTTAAAGATTCACCCCCACGATCCGATCGCAAGAATTTTATTTTTCTGTCACGTTGATTCTCAACCTCATTCTGAAATTCCTTAAACTTTTCAAAGGTCTCAGACTTGTGTTTCATCAAATAGATATACCCGTATCTACTCAAGTCATCCGTGAGGGTGAGAACATAATGGTAGCCTCCGCGAGCCTCAACACTCATTGGACCGCAGACATCGGTATGTATGATTTCCAGTAAGTTGGTTGCTCGCTCCATTGTTCCGGAGAACGGAGTCTTGGTCATCTTGCCCAAGAGGCATGGTTCGCACGTGTCAAATGATTCATAATCAAGAGACTCTAGAAGTCCATCTGAATGGAGCTTCTTCATACGTTTGACACCAATATGACCAAGTCGGCAATGCCACAAGTATGTGGGACTATCATTATCAACTTTACATCTTTTGGCATCTACACTATGAATATGTGTATCACTACGTTCGAGATTCATCAAAAATAAACCATTGACCAGCGGGGCATGACCATAAAACATATCTCTCAAATAAATAGAACAACCATTATTCTCCGATTTGAAAGAGTAGCCATCTCGCATAAGACGAGATCCAGATACAATGTTCATGCTCAAAGCTGGTACTAAATAACAATTATTGAGATTTAAAACTAATCCCGAGGGTAGATGTAGAGGTAGCGTGCCGACGGCGATCACATCGACCTTGGAACCATTCCCGACGCGCATCGTCACCTCATCCTTCGCCAGTCTCCGTTTATTCCGCAAGTCCTGTTTTGAGTTACAAATATGAGCAACTGCACCGGTATCGAATACCCAGGAGCTACTACGAGTGCTGGTAAGGTACACATCAATAACATGTATATCATATATACCTTTGACGTTGCCGGCCTTCTTGTCTGCTAAGTATTTGGGGCAGTTCCGCTACCAGTGACCCGTTCCCTTACAATAAAAGCACTCCGTCTCAGGCTTGGGTCCATACTTTGGCTTCTTCCTGGCAACAGGCTTGCCAGGCGCGGCAACTCCCTTGCCGTCCTTCTTGAAGTTCTTCTTACCCTTGCCTTTCTTGAACTTAGTGGTTTTATTGACCATCAACACTTGATGTTCTTTCTTGATGTCTACCTCCGCTGATTTCAGCATTGAATACACCTCGGGAATGGACTTCTCCATCCCCTGCATATTGAAGTTCAACACGAAGCTCTTGAAGCTTGGCGGGAGCGACTGGAGGATTCTGTCAACGACCGCTTCATCTGGGAGATTCATTCCCAGCTGAGACAAGCGGTTGTGCAATCCTGAAATCTTTAGGATGTGCTCACTGACAGAACTGTTTTCCTCCATGTTACAGCTGTAGAATGCGTCGGAGACATCATATCTCTCGACTCGGGCATGAGCTTGGAAAACCATTTTCAGCTCTTCGAACATCTCATATGCTCCATGGTGCTCAAAACGCTTTTGGAGCCCCGATTCTAAACTGTAAAGCATGCCGCACTGAACCAGGGAGTAATCATCACTACGCGACTGCCAGACGTTCAATACGTCTTGGGCCGCATCGGGAGCAGGTGCATCACCTAGCGGTGCTTCTAGGACATATGATCTCTTGGCAGCTATGAGGATAATCCTCAGGTTACGGACCCAATCCGTATAGTTGCTACCATCGTCTTTCAGCTTGGTTTTCTCTAGGAACGCGTTGAAGTTGAGGGAAACTGGAGCGTGGGCCATTTGATCTACAAGAGTATTGTAAAGAATTTAGACTAAGTTCATGATAATTAAGTTCATCTTAATCAAATTTTAATGAACTCCCACTCAGTATGACATCTCTCTAGTCATCTAAGTGGTACACGATCCGAATCGAGTAGTCCGTGTCCGATCATCACATGAGACGGACTAGCCATCAACGGTGAACATCTTCATGTTGATCGTATCTTCTATACGACTCGTGTTCGACCTTTCGGTCTTCCGTGTTCCGAGGCCATGTCTGTACATGCTAGGCTCGTCAAGTGAACCCTAAGTGTATCGCGTGTGTAAATCTGTCTTACACCCGTTGTATGCGAACGTTAGAACCTATCACACCCGATCATCACGTGGTGCTTCGGAGCAACGAGCTTTAGCAACGGTGCACAGTTAGGGGAAACACAATACTTGAAATTTTAGTGAGAGATCATCTTATTTACTACCGTCGTTCTAAGTAAACAAGATGCATAAACATGATAAACATCACATGCAATCAATTAAAGTGACATGATATGGCCAATATCATCTTGCTCCTTGGATCTCCATCTTCGGGGCACCATGATCATCTTGTCACCGGCTCGACACCATGATCTTCATCATCATGATCTCCATCATCGTGTCTTGAAGAAGTCGTCACGCCAACTATTACTTCTACTACTATAGCTAACGTTTAGCAATGAAGTAAAGTAATTACATGCATTATTCAGTGACACGCAGGTCATACAATAATTAAGACAACTCCTATGGCTCCTGCCGGTTGTCAAGTTCATCGACATGCAAGTCGTGATTCCCTATTACAAAAACATGATCAATCTCATACATCACATATATCATTCATCACATCTTCGTTCTTGGCCATACCACGTCACATAGCACATGCTGCAAAAACAAGTTAGACGTCCTCTAATTGTTGTTGCAAGTTTTACGTGGCTTCTATAGGATTTCTAGCAAGAACGTTTCTTACCTACGCCAAAACCACAACGTGATTTGTCAACTTCTATTTACCCTTCATAAGGACCCTTTTCATCGAATCCGATCCGACTAAAGTAGGAGAGATAGACACCCGCCAGCCACCTTATGCATCTAGTGCATGTCTGTCGGTGGAACCAGTCTCACGTAAGCGTACGTGTAAGGTCGGTCCGGGCCGCTTCATCCCACAATACCGCCGAATCAAGATTGACTAGTAACGGTAAGAAAGTTGAACAAGATCATACGCCCACAACTGCTTTGTGTTCTACTCGTGCAAGATGCTACGCATAAAACCTAGGCTCAGATGCCACTGTTGGGGAACGTAGCATAATTCAAAAAATTTCTACGCCTTCACCAAGATCCAACTATGGAGACATCTAGCAACGAGCAAGTAAGAGTACATCTACATACCGTTATGTAGATCGCGTGCAGAAGCTTTCAACGAAGTGTGGATGAAGTAGTCGTACTCTTCACGTTCTTCGTCACCGATGATCTAGCGCCGAACGGACGGCACCTTCGCGTTCAACACACGTACGGTGCAGCAACGTCACCTCCTTCTTGATCCAGCAAGGGGGGAGGAGAAGTCGTCAGAGATCCGGCAGCACGACGACGTGATGACGGATGCAGTGGAGATCGCAGCAGGGCTTCGCCGGGCGCCCTGCGTGGGAGTATGGAGGTGTGACGGGAGGGGGAGAGGCGCCAGGGCTTGGGTGCGGCTGCCCTCTCCCTCCCCACATATATATAGGGGCCAGGGGGGTGCGCCTGGGCCCCCTGCAGATCCAATCTGCAAGGGGGCGGCGGCCAGGGGGGGTTCCTTGCCCCCCAAGGCAAGTGGAGCCCCCCTCCCCCTTAGGGTTTTAACCCTAGGCGCATGGGGAGGTGGGCCCCCCCTAGTGGTGCGCCAGCCCTGAGGGCTGGACACTTCCACTTGCGGCCTAGGGGCCCCACCGGGATGGGTGGCCCCACCCGGTGGACCCCCGGGGCCCCTCCGGTGGTCCCGGGACGCTCCCGGTGACCCCCGGAGATCACCCGTTGGCCGAAACTGGACTTCCTATATATCAATCTTTACCTCCGGACCATTCCGGAACTCCTCGTGACGTCCGGGATCTCATCCAGGACTCCGAACAACTTTCGGGTTTCCACGTGCATTTATCTCTACGACCCTAGCGTTACCGAACCTTAAGTGTGTAGACCCTACGGGTTCGGGAGACACGTAGACATGACCGAGACCACTCTCCGGTCAATAACCAACAGCGGGATCTGGATACCCATGTTGGTTCCCACGTGTTCCTCGATGATCTTCATCGGATGAACCACCGTGTCAAGGATTCACTCAATCCCGTATGTTATTCCCTTTGTCCATCGGTACGGTACTTGCCCGAGATTCGATCGTCGGTATTCCCGATACCTTGTTCAATCTCGTTATGGCAAGTTTCTTTACTCGATCCGTAATCCATCATCCCGTGACTAACTACTTAGTCACATTGAGCTCATTATGATGATGTCTTACCGAGTGGGCCCAGAGGTACCTCTCCGTCATACGGAGTGACAACATCCCAGTCTCGGTTCGTACCAACTCAACAGACACTTTCGGAGATACCCGATGCGTACCTTTATAGCCACCCAGTTACGTTGTGACGGTTGGCACACCCAAAGTACTCCTACGGTATCCGGGAGTTGTACAACCTCATGGTCTAAGGAATAAATACTTGACACCGAAAAGCTTATGCATTACGAACTAAACGATCTCGTGTTATGCTCAGGTTTGGGTCTTGTCCATCACATCATTCTCCTAATGATGTGATCCCGTTATCACTGACATCTCATGTCCATGGTCAGGAAACCGTGACCATCTGTTGATCAACAAGCTGGTTACTAGAGGCCTACCAGGGACTCATTGTGGTCTGTGTATTCACACATGTATCGCTGTTTCCGTACAATACAATTCAAGCATGAATAACAGACAATTATCATGAACAAGGAGATATAATAATAATGCTTTTATTATTGCCTCTAGGGCATATCTCCAACATGCCCTTCTCCAAGGTCTTGGCGATCAATTCGAGAAGCAGCAGTCCTTCATCCCCGTGCTCAAGCCGTACCCCACCTTCAAGGAGGTCCGCTCGATTCTCCAGCAAGAAGAGAAGAACCAGGCTCGCAAGTCGCAACGGGCACCGCAGGTGTTTCATGCTGCCGCTCCCTCTTCTGCAGCTCCCACGCCTGGGCTGCCGCGGCAACCGGCCACCCCTCCAACTCCTGATGCGGCCACAACGGCCTCTACACCGTCCCCAGGCTGGCGCCCGAGCCCCAACTACAGGGGAAAGAATCCCATCTACCGGCCTCCTGCATCTCGTTCTGCCGAACCTGCACCAGCCTCGTCATCTACCGCTCCAGCGCCACCAGCTCCGTCGCCATGGCCTCCTCAGCATGACCCTTGGACTGGTCTCGTACAGGCTTGGTCGATGCCGTGGTCGGACCCTTCGCCGTATGGTGCCCCTCCTGCGTACACGGGCACATGGAGCCCCGGTCTTCGTCCAGCCACCGGATCTCCTGGACTCCTTGGACCCAGGCCGCCGGCGCACGTCTACACCGCCACTCCTACACCGCCTCCCAGCACGCCAGGACCGCCGCCGCCCACAACACCATGCCGGCCTCCTACGGCAACATGCAGGCTCCGTACGCATACTACCCGTCAGTTATCCCCTACGTCAACATGCAAGCTCCTGGCCCCTCTGCTCCTCCCCAACAGCCGGCTTGGTACCAAGCCGCCTTCATCAATGCCATGAACAATTTTACCCTCAACGATGCAGGTACGGATTGGATTTTTGATTCTGGTGCATCCTTGCATATGTCTTCAAATATGAATTTATTGTCAGCTTGTTTTCCTTCTGCTTTCTCCACGATCACCATTGGCGATGGCTCCACCCTCCCAGTTTCATGCACCGGTCACTCTTACATCCCTTCATCTCATGCCAATTTTCTTCTACGGAATATTCTTGTTGTTCCTTCCATCATCAAAAATCTTATTTCTGTTCGACAATTTTGCATTGACAACAAAGTTATCCTGGCCTTTGACCCTTTTGGTTTGTCTGTGAAGAATCTGACAACGGGGGAGGTCCTCGCTCGTTACAATAGCACCGGCGATCTTTATCCTCTTCATGGCGCGCCCACATCCACCCCGCGTGCCATGCTCGCATCAGTTGATCTATGGCATCGTCGTCTCGATCACCCCAACAACAACACTTTGACGTCTTTACTCCAAGAATTTTGTATCTCTAGTTCTAGCAGTCCTCATAATCCCTCTCTCTGTAATGCGTGTCAATGCGGAAAACATGTTAGATTACCTTTTGGAACCTCTACTACCATTAGTACTTTTCCTTTTGAGTTACTTCACTGTGATTTATGGACCTCTCCAGTCCCGAGTGTTTCTGGTTATAAATATTATCTTGTGATCTTGGATGATTACTCTCACTATACTTGGACTTTTCCTCTTCGTGCTAAATCTGAAGTGCATGCAATCTTTCTTAACTTTCGACAATATGTAATCACACACTTTGGCTTGCCAATTCGATTTATTCAATGTGACAATGGTCGTGAATTTGACAACACCCAAAACCGCAACTTCTTTCTCTCTCAAGGCATTCTTCTTCGTTTTTCATGCCCTTATACATCTTCTCAAAACGGTAAAGGTGAACGCTCTCTTCGCTCTATTAATGATGTCCTTTGCACTTTGCTTTTACAAGCTTCTCTTCCTTCTCGTTTTTGGGTTGAAGCCCTTCGCACCGCCACACTACTTCTAAATATTCGACCAACTAAAACTTGCCCTCTTTATTCGCCTTTCCAATCTCTTTTTCTCTCCCACCCTGACTATTCTTTTTTGCGAGTATTTGGATGTCTATGCTTTCCCAACGTCGCTTCTACCGCCTCCAACAAACTAGAACCACGCTCCTTACCTTGCATTCACCTTGGTCTTTCTGATGATCACAAAGGATATCGTTGCTTCGATCCATCTTCCGGTCGCATCATTATCTCTCGTCATGTCACATTCGATGAAAATACTTTTCCTTTTTCTGTCACTACAACCACCACACCAACTCCACCACAATCCGCCACCAACAAAACCTCTTCCCTAGTTCATCCTTCAGTCATCTCTGCCGCCATGGACTCTTACTCCGTTTCTCAGCGGGAGTCGCCTACCGTCAGCCACCCTCCTGCCCCGTCCCCGTCCCCCACCTCTCCCGCGTCTACAGAATCTACCCCAGCCGTCTTCCCCTCACCACATCCTACCACAGCAACCACCTCCACACCCACCAACTCTGATTCTTCTCCCTCATCATCTCCTCCATCCGAACACCCACTCCCACCCAATGCCATTCTCATACCACCACTTACCAATGATCATGTCATGTGCACCCGTGGAAAATGAGGATTTCTTCTCCCCACCAAACGTCTCAATCTTACCGCCACCCTAACCATCTCTCCTATTCCTACCAGTTACAAGCGAGCTCTCCTTGATCCTCTCTGGCTTTCCGCTATGCGCGATGAATTTGAAGCTCTTCAGCAAAATAATACATGGACTCTTGTTCCCAAACCTCCTGGTGTTAACATTGTTTCTGGAAAATGGGGTTTTGTTCATAAATTTCATTCTGATGGTACTCTTGCTCGTTACAAAACTCGTTGGGTGTGTCGTGGTTTCTCCCAGCAACATGGCATTGACTTTGATGAGACTTTTTCTCCCGTTGTTAAACCAAGCACTATTCGTGTTGTTCTTAGTCTTGCTGTTTCCTCTTTTTGGCCTATTCATCAACTTGATGTTAAAAATGCTTTTCTTCATGGCACTCTCAATGAAACTGTTTATTGTCAGCAACCCTCTGGTTTTGAGAATCCCTCCTCTCCAAATCTTGTTTGTCTCCTCAACAAATCTCTTTATGGCCTTAAACAAGCTCCTCGTGCATGGTTTCAACGCTTTGCTACTTTTATTCAAACCATAGGCTTTATTCCCTCCAAATCCGATTCTTCTCTTTTTGTTTATCAGTCTCCTACTCACACTGCCTACCTCTTGCTTTACGTTGATGATATCATTCTCACAGCTAGTTCTGACTCTTTTCTTCAACATATCATCTCTTCTCTCAATTGCGAGTTCTCCATGACTGGTCTTGGTCCTCTTCATCATTTTCTAGGTATTACTGTTTCTCGCACAAAATCTTCACTCTTTCTTTCTCAACGATCATACATTTTAGATTTGCTTTCTCGTTCTGGTATGTCTGATTGTCAACCCTCTCGTACTCCAGCCGACATTGGTGCTAAACTGTCGGCAGATGGTGATCCTCTTTCTGATCCCACTTTATATCGTAGCATCACTGGCGCTCTTCAATATGCCACTCTCACTCGTCCTGACATCTCCTATTCTGTTCAGCAAGCCTGTCTTTTCATGCATGACCCTCGTGCTCCTCATCTGGCTCATGTCAGAAGAATTCTCCGTTATTTAAAAGGCACTCTTGATCACGGTCTTCTTATTAATTCTTCTTCTCCTACAAGCTTGACAGTTTATTCTGATCAGACTGGGCAGGTTGTCCAGATACTCGACGATCTACATCCGGATTTTGCGTTTATTTGGGTGATAATCTTGTTTCTTGGTGTTCTAAAAGGCAGGTAACAGTTTCCAGGTCTTCTGCTGAGGCTGAGTATAGGGCGGTTGCTCATGCTGTGGCTGAGGCGGTGTGGCTACGGCAGCTTCTCGTTGAACTTCATCGCCCGCTTCCGCGTGCTACCATTGTTTACTATGATAACATCTCTGCAGTCTACATGGCTTCCAATCCAGTTCAACATCGTCGCACCAAGCATATTGAGATTGATATTCACTTTGTTCGTGAAAAGGTGGCACTTGGCGAGGTTCGCGTTCTTCATGTTCCTACAAGTGCCCAATTTGCTGACATTTTTACCAAAGGGCTTCCGACTGCATCGTTCACCGACATACGCTCCAGTCTCAACATTGTTTCACCTGACGTTGAGACTGCGGGGGGATATTAGAGTATAAGGCTATTCGTATTGTAATCTATCTCTATTAGTCTAGTCTTGGAGCCCAAGTTTTGTAATCTATATAAACAGCCCTTGAGGCCCTAATCAATACAACAATTATTCTCCAAACTATCAAAAAGGACACAACTTCCCAAGTGCGGGGTTTCAACCTTTCTCTTACCAACCGCTCTACACAGGCGACCGCGAGGCGATCTGTCTGCCTCCTTCCTTCGTCGGTGTGGCTGCGGGTGCTCGACCCCTTCGGCTTCCGCTCCGGTGGCCCGAGGGGTTGGGACGCCGGTGACTTCGCTACGGCGACTAGATATGATAGGCTTAGTATTTCTTGGAGGCGTTGCATTTGTGGTGGAATCAACGCCGCGTCGGAGTAAGGTGGCTCTGCTTCTTCCCCACCATGGTGATGCTTCGATCAACAACGTCGGGAAGCAGGTAGCCCTTGTGTCTCGTCGGACTTTGGTTTGGACGATGTTAGGTTGTGGTGGCTGGTGCTTGGTGTCTTGTTGGACGATATCGTCGGCTGGTTCAGAGTATGCGGGTGTCTTGGAGTGTGGTGTGTGGATGGTGGCTTGCGGTGGCGCTCTTCTTCTCCGATCATGTTGGATGAAGATGATGTCGTCAAGATCTGGCAGACTTGGGGATGCTCCCCGACCGACGTGCCATAAAGACTCGGTTCAGTTGACTCCGACGGACCGTTTAATCGGTTCACAAAGCAGCATGGTCTGTAACGGAGTTTTTCCAGATCTGGATGTGAAGGCTATTAGTGTTTTTCTCCGACGGCGCCATGGTGACGACGGTGATCGACCTCGGGTGATGACTAGGTTAGTCATATGGATCTCCAAAAGTAAAGTTGTAAACTTTATATTTTTGAAGCCCTTTGTGCAAATCTCCACGACACTAGGCACTCTGTTTGTCTCATGGAATGACCACATATGTACTCATTGTAATTTGTTTGTTTAATGAACAATGTGGTAATTCCTAAAAAGAAAAGACACCCGGCCCCCATGATCGCCATCGTTTTTACAACGATGACTGCAGACGGCGACATAACATCTTCTGCATCGCTCGCGTCGCTCTCCAGGAGGGGGCGACTCGGGCGAAATCTTGCGCGCCGCCGCCCCCCTCCACTTAGCCCCCGCCCCCCTCGCCGCCGTCGGGCGTCACCGCCGGGCAAAGCCCGTGCGGCAGCCGGCGGCGGCGGGACTCTCCTTGCTCTGCCGAGCGCGCTGGACGGCCCTGGACGGCTCGGCGTGCTTCGTGGGGCGGCGCGCCGGGGCGGATCTGGCCTCCTGGCCTCTTCTGCGGCGCGGTGGCGCTGGGCGCTGGGGCGGCGGCCCCAGACTGCGGCGGCGTCGTCCTCCCCTCCTCCTCGCGGTGGAGTCGTGGCGGCGTGCCGGTTGGCGGTGGATGCGGGCTTCGTGCCCGGATCCGGCGGGGCGCAGGCCGTCGGCGGGATGCGGCGGCTCTGGCCGTCCTGGGCCGCGCGGGCGGCAGGGCGGACGCGCGTGGTGGTCTGCCGGCGGCTCGGGGCGGCCGTGGGTGGATCTGGAGCTGCAGCTCCCGGCCTCCCTGGCTTGGCGGAGCTGTTTGGCAGGGCCGGCCCTCTGGGTAGGTGTTGTGGTGTGCCCCGGCCGGCGTGGTGCCGGTTTGGGCTGCTGGGCATCCCGGGTTGTGGCCTCTGCATGGTGCGGGTGGTCCTGCCGGGGGCTGTGTTCGCGGCGCTACTTCCTCCCAGACCCGGCTTGTGGTGCGTGGTGGCCCCGGGACGGTGGTGATGGCTGCGGTGGTGCTGCGGTGGTGGACTGCGATGGAGGTTGCGGTGGTGGTGCATCAGCGCCCTGAAGGGCTGGCAGCGGGCGGCGCCGTGGCGGATTTGGCTGCGGGTGCCCTGGTCGGACGGCTGCTGCGATGGAGGCTGCATCTCGGGGCGTGGGGAAGACACCGGTGTGTCGGTGGTGGGATGTTCTTCGGCGGAGCTGAAGCAGTTGAGCTCGGTGGTCGGCGATGGAGGACTCCAGGCGTGCGGCATGGCTCCGGCGATCTACGCCCTCATGGGTGGTCCAGATCTGCAAGCCTCTGTAGGGGTGGGTGTGTTCCGGGCGAAAGCCTAGACCCGACTTTGTCGGTGCCGTCGACGGCGGCGCTCTCGGGCGTCGTATCCCTCCTTGGAGGCGTCGTCGAGGAACCCCCTTCCGCTTCGAGGGGCTTGGACTCTCCGGGTGAAAACCTAAGCTCCGGATGGATTCCGGAGCGGGCGACGATGGCGTCCTCGTCATTTCCCCCTTGGGGGCGTTGCTTTGGAGAGCTAGCTTGTGCCTGGTGCGGCTGGTTTTTCTCCGGCGTCGGGGTTAGTGGATGCCGGGGCAGCGGCCCCGGACGGCTGATGTGCGCCGATGCGGCGGCCTCGGATGCGATGCGCGAGGCGGCTCCATGAGGCGGGGTGGCGTCTCGATCTTCGCCTGGGTGGCAAGCTTGGTCACTTGGGTGGCAGGTTTGTCGGCTCGGTCGATGCGCCCCAGAGGGGGCGGTCTGACTTTATGTCGGGGCGGCGGCCCCGGATGTGGTGCGACGTTCGTGGTCTGCGACCGGTTGCCCTGTGCAGCGCGGGCTGCGGGTAACTGGTTTGTGCGGCGTTGCTGCTCGAGATGAGCGGTGGTATGTCGGGGCGGCGGCCCCGGAAGGCGGTGCCGGTGGAGTGCGCTGGGCGCATTGGAGCGGTGGATGTCGGGGCGGCGGCCCCGAGAGGATCTCCGTGGCGACCAGGTTTCTGTGACAACGATGATGATGGGAGCGATGTCGGCGACGCGGCAATGGTTGCGGTAGTCGGCTCTTCTCCGGCGTGTCTGCGGTTTTGCCTCGGTTTGCTTGTTGATGTGAAGTCGAAGCTGCGGTGGCGGGGCCCTGTGGTATACGATGACTGGCTGCATGTGACCCGTTCGGTGATCTTCCGTGGCGCCAGCTTGCGCCTGATGTTCTTCTGAGTTCTCCGTCAGAGTCGGGGCTGCGTGGTCTGGCCGCAGGTCGACATGTTGTCTATTAGGGTGGGCTTTGCCCCGGGTGTGTCTGTCTTCAAGAGTGGGGCTCGGCCCTTGTTGTTCCGGTTTTCGCCCGGTTTTCCGTAATTAACTGGGCAATTCTCTTTTGCTTAATTAATAGATGAGGCAATCTTTGCCTCCGTTTCAAAAAAAAAAAAAAAAATGACTGCAGACGGCCAGTCTAGTTCCGCGCCCGCAGCCAGTCAGCCGTCAACCATGTACGGCCCGGAATTAGTAAGAGGGAGGTACATAATTTAAACAGTATAGTACGATTATCTAACGGTTTGGTCGCATATGCATCAGTCAGTTGGTCAGGGGAATAATCAGCGTGGCCTCCTCTTGAGAAACCAGATTTCCTCGTTGGGGGCATACACCGCTGCCTTCCTTCCAAACTTTTTTTTAGGTTCTGCCTTCGAAACTTGTTGGGTCGCCACAGAAGAAAATCTGTCCAAAAGCTCGCAACCCTTTTCCACATTTTTTTTTTCCATCGTGCTGGTGAAAGTGGTTAAAATAACCCGTAGAAAAAGGCTAGAAGAAGATTCTTGGTGAACTGGTGACGTACGCTGTCAACGGTCCATGTGGTGCGAGAACAGAACGGGAGGAGTCCATCCACCCACGCATGCACCGACGGCTACATTTGCTGTTAACAATGGTGGACGAATTAAGATGTGCTGATGGATCATGGATGACGTGCTGTTATTGCAATGGGGATGGTTTATTTTTTTGTTATTACAACCAGTGGTTACTGCTTAACAACGTATATATATACATACGGGACGGATGAGGCGTGACGGGCCGGTCGGGCCGGGACGACCTTGCCGAGACGTGTCCACTCGTAGTGCGTACACGTCCGGCTGGGCGTCAGCCAGCTGCGGCTGCGAGCATGGGAGTGTAGTGCCCGGCCTTGGAAAGGCAGGACTGCGACTGTTTTCGAATACTGAGATGATATGGTGAGTGCTACGTCACGGAATGGACCGCTTCTAGCTGCTTCCCTTTGGTCACTAGCGAGCGTTTGGATCCTTAGCCAAAACAGTTATAGCCTTGCCCGGTAAGATTAGGTTTTTTTTTTTTTAAACCGGGCTTTACCCCTTTTCATTGCATAGAACGAAAATACAACCAGTTTCAACTGAAAATATCTTAGCTTTTGTGGGCCAGCTATCTTGGATGGGCTAGGAAATCCTTGCTAGCTCACGAAAGCCAAATCGGCTTGCTTCCGAGGGCAAACTTCATGTGCGGAAAAAACGATGACCCACTCCTAACAACCGTTTTCCACGGGGCAAGGGCTGGTAAGAAAAAGAATCAAACTGTTTGATCAGGAAGGCTGGCAAAGCGAAAGCTGGCTAGACGGATCGATCTTTTTCTTACAAGAAGCTAAATAAACGTATATTATTAGCAAAAAAAATACCTAAAAAACGTATATGCGCGCCTCGCTTTGGCCCGTGTCGGTGACGAGTCGAGCGAATAATGCATGCGATGCGCGGCGACATCTTGGAGTCCAAACCATCACTTTCAATTGACGTACGTACTCAACGATAAGCGCATATGGACCAACATGGGCTCGGCCGGGATGCTGACCGACCCTCGGTCAGGTACGCTGCCGTGGAAATTTTGGCGACAGTAGCACTCCATGAGCACAATCGGGAAGCTTTTTTGCATGCGTATCCCGTAGACGATAAGCGTCGCCGGCCGGCCGGCCGGAAAAGGAGTGTCGCCGCGTGTGTGTGCGTGTCCTTCCTCCTCCACACTCGCTCTCCCGTCGGCCGCCCAGCAAAGAGAGGAAGAAAACATAGCAGCGATCGCCAAGTAATCAGTCAGGATCGCCGTCCGTCCAAAAGGCTGCTTGCAGGTACCACGAATCTATGACTTGATCTTGCTCCATCTAGCGCATCTCGATCAACTTTGGAGTCCGAGCTGTCCGTTCTTTGCCTCCAGATCGAAATCACGGTGGGCGGGATTATCATCTCAGGCAATAATGGAAGAGAATAGGCATGCATGCGTCAACGGTGGGAGCACAAAGCAGGACTCCATCCACACACTGATCCATTGGCCAGCTTAACTAAAAATAATCTAAATTATCGTGCATACATAATGGAGGGACGACCAATCAAACTGCGGTCAACGATGTATTAGGTCCTAATGAGATGTTAGGGCTCGTGAACAAACTACATGTCAAGTGGGGCTTAAAATGGGAAATTATATCTCGACAAACGTCAGTCTTATAGGACCTTCCAGCAAACGCCTTCTGTGCCATCGGATGCAGCTTGTTCACGAATCTTGGCATAAGGGGTGGTCGACACGTCATTTTGTGCACGCATTTGCTACATTCACGAACCGCGTGAACCGGGAACATCTTTTCTCCCCTCACTCCACTCTCGTTCCCGATACCAAGTTCGCAACCTTGCTGCTCTTAGTGGTTGTCGTCGACGATTCACCGACTCAGCTCGGGCTGGTGCTCCCAGCAGTGTCGTGGTGGCCGACGGATCCATCCCCACCCCCTCCGTGCTCGGGAGGAGGCGGAGCTGAAGGGTGCTTGAGGAGGCGTAGGCATTGCCGTGCATTGCAACCGACCACCCATGTAGGAGACAGACACTAGCGTCGGCAGCCGACGTCTCGGCCTTGAACCCCTGCGCCTAGCTACTCTCCATGGCTGTCGCAAGGAAATCATGCCCCCGATCCACCACTACGCCGGTGGCTCCCGAGCCTCCAACGACTGCTCACCTCAACGACTGCCCATCCCCTTAGCTTCTTCTTCCCCTGCTCGCTCCCCCCC
>LR738710.1:899390896-899405215 GCA_902687465.1 Secale cereale | reverse complement strand
TCCCCCCTTTCTTTATGAGACTTTTTACGGTGCATCATACTACCAAATTTAGTGAGTAGTATTAAATCGATCTAACGGTTAAAATGGCTGGACTTAAAGTTTGGCTAAGGGATAGGTTGGTAATTTTATATAAGCCACAGATTTATCCTTCCGCCTATTATACTAACTAGTACAAATGCACGTGCGTTGCACCGGGCGATCTTTTTTGTAAACCCAACTCCTGCTCCGAGTGCCACTACGTGCCACTTCTTATATCCAAACTGAATGTCAAAAATAAGGTTTTCCGCATTCGCATAAGGTGAATATGCCTCGTGTTGCCGCGGTTGAATTATCGCTAAGCTATGCTTTAGGTTGGGATATGATTCTGCTCTTCATCCGCATCGACAAGAAAATCTAGATCACCTCCCACGCCCTCCAAACACTTCCGCCCCCTCCTCACCACCACCACAGACTTCTGGCTCCGCCGCCGTTACCTGGGCGCTAAGCCGCTAACCTCCCACGCCCGCATGTCGCATGCTTCCTCCGCTACTGCATCGACGGCCAGGCGACGTCCCCCATCCCCACGTTCGACTTCGTCGGCCCCGCACTCGCTGTGAAGCGCGTCGTCGGATCGCCGCCGGCCATGCACTTCTACGCCGGCACGTGCAACGGGCTCGTGCTCCTCACCACGTCCGTCGATGACGGGTGCCGATACATCGATGGCATCCTCTTCAACCCGGCCACGAGGAAGGAAGATGAGGCCGTGATCTGCCTCTCCTTACCGCAGGCCAGCGTCATTAAGTCCTGACGGCGTTTCGTCGGTTTCGGGTACGACGCTAGGTGCAAGGCCTACAAGGTGCTGGTGTGCGTCGACCAAGAAAGCATCAGCCATGGTGCAGTCGAAGGCGGAGGCGGCGGCAAGCTGATGGTCATCTCATTTGGTGGTCACCGCGACCAAAACCAAAAACCAAGGACGGTACTCTTCTTGCCGGGGAAGTCGCTCCTCTGCCCTGCCGGTCTATACATGGATGATGAGGATGGCAAAGGGAAGATATATTTGCTTGCCAACATCGGCAACGCTGGAAAGCCATCAGCGGTGCTAGCTTTCGATGTCGACGACGAGGCAGTATCCACCATTGCCTTGCCGCCGGGCAAGCACGGCCGGTCCAGGCTGATGAAGATACAGGGCCGCCTCTGCGTTTGCATGCGGGACGACGCCAAGCAGAACATCCTGCTCTGGGCGCTCACGCCGGCCGGCTCCGGCCACCGGTGGGAGCAGCTGTGCGTCCTCGCCGACCACCGAAGCGCCTCGGCCCCTTGGACCAGAGCTTTGCACGGCGCATGGGACTGCGACGGCATCCTGTTCGCTCTGTTTGACGGTTCAATTGCAGGTCTAGATGGGATCGAGAGGAAGGGTCGTTGGACATCCCCAAATTAGTACCACCTCGTTTATATTACAATTTTGTATATACGAATCGTAAAAGCGTATTACGACTGGATGAAAGCGTATTGTGACGGTGAACCCGACGGATTCAATCCGTGCTTTATTATTAGGTATAGATATATATAATCCAAATGAATCTGATTGTTTCAAATAATAGTCCGGTAGCTTCAGGTCTAGTCGTCGGTCATCCCGGCGTGGCGCACCGAACGCAGTGGCAACTCCTTCTCCATGCGGGCGACGGGCGACGGCAGCACACCCTTCCCGGCGAACGACGAGGTCGACGAGTAATCTTCCGCGGATAAGGTCGACGCTAAAGCAAGTACTTTCCGACGAGGTCGACAAGTCAGCTCGAAGCCGGCGGTGCTTTTGGCTTAAGGAACACATACGTACAAGGCTAGCTAGGCTAAGCAGACAGGCCGCTGGATGGATTCTCACAAGGACAAACATGTACACGCTGCATGTTCCGCAGGCTGGAAACGCAAGCGGAAAACGCTGCAGATCCGATGGTCTCACCGTCAGTTTGGTCATCTGGTCCAAACGTGGGTTCCTGTGCAGTTACCTTGGAGGCCGCTGACCGGAGACGGCGAGTAGAATCTCGTGCTTGGATCTGACGCAGGAGGCGTCCACCCTCAGCGCCGATCATCGCTGCTGGATTTATAACAGTAATAAAATACCCAAAATGCCCTTTATGCCTGAAAATACTACCTGATTTTTGTTGTAGTATTGTCACATCTGAACCGTTGGGTCATAAAATTAAACGGCCCAAAATAATTTGATGTACGAGAGGCGTGATTCAGGACCATGGTTCGGCAGAACCTATGGTCCACGCCCTACGATTCACCAGCTTCCTACATGTGGATCCGTGCCCCGTTTGAATTCAAAAATTTCTGTCAATGCGTAAACAGCTCCAGGTCCACGTTAAGCTCTTTGCTTATAAGCACTCCCCTAGGTCTCTACGGGCCAGATAGTTTTTTTCTACTGATGGGATGGCACGCCTCTCTAGACACTGCAACCTTTGAGCCAAGGCCCAAGGAATAAAAAATAATTTTCCATTGAGCCATGGTTGCACTGTGACCTAAAAAATACAGAAAAATGCAGAACATTGTGTGCCAGTGCGCGGTATGTGTCATCCTAAACTGTAGTATTTTCTATTTTGTACTACTACTAGAGATTTTACTTATAAGCTGTGAAACTTACCCACATATGTGGATGCGGCGTATTTTTTTTAAAGATGAGCAGTGTGTTAGCACAGCTTTTAAGTGTGTCAATACATCTTTACATTTATGAATAATTTTTAAGCTGTAAAATGTAACAGCATTGCAAATCGTTTTGTGTAGTCTTCATGGATATAAAGAATATATGTGGTGTGTCAGTACGGGTTTACGACAGCATATAACCTTGAAAAAAAAAATTATTATTCGTATGAACTAAAATACAGGAGAGTTTGAGTCCGTTTAGATTTTATTAAAAATGTGAGGACAAGACTTTGATTTTTACGAGGTCTTTAAAAAAAGCGCTAGTGTAGGAACCGTGTATGTGCATGGAGACAGCGTTGTCATGCCAATGTTACACGATTATTTTATTGCCTATTGTATAAACAATGGAGTAGGCTTAGTTAGCAATGCATGTCTTATAAACCGAAGTAAACAACTCGGCGTTTTGCATGACCTAGCCAGCTAACCCTGCAAACAGCTCGCGCCATGCATTGTTTATCCCAGAAACAGCTCGCGCCATGCATTCTTTAACCCAACTAGCACAAATCCCCATGAGCAGTGTCTAGAGATCAATGGTGTTGAGCGTAGGTTCGGCTGGACCATGGTCCTATGCAATATTTTCGTTTGATGTACTGTAAAATGTCTCTTCTTTATATGTTTTTGCATGGCCCCAACCTGCGTTCGAACTGATTAATAATTAATCAAAAGGTGCTGATGGATGACATGCAGTTGCAGTCTAGATGGAGTTTTGTTATGATCACCGGCCTGTCCGAGGAAAGTTAGTAGATACCCTGCTCCGCTTCCATGGACCGATCTGGCATTGCAGTGCATTGATGCCGCTGGCATCGTGGGATTGGATTTGATCCCGACTCCGGGCCTCGTCACATCATTGCTGCTTAGTACTCCCTTCGTTTCTTTTTAGTCTGCATATAATATTTGGTCAAAGTCAAACTTTGTAAAGTTTGACCAACTTTGTAGGAGAAAATATCAATATCTACAATACTAAAACTATATTGTAAATTAATTTCATGATGCATCTAACAATTTTGATTTCATATTGTGAATCTTGATATATTTTTCTATAAACTCAGTCAAATTTAATAAAATTTGACTTTGACTATATTTTATATGCAGACTAAAAAGAAACGGAGGGAGTACTAGTAGTAGCCTTCTTGGCCGGGATGGCCAGCTAGCAAACAATGGATTGTAGCGCCGTCGGCTTTGAGGTAGTCACCTGATCCCGTGCGATGATGATGTTTCTTCGCAGCATTTATCTTGTTTGTCGCTGACATCTTCTTACTCTTTTCTGATTTCTTATGGATCACAAATGCGTCCTAGTGATCTCTGATCTTCTTAAACCGGTTGGTGAATTCTGGAGTCTTGTCTTTGTCGACAAACTTTGCTTTCAGCTCATTCTTCCACCTCCTGAATAGTTCCCCAATCTTCTTAAGAGGAGCCTCCTTGACCAATGGCTTTATAACTGGTGGTTCTCCAGATCCTCCTCTGACGGTAGGGTGAAATTGGCCTTCAGCGCGGTCCAAAGATCATTTTTCTGCATATCGTTGACATAAGACATCTGAGGGTCTTCGTTCCGAGGCTTGTACCATAGGTGGATGCTGATCGGGATCATGTCCCTAATAAAAACCCCACACTGAGCAGAAAATGCGTCCTTGGTACGGATGGGTTGAATCGGTAGGCCATCACGCGCGATTTCTTCGATGATAAACTTTTCATCCTGACGCAACCTTTTCTTCGGGCCTCGTCTCCTTACCGAAGTTTGGATCGATCCGGAGGGCTAGAAAAGAAGAAAGAAGAGAGTTAATATGTGTACATACCAAAACAATTAATGCATCAATTAGCTATAATGAGCACATGCTTAATTAATATATATATATATATACCTGGCCGGACTCCGTTCGGTCACCGGAGCCGTCATCACGGTGTCCTTCTTCCACCGATATTCGGTCACCGGAGCCTTCATCACGGTGTCCTTCTTCCACCGGTATTCGGTCACCGGAGCCATCATAATCATGTCTTTCCTCCTCCATTGTATCACCGCAGCCTGCTTCTTCACCCTGTCCTTCGAGACCATCGTAGTCGTTGAGATACAACTCGACTTCACCTCCTGATGCGATTATGTCCCCCAACACCTGTTCTGCTTCCTCGTCTCATATGTGCTCCATAGTTTCTGCAAATATTACGACATGGCAATTATTATACAAACATAACAGATGGATATATTAGTGGCAAACGTAGACCTAGCTAGCTAATCACAACAAGGAATCATATTCTTGGTAAATCAGGACCCTCGATCGCTCGGCAATCCACGACCCTCTACCCTAGTTTCCGACCCTCGACCCTCTCATGTCACGTTTGTCTAGTGTCAAAGGATTCAACAAAACCATGTCTTCATCATTAGGCGAAAGTAATAGGCGCATGACGATGGTACGATGGTACGAAGCTCTTCAAAGTTGTCCTGGAACGGAGTCCGAGATAGGATGATTCACTTTTTGGTACGAAGTTCAACAAGAGCCTTTCGAATATCGCTATTTGGAAGGCCTTTGCTGAAATTCGTATCAAAAGGCAGATTATCCTATCCGGGACTCCGTTTCAGAATAACTTTGAAGAGCTTAGTACCATCATGCCCCGGTTACTTCCGACAAATGATGAAGGCATGGATTTCTTCAATACTTTGACAGTAGGCAACCTCTCGACCCCTGGACGACCCTCGACCCTCGACCGCTCGGCGATCCATGACCCTCTACCCTAGTAGAGATGAAGGAGAGAGAAATCATAAAAAAAGGGTTGTCTTATCTTATTTAAGAGAAGACAAGAGATGATTTCTTAGCATAATATGTCTCATCATATTTTTAGGAATAGCTAGTTATTGAAGATAAGGCTAAGAGATGATCCATTGTAGACATATATTTTTGTCATCTCTAAATTACATGCAAAATTTAAGATAAAACTATCTTATCAACCATTGTACATGCCTTTAGGTCGCGATCAGATGTTATCATCAGGTGGAGTTTTTTATATTAACCAGACATAACAGCGAGGAGTGCAACCGCACGGTGCTGTAGTTCGTAATCAGGAAAAGCTAAAAGCTAAGAGATTTTTGCCTTGTGGCTCGATCGGTGGCTTTTGTTCCGGCGGTATAGCTGGCTGCTGTTGCGCTCGGTGGGGAGGAGAGCCGAGTGCGCGTGGAGGTCTGGCGAGCCGGGATTCTGGACGGGGCGGATGGCGCGGGACAAGGGAGGCCGGGGGACGGCCGGGAATCTGCACGGTGCTATTGCCGCTGCAGTGGCCACTTGCCGGGCCGGGATGACCTTGCCGAGTCGTGTCGACTCGTCGCACTCGCACGTACACGTCCGGCCGGGATGGCCAGCTAGCAAACAATGGAGTGTAGCGCCGTCGGTCGTCGACGGGCGCTCGGCCTTGCCTGATCATGACTGCTACTGCGCAGCAACAGAGGAGATAGTTAGTACGCAACGCTAATCCAGCACTGGAGCCGCCAACAATGGCCATAAGCTGGACTGCCACTGTTGTTGAGTATTTGCCATCCTGTATACGCTTCACAGTTATCTTGCCCTCACAACCACATCTAGTGGTCTTTCTTGTGTGTCTTCTTATCTTCTTTCCATTTAAACCCTTTTGCGTTTGGAAACCTGCTTTGCCACGACGAAATCGCTTCCAAACCACCACATTATCGATAGTCTATTTTTGCCCAATTCAGACTAAAAAAACCAGCATTGTGTGCATAACCTTGTAAAACTCCTCGACGGCTTCCATACTCTCGAAAGTCACACCTAGCACTGGCTTTAACTCCTCATCACATTCAGGTGTACATGATGAACCCTAAAATTATAATATGCATCGATCATAGAATTTAGTTATTATAAGTGAAATTTGAACAAAATTATGATGATAATGATACTCACACAAAATGGACCGCTGGTAGCTAGCTTTCTTTTTGGGGCTACTGAAGCTATCCGCATTGATTGGGGGAGGATGTGTTTCCGTATCATGGTTATGCTCAGGTTCAAGCTCCATCTGTAACACATCAACTCATGGATATGTACCATGAAAATCATACAGACGTGCGTGGGCTGGGCGAGGGCTGCGGCAGAGGGATCCCCTCTCACCCCTGCTCTTTGTACTTCCCATTGACGCTCTTCACTGTATCCTTGCCAAAGCTACCGAGCAAGACAACTTGCATCCCCTCCGTGGCAACCCTATTCGGGCCTCCTTATATGCCGACAATGCGGCCATCTTCATCGCTCCTTTCAAAGAAGATATTCTAGTCCTAGCTTCAACGCTTTTGGCCTTTGGAGATGTCACTGGACAAGCCACCAAGTGCGGCAAGAGCGTGGTCGCGCCCATCCGTTGTGCCAACATTGACCTTGATGACATCCTTCAGGCATTTCCAGCGGTCCGGACCTCTTTTCCCTTGCTGTATCTTGGCCCCCTGTCTCTTACGAGGCTCGAGCGTGTGCACTTCCAGTACCTCGAGGACAAAGTTGCGGCCAAGCTTCCACGTTGGTCAACTATGCATGCTGCTGTCCCTGGATGCATTGTTTTGGTCAAAGCAGTCCTCATGGCCATTGCGATCTAGCACCTCACACCGCTGGAGCTCCCTGCTGATGTTTGGAAAAAGATTGATAGTTTGAGACGTGCTTACCTTTGGGTTCCCTATGATAAGGTGTCTGGTGGAAAGTGTAAGGTTAATTGGGAGCTTGTGCGCAAGCCCAAGATCCTTGGTGGCCTGGGTGTGCTTAACCTTGAGAAATTTGCGACCGCCCTTCGCCTCCGCTGGCTCTGGTTTGAGTGGGCTGACTCTCCTAAAACTTGGGTGGGAATGGAAACGCCATACATCGATAGTGACAGAGATATTTTATCGGTGTCCACGATTATGAGTATTGGTGATGGCAAAAAGGCCAAGTTCTGGGAATCCTCTTGGCTAAATGGCCTCCGGCCTGGACATCATGCCTGAGATCTTCAAGATATCTAAAAAGAAGGCGTGTTTGGTAAGCAAGGCTCTGGACGACAACTTCTGGATCCGACAAATGGACATTAGCCAGGGACGTACTTTGACACATATCTAGGAGTTTGCGACCCTTTGAGAGATGATTGATGGTGTTGATCTTAATCTAGATAGGAAGGACACTATCTCCTAGAGAAATTCACTTCCAGTGGTGAATATTCAGCGGCTACGGCGTACACGGCGCAGTTTGCGGGGCACGTCCTCAGCCCAACTTCGTCCACAATATGATGCAAATTATTTGTTGGGCTTGACATACAAAACCGTGTGTGAACGGCAGACCGACTACAACGATGAGGGTGGCCAAACTGTGGTCCCTGCCCCCTATGCAAAGTCACTCGCCGCTGGCTTGGCGCCATGAAGACACTGTACATGACTGGTGGCTGAAGACGATCAACACGGGAGCGCATATCAAGAAAGCAATAGTCTCTGTTATGATGCTGGTCATGTGGGAAATCTGGAAGGAGCGCGGAACGCTATAATCTTTCGCAACACGGCTTCACCGACCACCATCGTGGTTGCCAAGATCAAAGATGAGGCCCATCTTTCGACGCTCACGGGAGCCAAACACCTGAGAGCACTTATGTCGCGAGAGTGGTCTTGTGATTTTACTTTTTTGTCGTCTGATGGCTTTTGTCTTAAACTCCTTAATTAATGAAAAAGACAAATCTTTTGCCTTGTTTCAAAATAAAATAAAATCATATAGACGATTCTACGACTCGGAAACCAAATTGACCAAACTGACACAGCCTAAACCTATCCATCCATTAACAATCCGGTGTAACGGCGGGACACAAAATCTAGTTCAGTTGATTCAGAGTGACGAGTACATATACTGCCACACATAGCAGTTACACGTGCACACAGATCGTGCCGTCCTGGTACAGAAAATGCCTAAACACAAAGTCTGATGCCAACTGAGGATGACAAGATACACAAACCAGAGTATACAATTAGCATTCAGGCATCATATGATCTGACCTCAAGTTCACTGACTGATGTTCTACTCATATGGTTATCATTGCACTGCAGCTACTACTGCTATGACTAATCAATCAGGCCAAACCAATTGCAGATTGCAGCGGTCTCTGTCATCGGTTTCATGTAGAGCAGCGGCTATGATGTTCCTTGGAAACCGGAGCCTCCATTTGCCAAAAACAACTAATCAAATGTTGTTAGTACATGTCCGCCACTCTGCCCTTCAGGTGTGCGTAACTAGCCGACATGTTGAGCTTCTCTGCGAGTTCCACGTCCAACTCGGAACTGAAGTAGACGAGGTCCATCTCTAGCATGCCATCCACGCTACCGGTTCCACCACGGGTGATATCATCAGGGATGTACTTGGCGTCATCTGGATACACGAGCTTCCTGGCGGTATGAACGCCGTAGTTGCAACGGCCTGTTATATATTATTAACAAAATAAAATCCGACAGCGATTATTATATATTCAGTAAGAGGCACAACACACGATAATTAGCCAATTAAAAAAAACAGGACTAGTGCATGAAAGCATGACCAGGTGTGGTACAGCAAGTCTGAAGCAGATCAAAGTACTAATCAAGTGCTATCAGGTACTACCCCTATATAGTGATCTAAAAAAAAAATCTTATATTAGTTTACAGAGAAAGTACTAATCAACCTTGCGGCAACAGAAAAGTAGAGGGCTTACCCGCATATTCATAGGATAGAGGGCAGCAGAATTCTGGCTTCGGCTCACGTGTGTCCCACAACTCAGCGAAAAATAGAGTCCTCTGAAGCTTGAGATCAGAAGTAGCCAAGAAGTTAATGTGGTAGCGCGTAGTATGAATGTAGGGGTAGTGAGCTTCGCTGATTTCCTCCACACCAAAAATAATATCAAGTTTATAGTTTGGTCCCTGCAGCAAGCAAACAAGATGTTGGTCAAATGAATAAGGTAAAGCGAATATATGTACATAGCACCTAATGATTGAAAACAACTTTAATCAATGCCCAACGTACCGAAAAATGCCGTTCCGTGTAATCCTGCAGCACCCGTTCAATCTTTGAACGGAACCAGCTCCTGCCCCCCTCATACGCTGATCTCTTACTTGACACACTCCTCAAAGCCTCTTCACAAAGTTGAGGAGCTGGCACGGTACCACTAGTTTTAGCCTCGGATCTGTTGAGCCACATGGCCGACATACGTGATCTGATGCCATCGACGTCCAACACGCCACCACTAGTTTGAGCCTCCGTTATAAATGATACGTAGCAGTTTGCTTCGCTCATCGGGCATGAGCAGCATCAGCCGGTGCAGTTCACCCAGCTCAAGGGGCAGCGGGTGTCCGGCGGCCATTGAAGCTTCATGGAAGGGATTCTTTTCAAACCTCTCTGTCGATGATGATGGCATGGTAACAATAACGACGCATTTTGTGCTGCAGAGCTTCTCCATGGCACAAGCAACTGATGATTGGGGGTCGGCGAGCAAGGCAAGCTTTGCAAGCCCCTCGACGGAACGAACCACTGGGCGGACAAGAGATAGGGGGTCGAGGATGTCATTGTACTCTGCAAACTTGGTGCGGTCAGAAAGTGGGAGAGAGGAGCCACATGTGTCGTACCAGATGGAGTTGAGGATGATATTGGAGAGAGGATCGCAAGAGCCGTAGCAGTGGCCGGCCTTGAGTATGCTGCGCATGAGCGAGCCCGAGAGTGTGGGCAGCAACTTGAGCGCCTTGATGTAGAAGTTGTGAATCATGCCATGTAGGTGCATCTTGAGAGACTGCTGGTAATTGCAGGCGTTACCGCCGCACGAGGTCTTCAAAATGTGTTTCTGGCCATCTGCTATTCTCAGGCAATCTTGCAGCTTGTTACGCAGTCCCAACTGCATAGACAAGATCGGGGTTCTGTCCGCTCTAGTAGTAGTAGAGGGGATGGTCGTCGATTCGGACCAAATAGTGTTCATGTTCTGGCCGACATGAACAACCAGTCCTTGCTTGTTATGGCTTATGTGTGCAGCACACATTGGGCGCATCATCGTTTGCACTAGACGGTGAATTTCTCTGACGTTCTCAGCAGTGAGAGGGGCATGAGCTGAAAAATGCTTTCCCAGAAGCTCAAAATCTCTTTGTTTGAGCCGGACTGTCATGAGGCGAGTCAAAGTTTTGGGCGAAGGGTGACCCAATGTGGTGGCCGTCAACTCGAGGGCCGCTTGCATCCTATCAGATTCAGGGTCCACTGCCTCCGCATCGTAAAGATCGTGCTGGACGAGCATGATGGCGAGGAGCAGATTGGCGTCGGCCCTGTAGAGGTAGCGGGTGGCCTGTGCCTCCGTGATGCATCCGAAGTAGGCCACGAGGAAGGCCAGGAGACCATGGTAGGATCTGGTTGCAATCACATGCCAGGCGTCGGTACCGGGGCGGGGTTTGGACCATCTGGGGCTCCTCCTTGGCCTCTTGGCGGCGGGTGAAGAGGTGGAGGAAGTTGTGGCGGCGGCGTCTTTGGGGACGGGGAGGAGGGCGATGGTGTTGAGGATGATGTTGGAGACGGGGTCGAGGAGGCCGAGGCACAAACTGCCGGTGGTGAAGTGGCCGAGGGGGTCCGTCATGGTGTCGGTGGGCAGCCGGTTGAAGCCGCCGGTGGTGAGGAGGCCGAGGAGGTCCGGCATGGTGTCGGTGGGCAGCCGGTCGAACGCCTCCTCGTAGAAGCCGACGATGAGCTTGTAGATGGCTTGGGGCAAATCTTGGTCGGAGAGAAGAGTCGCATGATCCTTGTCGTCGGTGCGGGAGCAGCCGGGGCAGTGTAAGCAGGAGATCAGCCCCCTCCGAACAAGGGGAGCAGAGGACGACATCGGATCGGTGAGATGGGCGGCGCGAGGCGGCCGGGTCTGTTGGAGTAGGCGACGCAGTCCGTCCGGGGTGCCCTTTCCGTCGCACCAATTCAATTGCTACCGAGCTGTGTTCCGGGGAGACGTGCAAGCGTAGACAGCACAAGGTTTTTTTGACAGCACAAGGTTAATTACAAGCCTGGGTCGGTTTATGTATTTATACACGCACACACCGGCCGGACAGCCAGACCAAGTAGGAGTAGGAGTAGGACTAGACGATGAACCCTAATCGATCGGATATGCATGCATAGGACGCCTTGCCGACGTCAACACAGCGTGATTATTAGTAGTACTAGTATATATGGTATGAGTACGTATTTCCTAACTGGGTAGATACGATAGGAATTTGGAAAGTATATTCTTACCGTAACTAGAAGCGAGATTACCTCTCCGTCCGAATAATCGGTGCGGCGATTTGGCATCCTTAGACGAAATAATGGTCTTTCAGGATTGGTCCTTGTGTGTCACCACCTCCCACCTATCCTACACATGGCAAATTTTAAGATGGTTCCAACTATTATTGACCGTCCATTATTTCTAATCAAAGGGCCTAGATTGAATGAGGTAATAGATCATCCATGAGAGGTAATGGGTCAACCCACACTCATATTTGGAAAGTGTTGGAAAAATAGGAAACACAAAAACTAGAAAGTATGAACGAATAGTATACTCCTACCATATAGGTCACTCGAGTAAAAGGAAACCACCGTATTCCTAATTTAATAAGATTGATGCCATTAAATATTGTGTGTCATGATTTATATTGACATATCGCAAGGCCACAGAATAAAGTGACACTAGAGATAATAAGAACGATTTTACTCTTGTCATAATATAAAAATGGGTAAAACAAACGTCTATGATCAAGTACACCAACAATTTTCATGAACTAAAGAAGATGTGGTGTTGTAATGGTTGGCACACTTTTTCTATTTGCTTAAGTTGTTTCCATCTATTTTTCAGTTTTTCACTATTTATTTTTTATGTGTTTGCATCCAATTTCTTCTAAAAATTCCAAGTTATTCAAGATTAATCTAGCTATTCGAATCATGTGGAGGCAATATGGGTGGCACTATTCAACGTGCTTTGGGATAGTCCGAGGATGGTATTTCACCAGTTTGGAGACCTTGTAAAATGACTGCATGCTAGCCATGCAACGGCCGCTCTACCCTGCATCCAGCATGCTAGGGTTTCTCCTGCCTCCCGTCGGCGCTGGTGTCGGTCTACCTACCCTGCATCCAGTGTGCTAGGGTTTCACCTGCCTCCCGCCGGTGCCGCCGCCGGTCTACGACGTCTCCTGTGGTGTTAGGATCATGGAGGCGCGGTGGATCACTAGTAGAAAAAGGGTCAAATGTTCAGGTCATTAGTCCTGGTTTGGATATGAGCCGGCACTAATGTGGTCATTAGTGCCGGTTCTAACGGCTAGGCGGGCCACTCTCATTAGTACCGGTTTGTGCCGAACTTATAGCACCGGTTCGTGCCACGGACCGGTACTAAAGAGAGTGGTGGCAGAATGTTGTCAGACCGGGGCCCTTCCAGCACCTTTAGTACCGGTTCTTGCCTCGAACCGGTACTAAAGTTCGTCCTACATAAATCCTTCATCCACCCGAGCTCGCTCTGTTTTCCACTTTCCCCTCGATCTCCTCTCTGTTCTTCCCCACCCTCGAGCTCACACTTCATTTTTGCCAAAATTTATGAAGATTTGAAGGCACCCCATCCATCCAAGTGATCACAAAGGTAAGCAACTTTGTCCTTTAATCTCTCATTGCTAGATTAGCTCTTGCAATGCTTTATATAGTCATTAATTTGTGGGTTTTAGTAATTTGGGAGGAATTATATATGGTAGTTTAATTGATTTATATGCAATATGAGCTCAAAATAACACTTAGTTTGCAATTGTAGGTGTGGTTTACTTAGTGCCTTCCCGTGTCCGTCCTAACCACCATTGATCGTCCGCACCGTCCTGTCGTCGACACCACCTTGTGGTGAGCCTCTTGTTCTTATCTTTTTTATATTAAAAAATCATGTTTGTGTGATTTAGATATATAGTTACTGGTATAATTATCTCATCCGTACGTTGTTTGTTGTACATAGTGTCATGGTTTTGATATCCATCGAGAGGTTAAATTTAGTTGAAAGAGAAAACGAGTATTTGAAAGAAAAATTGAAAATGATTGAGGGGGAGAAGATGGAATTGGAGTTGCATGTTTCCGATGTCGTCGATGATCACAAGATCGAGATGGACAAAATGCGCTTGAAGATTAGAAAGATAAGAAAATATGCCATTGATAATGAGGCTTGGTATCATTATGCTGTTGGATCAATTGTTACCTTAGTTGCGATCTTGATCGCATTTGTTGTTGCATTTATATGCTTTAGCTAGAGAGTTATTTGTATGTTGCATTTAAGTGTTGTATGAACTTTTGTATGAACTTGTATTAATTTGGTATTTTCGGTGTTGTGTAATGAAGATGAGCAGACAATGGATGTACGATGACCGATGCTCTCCCGGGTTCATTAATGGTGTGCATACTTTTCTGAATGCGGCTGAGGCAAACAAGCGGGCGGATGGTTTTATGCCTTGTCCATGTGCTGGCTGTAAGAATGATCACAATTACTCTAACTCAAGAACCATTCACGTCCACCTGTTTGAGTCCGGTTTCATGCCCCACTATAATGTTTGGACCAAGCACGGAGAAAGAGGGGTTATGATGGAAGACAATGAAGAAGAAGAGGACGACGACAGCTATCCAGGCCATGGGTTCCCTGAATACGATGGTACAACAATGGGAGGGGGGG
>LR738710.1:899348741-899367238 GCA_902687465.1 Secale cereale | reverse complement strand
GGGGGGGGGGGGGGGCGTTGGACCCAAAGACAGGTGAGGCTTCAAAGAAGGCATCTCTTAAAGGAGCCGCAAAGAAGATACTTGATGCAACAGAAGAAGTTCGAATGGGGAATTCACGTCGAACAGAGAGAACGATGAGCTTACTCGCGCCCTGTGTCGTGGAATTAACACGTCAGATGTCCGGTTTAACGGACTTAGTGGTGAGGCCGCGCATCTATGTATTAGCTTGAGAGGGGTTGAGCGGAATCGAGAGACGTGATGTAAGACACGGATTTAGACAGCTTCGGGCCCCGGGAAACATCATCCGGTAATAACCCTACGTGCTGTTTGAGGCTAGGTCTCATTATGATCCTCGTAGTGTCGCCGGTAAACCGGCTCTTTGTGTCTAGCCCTAGAAACTTGTCTACTTGTGGCTTGTCTAAACTTCGTCTCACTTGTTCCTCTTTGGGGAGCCCTGCCCCTCCTTATATATGTTGAAGGGGCGGGTTACATGACTAGTCCTAGTAGGATTAGGATTACAAGTGGAGTCCTAGTCTTACTTCCTTTGCATGAGAATATTCCTTGTGCTTTCTTCATAAACCGGCCCACCATAACATAAACCGGCCTTCCGGGCCTTGGGCCTTGTCATCCGTGATCCGCCAGCCGGGTTACCAGTGAGTGGTACTAGTTAGGCAGGTTGCTCGTAAACCGTCTGGTTAGGACGGATCGTCAGTGAATCATCAAGTGTAAACCGTCTCTGAAGTAAACCGCCAAGTCCGGCCGGGTCATATTTCCGTCCGGTTCATACCGCGGGGGTATATCCCCGACATTAGCCCCCAAATTTAGCTTGGATTTGTCCATGGTAAACTTATGCTGCAAAATAACCACAAGAACAAATCTGACAGGTTGTGCTCCGGGTTAAGAATTTCTTGTAAACCGGCACCTGACCATCCTTAAGTCCTTTGTCCTTTCCTTCTTCTAGAAAATCCGGATCAATAGACCAACTCCATAATCAACTTGCTTGCATAAGGAATATTGAAAATCAAGAATCCATTTGAATCGTCCTTTCAATGCTCTGTCTTGACAAACATATTGATCTTCAAATATTCAATTGATATCCAGCCGGTTTGGAAATGTAGAACTTGTCGGTTTATGACTACCACCATTGTCGGGTTATAAAAACTGATAATTCCGGGTCATGACTGATTATAAATGCCGGGTTATGATTAATCTTCCGGACTTATCCAAAACTGAGAATTTGAAGATGTTCCTCCTTTATATGCATATTACCTTGAATTGTTGATAGGAGAAATTGGTAGCCCCCAAGGGCCGGCTCATTACGATGTGATGAGTCGGGTCTTCAATAAGGTGAGCAAAAAATGACTTTGCATTAGCCCCCAAGTGTCATGGTGCATGCTTGCAACGACATGAGACTTGTGTATTTGATGTAAACTCAATTTGAATAATGTAGCCCCCAAGTGCCGGGTTGTAAGCCTGCAGCAACTCGGGACTATTCCTTTGTAGAATAAATCACTTCCATCATTGAAATAATATCCATTACGCTTTAGAGCGACTTTGAACACCTCAATCATAATATTGATAACCATAATAAAAATCCAGCCATGTTGGCTATTAAATATTTGAAGAATATAATCCGGTTGGAAGACTGGTTCCAGTGATATTTGATCACAACTAGGCCGGGTTAACAAACACCGGTCATTATTTTGTCTCATACTGGCGACTTATAGTCAAAGCCAGGCCGGTTTAATAATCACCGGTCATTATAACTGATCATGTATTGCCAATATGTATTTAAAAATACTTCATACCTGCGATCAAGTATGCTTGATATTCTTAATCCGGCGAAATTTGCAGTTTTCTGAGGAAGCTCTTGGCTCCGTTGGGGCGTACCCAATTATTCCGGGTTTATAAGAACTGCCGGTTTAAATAATACTGGAGCGTTGTGTCCAGACTTTGAAGATATGTGGTCAACTCTGGAGTTGTCCCACTCCGGATCAAAGAACCATAAAACACAAATACCAGAAATGCAAATTTGCAAATAAAACCATGTAGTCGAGGCTTTTTACGAGCTACCAGGCTCAAAGCAAGGTTCAGCCAATCAATGGAATGGGCTTACCATCCAGAGGGCCGGTCGATGGATGCGGGTACCATCCATAGGAACCGGATATGGCCAACATGGGTTAAGCTAGAATTCGGGTACAATCATGCCCCCCGCTGGCCATATAAAACCTTAGCCAATCACTGGATGCGGGTGCTTGGTGGCTTCTCGCCCCCTCGTTGGTTACCCGAAGTGGAAGGTTTAAGATGCAGTGTAGCAGAAGTTTTCCCTTGGCAATACCAAGGATCGATTTCCCTGAGACTCCCAGTTTCAACAAGAAGGTGTCAACTGCTAACGGCGCCAGATATTAGCAATCAACGTGGACCTGCACACAGATACAAATAACTTTGCTCCCAACGAGTACAGAGAGGTTGTCAATCCCTCCGGCCTTGTAGTTTACAAAGGATCAAACGCAAGTGATAATAGTGGTAGGTATAATTGCAATAGTAAGTAAAAAGCGGAAAAGTAAATAGCGGATGTGATCAATGATGGTAATATGGACCGGAGTCTCATGATGTTCACTAGTGATGTCTCTCTCCCAAAAGACGATAAAACTGCTATGTGAGGTAAATGAATTACAGCTGGGCAATTGACAGGACCATGTGCGCAAACCAATGCTGACTAAGTTGCAAGAAAGGTAGAGGTTCAAAGCATGGGCGGTACGCCGAGGTAAGTAGACCGAAATCCATCTGCATCTACTACTAATCATCCACCTTGAGATATCTATCCAGAACATCTCGCTGGTATTAAGTTGCGAGTCCCACCCATAGTGTAAACTCAAAGCAAAAGACAACTGCATTAAAAGAACTTTGCGTAAAGTAAACAATCCTTGCACCCGCGGGCACAAGCACCGTTGTTTTCCCCCTTGTGGCAACAGCACATCCCCTAGACTCATGTTTCTGTCACTCAAACTAGTCATCGAGGGGCATGAACCCACAATCAAGCATAACGTTCCCTCTTGGAGTCACTACCTACTACTTGGCCAAAGCAATAAATAACAACGGAGAACATGCAAGAATTACTTACGAACATAAATATAAAAGAGGTGAATCAAATATATTACTCAAACACAATCTGAACATAATCTCATAATCCATCGGATCCCAGCAAACTCATCATAGCAACAGCATAAGGATTACATATGTGCCTCGATCATGTAGGGCAGCTCACGAGGACTAATTAGTGAAGCACAAGAACAGGAGGAGAACATCACATAGCTACTGGTCATGGACCCATGGTCCAAGGGAGACTACTCACAGCTCATCCGGGAGGCGTCCATGGTGGTGGAGAAGCTCCCGGTGGTGATCCTCCCCTCCGGCAGGGTGCCGGGAAGAGTTCTCCTGGTGCTCCCGATCTTGGAAGCGGCGGCGGTGGCGGAACAGAGATGAGATCACGAAAAAGAGTTCTCTTCTCGAGGGTTTCGGGAGACGCTTTAAATATATGCCAAAGGGGGGCGTCAGACGAGGCTCGGGGGGGCCAGGCGCCCCCCCGGCGCGGCTCGGGGGGGGGGGGGGGCACCAGGGCGCCTGGGGCCCTGGTGGCCCCCCTCTGGCTGTGCTTCGGGTGCCTGGTAGCTTCTGGAACGCTGATTTTTTATATAATTTTTCTGGATTTTTTCTGGCAGTTCTCGTAATGTGAAAACCTGAAATACAAAAACAGCCGAAAACACAAACTGGCACTGGGGTGCACTGAGTTAATAGGTTAGTCCAAATATGATCAAAAGTGTATGGAAGTGTATAAATAACATAGCAATATCACCCAAAAGAGGCATGGAGCAAGCAGAAATTATAGATACGTTTTGGACGTATCAACATCCCCAAGCTTAATTCCTGCTCGTCCTCGAGTAGGTAAATGATAACAAGAATAATTTCTGTGGTGACATGCTATTAACCATATAGGACTTTTTCATAGTCATATGACAAAAGCTTACTGAGACAATGAATCTATAGTAATTAAGTTGCCTCATGAGAAAATCTCAAAGAACTGAAAGTTTTACAATATGATACCGAAACATCAAATAGATTTGTAATGAACATGATGTGCAAATATGATAAAGTGATATCTAGCTTGCCCCCTTTAGTGAAGCAAAACATAAATGCAGGGGCACCTCCAAGGTTTAGGTGATGACTAGATACAATGATTTCAGAATAAACGATATCACAATCATGCAAAAGACAATGCTACTTTGGGACAATGCACATTACACTCAGAATGAAAAACATGCTCTCAGTAGTTGGTGCTTTAAAAGAAGGTGGAGACTCTCGAACCGTGGCTTTTGTTGGCAAGGTTGAAAACCCGTAGTCAGAAACAAAGACAAAACATGTACCAGAGCTCTTGATTTTAAAAACAGAGGTAACAAATTTTTTTTTGATTATGCATGTTTCGTCAACGAATGCTAGTAGACAACTCAATCACTTCTTGAGATGGACAAGTTTCGAGGAACGGCTCCCGAATGAGGACGATCACATCCTCTTAATCTCCTTTGTTTATCACTGCCAAAGTTTTCTGATTTCTCATGAACAAAGCGTGAAGGAGGGTTTGTTTGTTATATTATCTTTTTGAGCCGGGCGCACTCAATGCCAGTTCCTTCTCGTATTATGGGTTTGCACATTCTACATGCAATCCCGGGGTGAAGCTTGTCCAACTTAAAAAGATCATGAATTAACTACTACTTCCTCATGAACTTACAACAGAGGCACAAAATAGGAATGCTTTTTTTCTTTGAATAATTTCCAGATGGTACATGCAAGTCTCCGTTAGGAATGGCAGGTAAATACCATGTAGGAAGGTATGGTGGACTCATATGGCATAACTGGATTAATAGGATGTGGATGCACAAGCAGTCAGTCCGCTTAGTACAGGTGGAGGTTAGCAAAAGACTGGGAGCGACCAACTAAGAGAGCAATGACGGTCATAATCATGCAGAGCGACAAAGCAACATTGAATCATGCATGGAAGTTATATCGCTACTCAGAAACAAAACATCATCAAGGCTTGACAGACTTTCTTTACAGTCTTAAATATGCGTGAGCATACGCCAAGTCAATCAAAATAAATTCTTTGAAGGAAGATATTACTAAACCATACCACATCATAGGCAAACAAATCATGTTGGTACTCCAATAACACATTGGGAACCCCCCAGCTATTTGGGACTAACCATAAGAAAACCTGAACTACTAAGCGCCATTATGCACGTAGCATCTTTATCATAGACATATCAACCAATGCAACAGAAGCAAACTCTCTTAATAAGATAAGCATGATGACTAAAGAGAGTTCAAGCAACCAACTAAACGAAAGCTCTTTAAAAAGATAAGCATGAAAACTAAGAGCTAAGCATGATAGTAGCTATTGAAAGACAAAGAACACACACAACAGAGATAGATATGAAAATTCTATGTTATGTTCTAGGTAGAAGTGGAGCGTGTTTCTCTCCCACATAAAGAAAGCTGAGTTCCGACTCGTTATGAAAGCTAAGGAAAATTAAAAGGAAACTAATAGCAAGACGCTCCAAGCATAGCACATAACACATGAAGTGATTAAAATATAGTGGAACGAAAGACGAACTGATAATGTTGATGGAGAAGGGGATGCATGGGGGCATCCCCAAGCTTAGACGCTTGAGTCTCCTTGAATATTTCTTGGGGGTGCATGGGGGCATCCCTAAGCTTGAGCGTTTGACACTCCTGAATCTTTTTATCATCTTCCCTCGCACACTTGAAAACTCCCTTCATACATAACTCATCATAATCTGATTAGCGAGGTTAGTACCCATAATAAAATAATTGTTCCTTGCTGGAAATAAAGATATTCTTGAAGTTCTACTGTTTCTCAAGATTGCCAAAAGGTTTTTGCAAAGAAAAAGCAAGCTCTAGGTTTGCAAAATGAAGGAAAGGCAAAACAAGACAGAATCTGTGAAAAACAGAACAGCAGGTAGTAAATGATTTTTCCGGGGCACTTCTGCAACTCTAATAAAAAAACTCAAAACAGACGCACGAAAGACAATTATATAAAGCACGCTGTCGAAAACATTCAGACCAAAAAGATGATCTGGTGATTTTATACGAATTTTTCTATCCAAGGACAGAATCTGTTTCCTGGACAGCACGTCACAACTTTTGAACTTTCTTGCAATCAGAGGCTATACTTTGCACAAAATTGAAAAGCAAAGATACAATGATGATGCTACAGTAGTAACAACATCAAGACACAACAAAAACAAAATAAAATTTATTCATTGGGCTGCCTCCCAAAAGCGCTTTCTTTTATGCCTTTAAGCTAGGCATAATGCATAGAGATCAAGTTTTATCAAGAGTAAAAGAATAGCTAGCCCGTATAACGGACTCAAAAGGTAACTTAATCTTCTTTCGAGGGAAGTGTTCCATCCCTTTCTTGAGAGGAAACTGGAATTTTTTATTACCCTCTTTCATGTCAATGATAGCACCAACGGTGCGTAGAAAAGGACGTCCCAAAATAATTGGACAAGAAGGTTCACATTCAATATCCATAATAGTAAAATCAACGGGAACATAATTGTCATTGACAATGATAAGAACATCGTCGATCCTCCCCAAAGGTTTCTTTATGGAAGAATCAACGAGACGAACACCAAAAGAACAAGAATCAAAAGGTTTCAATTTAAGCATATCATATAGTCTTTTGGGCATAATGGAGGTACTAGCTACAATATCACATAAAGCATAGCAAGAGAAGTTGTTTATTTTAATTTTAATCATAGGATCCCAACCATCTTCTAGCTTTCTAGGTATGGAGGCTTCTACTCTAAGTTTCTCTTCCCTAGCTTTGATGAGAGCATTAGTGATATGCTCTGTGAAGGCAAGATTAAGCGTGCTAGTGTGGGGATCTTTAGCCATTCTTTGTAGAAAGGTGACAACTTCTGAGATACTACAATTATCAAAATTAATTTTATCATTATTGGGCAAAATTGTAGTGTCATCCTCTTTGTTTGAATCGCTCTCTATTATAAGAGTTTGAACGTCTTCCCAAGTTTGGGGAAGCTTAGGAGCAATTTTAAACTGAGGCTCATACTCTTTTCCTGGAAGACCATGCCATGGGCATAACTCTCCGTCAAGACTAACATAATCACAAGGTTTATTACTTTTGTAAATCCCGACAGTGGTGATTGGCGTAATGGAAGAAGGGGTGTACTCCTCCCATCTAGTGTTTTTGGTGGAACCCATAGTAGCAAGCAAGCAAGATGACTATTTTTGTGATTTTCGAGAAAAGATACTAAAGCAAAACTGAAAGGTAAACTAACAAGACTAAAAGCAAAGGTAAAAGATAGCGTGCAACTCCCCTATCCTGAAGAGTGGAGTCCCCGGCAACGGCGCCAGAAATTGCTTTGCTTGGTGGTTTCTCGCCCCCTCGTTGGTTACCCCAAGTGGAATGTTTAAGATGCAGTGTAGCAGAAGTTTTCCCTTGGCAATACCAAGGATCGATTTCCCTGAGACTCCCAGTTTCAACAAGAAGGTGTCAACTGCTAACGGCGCCAGATATTAGCAATCAACGTGGACCTGCACACAGATACAAATAACTTTGCTCCCAACGAGTACAGAGAGGTTGTCAATCCCTCCGGCCTTGTAGTTTACAAAGGATCAAACGCAAGTGATAATAGTGGTAGGTATAATTGCAATAGTAAGTAAAAAGCGGAAAAGTAAATAGCGGATGTGATCAATGATGGTAATATGGACCGGAGTCTCATGATGTTCACTAGTGATGTCTCTCTCCAAAAGACGATAAAACTGCTATGTGAGGTAAACGAATTACAGCTGGGCAATTGACAGGACCATGTGCGCAAACCAATGCTGACTAAGTTGCAAGAAAGGTAGAGCTTCAAAGCATGGGCGGTACGCCGAGGTAAGTAGACCAAAATCCATCTGCATCTACTACTAATCATCCACCTTGAGATATCTATCCAGAACATCTCGCTGGTATTAAGTTGCGAGTCTCACCCATAGTGTAAACTCAAAGCAACAGACAACTGCATTAAAAGAACTTTGCGTAAAGTAAACAATCCTTGCACCCGCGGGCACAAGCACCGTTGTTTTCCCCCTTGTGGCAACATCACATCCCCTAGACTCATGTTTCTGTCACTCAAACTAGTCATCGAGGGGCATGAACCCACAATCAAGCATAACGTTCCCTCTTGGAGTCACTACCTACTACTTGGCCAAAGCAATAAATAACAACGGAGAACATGCAAGAATTACTTACGAACATAAATATAAAAGAGGTGAATCAAATATATTACTCAAACACAATCTGAACATAATCTCATAATCCATCGGATCCCAGCAAACTCATCATAGCAACAGCATAAGGATTACATATGTGCCTCAATCATGTAGGGCAGCTCACGAGGACTAATTAGTGAAGCACAAGAACGGGAGGAGAACATCACATAGCTACTGGTCATGGACCCATGGTCCAAGGGAGACTACTCACAACTCATCCGGGAGGCGTCCATGGTGGTGGAGAAGCTCCCGGTGGTGATCCTCCCCTCCGGCAGGGTGCCAGGAAGAGTTCTCCTGGTGCTCCCGATCTTGGAAGCGGCGGCGGCGGCGGAACAGAGATGAGATCGCGAAAAAGAGTTCTCGTCTCGAGGGTTTTGGGATACGCTTTAAATATATGCCAAAGGGGGGCGTCAGACGAGGCTCGGGGGGCCCAGGCGCCCCCCCCGGCGCGGCCCAGAGGGGGGGGCGCCACCAGGGCGCCTGGGGCCCTGGTGGCCCCCCTCCGGCTGTGCTTCGGGTGCCTGGTAGCTTCTGGAACGCTGATTTTTTATATAATTTTTCTGGATTTTTTCTGGCAGTTCTCGTAATGTGAAAACCTGAAATACAAAAACAGCCGAAAACAGAAACTGGCACTGGGGTGCACTGAGTTAATAGGTTAGTCCAAATATGATCAAAAGTGTATGGAAGTGTATAAATAACATAGCAATATCACCCAAAAGAGGCATGGAGCAAGCAGAAATTATAGATACGTTTTGTACGTATCAGCGGGTACCATCCAGAGGGCCTCTATGGTTCCCGTAGAACCATAGGAAGAACTTTAGCCAATCACTAGATGGTTGTCACCATCCAGATGGCCTCCATGGTTCCCGTAAAACCATAGGAAAAACTTTAGCCAATCACTGGATGCGGGTACCATCCAGAGGGCCTTTATGGTTCCCGTAGAACCATAGGAAAAACTTTAGCCAATCACTGGATGCGGGTATCATCCAGAGGGCCTCTATGGTTCCCGTAGAACCATAGGAAAAACTTTAGCCAATCACTGGATGCGGGTACCATCCAGAGGGCCTCTATGGTTCCCGTAGAACCATAGGAAAAACTTTAGCCAATCACTGGATGCGGGTACCATCCAGAGGGCCTCTATGCCATGTCCTCTTTGGTTCGAATACGACCTATGTTTGAACAGGAATCTCTTCAGTAAGTTTGGCTATTTTCTCTTTGGTTCGAATACGACCTGAGTGAATTTGAACCGGTATGTTGAATAGACCGGATCACAGGGTGGACAGTAAAACGACCGCAGTATCAGAGGCGGCTCAAACAGTTAAACCGGCTGTGGGGTTGTAAATCGGCGTAGACGAGCAAGTTGTCCTCCGTGTTGTAAACCGGTGTGGATGTGTAAACCGTCTGATTTGCTTGAATAACAGATGAATCGGCCGGTGCCGACGGGCTAGTTGTCCTCTTCGTTGTAAGCCGGCGCGGTCGCGAAAAGACGGCCACAGCGTTTTAAACCGGCGCGGTAATCCGTTGAGTAACGATGATCACTTGTATTAAATGATGTCGACGTGCCTCCATCTCCATGGTATAATACCACTTTGTTATGAATGATTTTCCTGCGTATAAAATATAGCAGGGAAAGTAGTCTTGCTCGGATGAATTAATATTAAAAGTAAATAGGATAAACATCACCTGATTCATTTTTTAGAGGCAGAAACACTGTATATCAATTTGACTGAGTGATGGCCTTCACGTCCAATCAAATAACCACCCATCCGTCAAATTTTGAAGTAAGCCGTGGCCTCCCATCCAGTGGTACTCCTTTTTATGTTTGACTCTGGTCATCACGTGGCTAATAACCACTCTGGTCATCACGTTCTTCTCTTATAATTTGACTGAGCAAGGCAATATGCAGGTGCCTGATGAATGTATCCTTTTTGTTTTCTTTCCTCTTGTGGGTACATAGTAGTATTGGAATTGTTCACACATGCATGTTGATTTTTCCTTCTGGCCGGATTGTCCACACTGGAACACTCGCATTGATGCTTTTGAGTATGTCTGATTTCTCCAAACCTCACATTCTTTAGTTGTATCTTCAGTTTGCAACGTTGATCTATGAGGGTATCTCTCTGGCAGTAGAAACGAATGACCTTGGCAAGCACGGTATAAACCACAACGGCAGAAGCATGAGCGGCCCAAGGCCGCAGCAACGGAAGCACCAGTGGTGATGAGGCGGCAAAGCGCGTCGCACTCGGAGCTGTGGTGCTTGGAAGGCGCGGCTGCAACGAAAGGAACCAACGGCAGCTCTTGGAGCGAGGCCGCAGCCATGGCCGCAGTGGTGAAGCGGACAGCTCGGGGGCGACCATGGGGATGGCAGCTCGTAGGCAGGCCAGGCGGCTTAGAAGTGGACGGCAGAGGCGGCCGGATCGGAGGCTCGCTGAATCGGAGCGGCGGACCGGTAGACGCGGCGGTTAAGGGCTGCGAGCGCGAATTCACACGAGGACGGCTCACCCATGGCGGTGACGGCTCAGAAGTGCACAGCCACTGCGGCGACTCGGCAGGGGTCCCAAGTGCTCATGGTGGCGCGGCGGCTCGCCACGCCTCACACTGGCGGATCCATTGAGGTGGAGGCTTCAGCTGAAATGACGGCAAGGTCCGGGGTTAGGCCCGGCTGAGCAGTTCGACGACAGCAGACCGAGGCGGCGATTTAGCCCCGGCCGTGAGGTGCTTCGGGATACAACCGGCTCTGGGCGAGCGGAGGAGCGGGGTGCGGTCGGACAGTGAAGGACCGTCCTGGCCCGGCCTCTGCCCAGGAAGTGAGGCGCGCGGCGGCGCGAGCCATTCGATGCCGAACGGGCGGGTGGTTCAACAGCGGGTGCGGGGTGGCCCGATGGCGACGACAGAGGAGGCTGCCCCGAGGCGGCTTGACATGACTACAGGAGCGGAGCGAAGCCGGTTATGACTCGGAAGCCGGTTATGACTCGGAGTCATGGCGGAGGCACCGCGTGATGGCGTCGGAGGACTGATCCTTGTCCGGGTCGCAGAGGCAGCTGATTTAGCAGAGGCAAGTTGATGAGGCGAGGACAGCTTGTGGAGACCTGCGGCGGAAGCGGCTCGAGGTTTGGTGGTCGCGGTGAGGCGAGCACGACCAGGACAGCTTGGAGGCGGAGAGATGGATGCGGGGGCCATGGGTCCAAGTCCCTGGCGGTGGAGGCGAGCTGGCAAGGTGAGGGCGGCCGGCTAGCTACGGAGGCGGAGTCCCTCCGTGCTTCCGATCGTGGGTGGTCGGATCCGTGCGGCGATGACGACGACTGGGTGTCTTTGTCCGTTCTCGATCTGTAGCCAGCTTCAACAGACCGGATCGTGGTCGGTTTGACCGATCCATAGCTGTCTCCTTTTTCTTTTTTTTCTTTTTTTTCTTTTTTTTTAATTCTTTTTCCTTTCATTGATTCCCTTGATTCCGCTTTGTAGCAATACACGATAACTTGGCCCGATCAAGCCCTTGATTCTCTATCCTTCAATTTTGCTTCACCGCAGATCAAATCAAACCGACCACTTTTACTTTCCTTCAACAAATACGCACGGGTTGAAAAACATGCTGACTTTGACAACCAATACGGATTGGATCAGACTTGTAGAGATCGTTCATGGCGACTTGACAATAATATTTCCTTGATCTCAACCGATGATATTGGAATTGATGCGAATTCTTCAAAACCGGTTTTTCTTCATCCGAAAAAATTGCAAACTTCTCGAAAACCTAGTTGAGATCCCTCCAAGAACTCAACACCACCGTGCGCAGGCCCCACGGTGGGCGCCAACTGTCGTGGAATTAACACGTCAGATGTCCGGTTTAACGGACTTAGTGGTGAGGCCGCGCATCTATGTAGTAGCTTGAGAGGGGTTGAGCGGAATCGAGAGACGCGATGTAAGACACGGATTTAGATAGCTTCGGGCCCCGGGAAACATCATCCGGTAATAACCCTACGTGCTGTTTGAGGCTAGGTCTCATTATGATCCTCGTAGTGTCGCTGGTAAACCGGCTCTTTGTGTCTAACCCTAGAAACTTGTGAGAACTCCTCCTCTAACTTGTAACTTGTCCTCTTTGGGGAGCCCTGCCCCTCCTTATATATGTTGAAGGGGCGGGTTACATGACTAGTCCTATTAGGATTAGGATTACTCTATTACAAGGAGTCCTAGTCTTGCTTCCTTTGTAGGAGAATATCCCTTGTGCTTTCTTCATAAACCGGCCCACTATTAATATGAACCGACCTTCCGGGCCTTGGGCCTTGTCATCCATGATCCGCCTGCCGGGTCACTAGTAACTTGCCAAATATAAACCGTCTTAAGTAGAATACCAAGTCCGGCCGGGTTATAATTCCGGCCGGTTCATACCGCGGGGTATATCCCCGACACCCTGGGAAATCCTGAACACCCGGGAAGAACACGAGGCAAGGGCGTTATGCCATGGTATGAGGGCTTTTCGGACTGCAGGGCCGACTACAGAACGCGTGCGAGAAGGAAGAACCTGGAGGAGGAGCAGAGGAAGAAGGAAGCAGAACGCCTAAAAGGCCTAGAATTAGTGCACGCGGAGTTGGTGCTCAAATTGCAGCAACAGCAGCAGCAAATCGACTCACTTAGCCAGGAAAGGGGGTCTCAACAGCGGCAGCAGCTAGCGGATGATCCAGCTTTGGATAGCATCATCCCATCCATGCCGAGAAGCAGCCTGGGTTCCGCCCCGGGCGACGCACTGCTGGATAGATACCCTGTGGATGACATCGCCGAGAACACTATGTCGTGGTTCTAAGTCTGACAGTACGAGTAGGGGGTACGTAGGAGGAGGCAATGCCCTAGCTATGGTGAAGTAACAGCCCTACGTCTCGATGCCCGGAGGCGGTCGACTGAAATATGTATATGTGTGTATGTTACAGGGGGTGTGAACCCTTGTACTGGAGGAGGGGGGTGGCTTATATAGTGTGCCAGGACCCCAGCCATGCTCCACGTTACTAAGGGTTCAATGTACATAAAGGCAGGCGTTACTGATAACGCGTGCAGTAAAGAGCAATACAGGCATTCACTGCAGCGGAGTGAATACCTGACCGTTGCTGTCCTAAGGAACCTTTGACCTTCGGGAGTCGAGTGTCTTGGATGGGTCGAGTGAAGTTGAGTCGTCTGGTTCGTTGTGTACGGTCGAGTGGAACGCCCTCTTGGGACATCTCAGTTGACTGTCCTTGTTACCGTCGGTTTGTCTTTTGAGCTTCTGGGGTAGTGACCTTGGGTGGGGTATCTTGGTCAGGCCTGTGACCCTACCCTAAGTCTGTAACCTCGTCAGTAGCTCCCGAATGGATTGAGGCTTGAGCAGGAGAGAGCGCTGAAGTGGGCCTTGGTCCGGGTTCGATGGCGCTAGGGGTAGTCTTCTTTGAGCTTGTGGACCAGGCCGCCTTTTCAATCTTGTCTTGGTCGCCTTAATCGATTCCGGAACCGTTGAGTGTGCTTGTTGCATTGACCGTCGACTGAACTTTGCACGTGGCGTCGAGCACCGTTGGTGTGCGTAGTTTTCGGCGGGATCGGTTGCTCTCTGGTCTCCGGATTTTGCGGGATTTCGAAATTTGGGGAAGCGCGCGGGACGGGTCGTGCCGCGGCAATCGGATCAGATATGCCTGGGACGCCTCGATACTCACGCCGCCTTTTTCGCCACGTATCGCGTGCGTGCCTGTTGTGGTATTTGACGGGATTGTTCGGGGCCACCGGTCAGCCACTCGACCGTCGTGCTAATAATGTGTGCCGAGTCCGAGGCGAGGGCACTGTGAGCCCATTCTCTGTTTCCTCGCCTCCGTCCCTCCGCCGCGCCTGTGCTTCTTTCTCCTTCTCCTCGGCCAACACCAGCTCGCACGCCACGGGCAAGGAGAAGACCGCGGCGTTGGAGCGCTCGAAGAAGGCGGCAACGGGGAAAGCGAAGCGGTCCGGCCGCGGCGGGTCGTCGTCGAGGTTCGGGCTCCCACCTGGCTGGATCTAGGGGGACTGGATCAGGTCCACCATTACGGTGGAGGACATGGAGGAGCTGGAGGAGGAGGGCTTGGTCGCTCGCGGCTCCTGGTGGGTGCCGGAAGGCGAGCTCGAGCCTCAGCCGCGGGAGGGCGAGTGCGACCTCCTCGCGACCCACGTCGACCAAGGTTTCTCCATGCCCCCGCACCCTTTCTTCCGCGCCTCTTGACTTTTTACGGCGCCCAGCTGCACTACTTCACGTCCAACTCCATTGCTTTTCTGGCTGCGTTTATCTCGATGTGTGAGAACTTCCTCGGCTGTCGACCGCACTGGGGCTTGTTCAAACATATCTTCACTTGTCGCTCGCAAACCGTCAAGAAGGCGAATCCGAGTGATGAAAAGACGCACGTCATCCAGGTGTGCGGTGGGCCAGGCGTTCAGCTTAGAAATAGGAGCGCTTTTCCTGCTATGATCCTCCCAGAGTCGGTTCGGGCCTGGCAGTCGACTTGGTTCTATTGTAAGGACAACCCGACTCCTGGTCAGTCGACCGGTCTTCCTCCTTTTTCTCTTAGTCGAGCCAGTCAGCCTCCGTCGTTGGTTGTGAGTCGGGCCGAGAGGGTGGAAGTGGACATGCTGGTGGAGCGGGTCGTCCAGTTGGTCCGCGACGGGGTTACAGGGCTGGATCTGCTTGAGGTGTACCTTATGCGGAGGATCCAGCCTCTCGAAGCTCGAGACCACCCGATGTGGCTGTATTCCGGTGTCGACGACTCGTCTCGAGTCCACCCAGAGGAAGCTTCAGCGAAGACGGTGGCGCAGTGTCTGAAGTGTATCACAGGGAACAAGGACAAACCCAGGGGGCTTGGAAGAGTTCCCCCATTCGACGCTGACCATCTTCCTGACAAGGTCTTGCCTTAACTTCCGAGTGATTTTCTTGATTCTTATTATTGGCTGTTCTGATGAATCCGACTGATGTTTGGTTAATTCTTCTTTTCTGCAGATCTACACCGAAATGTACTCGGTGCCCAACGGGGATCAGGTCCAGGAGGGCGAAGAGGGCGCGGGCAATGTTTCCGAGTGGAAGTCTGATGAGGAGACCGGAGAGGAGAGCGAGGACTCTAGCAGCAGCGAGGAGGTCGAGTCACCTCCCCGCGGCGAGAAGCGCTCCAAGGGAAAGCATGACCCAGAGGTCGTGCGCTCTCGAGCGGGCCCCTCTAGCTCCCAAGTGCAGAAGCGGGCTCGCACGGCCACTCCCAATCCGACCGAAAAGGCGCCCAAGCAGCCCAAGGTCGTCGCCGCTAAGCCTCGGAAGGTCCTGCCCAAGATCAAGGTGGATGTCCCGATTGCCTCTACGTAAGTGTTGTTCTGTTTTATTTCTCCATGCCTTTCAGAGGTCAAGCTTGTCTTCGTCGACTCACTTTCAAGGAAATCTTCAGTGCTGCTGCTTCTGCGACCTCGATGGATATCGACAAGGGTCGGGATGACGAGGAGACTGCTGATGCTGCTACGTCTCGCGCAGGTGCGGGTTGTAGTTCGTACTTTGCTTTTTGTCCGCTTGAACCAATCGGTCGACTGAACTCTGTGGTTGTGTTTTTTGAAGTGCCGCGCCAAGTCACAGAACTCCCAGACGACGACGAGGAGGAGCGCTTGGGAGCGACTCGAGGGCGCACGGGAAGGAAGGGCCGGAAGGTACTCTCTGGCCCTGAGGCCCAACAACAGGGAGACGTGGCCCGGACCGCGGTCTCCTTCGTCGTCCCCGTGTCGACTGTCCGCCCTCCTTCATCGACTGGTCCGACCGTCGACCCAGCGCCTGCTCCGCCGTCCGTTCTCTTCTCCACCCATCACGTCCCGGAGGATCTCGTGGGTGCTGCTCAAGAGGCTGTTCGCTAGGCGGGGCTGATGATGGAGAGGACGAAGGCGGCGTACGAGGCTAGCATGGCTGCTTACAACGCTAGTTCAGTCCTTCGGACCAATGTCCAGGTTTGTCTCTTCCGACTGATTTGCCGTATTGGTGTAGTCTTCAGTTTGAGAAATCTACTGCCTTGTTCGTGAGATGATGTCACACCCACTGGGTGCCTTGTCTTGTAGCTTTTAGCTTTAGTAGGCCAACCGATAGTACCAGTGGGGGCACGCTCAGTGCGCCCAGTGGGTGTAGTCCCCGAGGCCATGGTCGACTGAAGTCAGTCGACTGTGGTCTTTAGAATGTGTCTTGTTTGTTCTGTACTTCTCTTACTTGCGTAGACTCTGGTCATGCCGATCTAGTCGAGTGAGAACCAGTGGGGGCACGCTCAGTGCACCCACTGGGTGTAGTCCCCGAGACCGTGGTCGACTGCTGGTAGTCGGCCATGGTCTGATAATAGAACTTTTCCTCCTTGTGTTTTTTTGAGCTCAGGTCAGACTGATCTTGGCCGAGTGAGAACCATTGGGGGCACGCTCAGTGCACCCACTGGGTGTAGTCCCCGAGACTGCGATTGAGTGTTTGACTCGACTGTAGTCTTAGAATTCTGGTTTGTTGTGTTGATGCAGAGATCTTGTGAGTTCGGAGCCAAATTTGCGTATCTTGAGAAGAAGCAGGTCCACCTCAATCTTGACTTGCAACTGGCTCGGGACCACTTGAAGAAGACTCAGGACGAAGCAGCTGGTAACTAACACGAGCAACTCGTCGATTGACCTTTGATAAATATGCTCTGTGTATCCTCATGTTCATCTATTTAGTGATGTCTCTTGTATATCAACTGAAGGTGGCTCTGGAGCAGAAGGACCTCGACTTGGTGGCGGCGCAGCAGAGGGCGCAGGAGAAAACTGAACTGGCGAAGCAAAAGCTGGCTTCAGTCGGCGTGCTTGAGGCAAAGATCACCAGGCTGAAGGGCTCCCTCACGCGGCCAACCAAGAAGTGACTCGACTAAAGGGGGCTAAGAACGCCCTCAATGAGAAGTACGAGGGCCTCTTTCAGAAGAAGAACGACCTGGAAGCCTATCTGTGCCGGCTCACCAAGAAGTGGTATCTCGTGCTTGAAGGTATGCCTCTTTTGCTCGGGCCGAGTCAGATTGGTCGACTCGTAACTTGCTTGCTGATTAGACGCGTTCTTTATTGTGTAGAATTCTGCCGCAATTTTGATGAAGAGACCGGGCGGGTCGAGCCTGACCTGGACCCAGTCAATTCCATTGTCAAGGACGAAGCTGCCATGAATATCTTGAGGTTGGAGTCTCGCCTCACCGCTGCCACGGACTACCTTGGTCGACTGAAAGCGGTGATGGCTCGGATCGACGCCGCACTCTGGAGGGAAGTCGTGCAAGAGAACGACCTCGAGTCCCTGATGACTCGACTCAATGAGATCCCTAGTCGAGTGCAGGAGTGGAAGAAGTCATCCGCCTGCTGCGGAGCTAACGTGGCGCTATCCCTGGTCCGAGTGCACTGCAAGGAGGTGAAGGAGAAGAGGCTTGCGGCACTCAAGGTCGCCAACACGAAGGAGCTCCAGTTCCAGTCGTTCATGGAGACTTTCTTGGAAGCCGCTACCCGTATCGCCGATGGGATCGACCTGGACCAGTTTGTTGCACCTGCGAGCCCGCCTCCTCCTGAGGAGTTAATGAACTTTGATACTTCGATTAAATTTGCCTCGGAATGCTGAGTGATCCTGTAACCGTTAAACTCTTGCAGGCCCGTCGCCCAAGAACTCTCGCCCGAATCTTGCGGGACTTTTATCCGAATTTGGATCCCTTTGCATTTGCTTGTTTTGCTTCTGACTCTTCCTGGTTTTTTGGATTTTGAGTCGACGCCATCTCTGTGGCTTGGATCCGACGGCTCGAACCACTTGTTGGTGACGTCGTGCTCGTGGCAGAGCTCGGAGGACCGCAGCTAAGCCCCCGAGTGAGAGGGTTGCTCTTCACTCGGAGTAGTTTTCGTAACTTAGGCGATTACGAGCTACGTTGTACTTGTGGCGGAGCTCGGAAGACAGAGCCACGTCGTACTTATGGCGTAGCTCGGAGGACCGCAGCTAAGCGCCCGAGTGAGAGGGTTGCTCTTCACTCGGAGTAGTTTTTGTGACTTAGGCGATTACGAGCTACGTTGTACTTGTGGCGAAGCTCGGAGGACAGAGCCACGTTGTACTTATGGCGTAGCTCAGAGGACCGCAGCAAAGCCCCCGAGTGAGAGGGTTGCTCTTCACTCGG
>LR738710.1:899244799-899348369 GCA_902687465.1 Secale cereale | reverse complement strand
CAGAGCCATGTTGTACTTATGGCGTAGCTCGGAGGACCGCAGCTAAGCCCCCGAGTGAGAGGGTTGCTCTTCACTCGGAGTAGTTTTCGTAACTTAGGCGATTACGAGCTACGTTGTACTTGTGGCGGAGCTTGGAAGACAGATCCATGTTGTACTTATGGCGTAGCTCGGAGAACCGTAGCTAAGCCCCCGAGTGAGAGGGGTGCTCTTCACTCGGAGTAGTTTTCGTGACTTAGGCGATTACGAGCTACGTTGTACTTGTGGCGAAGCTCGGAAGATAGAGCTACATTGTACTTATGGTGTAGCTCGGAGGGCCGCAGCTAAGCCCCCGAGTGAGAGAGTTGCTCTTCACTCGGAGTTGTTTTTTGTAACTTAGGCGATTACGGGGTCGCAGCTAAGCCCCCGAGTGAGAGGCTTGCTCTTCACTCGGAGTTGTTTTCGTAACTTAGGCGAATCGGGTTCGCGGCTAAGCCCCCGAGTGAGAGGGTTGCTCTTCACTCGGAGTTGTTTTCGTAACTTAGGCGCATCGAGTTCGCGGCTAAGCCCCCAATTGAGAGGGTTGCTCTTCACTCGGAGTAGTTTTTGTAACTTAGGCAAATTGGGTTCGCGGCTAAGCCCCCGAGTGAGAGGGTTGCTCTTCACCCGGAGTAGTTTTTGTAACTTAGGCGAATTGGGTTCGCGGCTGAGCACCCACAGGGGGATTTCGAAGACCGGCATCTTAGAAACCAACAATTGTTAAGGAATCGTTGCGAACTTGTCTTTGAAACAAACTGGAAAATCTTTATAACCTCCTGTAGTAGAATCAAACGTAAATATAGAGATAAGCTACTCTCTTGGATAGCCTCCCTCCAGTAGCTTTGTTGTAAGTTACCTCTCTTCTTCTTACTTGTATTTATTTGTTTCTTTGTAACCTCACCCTGGTTGGTTTCTTTTATTAATAAAACACTGTGAGGCTGTTGCCTTGCACTACATAGTCAAAAAAAAAACTGGAAAATCTTTATTAAAACTCGACTGTTCGAGCGCTTTAAGTGTAGAAGCGGCAGAGCAGGTCCGCGTTCCGCGAACGAGGTTCATCTTTCTTCTTAGCGACGTTGTAGAGGTGATACGCCCCATTGTGCAGTACTTTGGTGACGATGAAGGGGCCTTCCCAAGCCGGGGCGAGCTTGTGCGGTCGTTTCTGATGCACTCGAAGAACCAGGTCTCCTTCCTGGAATGCTCGGCTTCGGACGTTGCGAGCATGGAATCGACGCAGGTCCTTGCTTGGTGGCTTCTCGCCCCCCTCGTTGGTTACCCCAAGTGGAAGGTTTGAGATGCAGTGTAGCAGAAGTTTTCCCTTGGCAATACCAAGGATCGATTTCCCTGAGACTCCCAGTTTCAACAAGAAGGTGTCAACTGCTAACGGCGCCAGATATTAGCAATCAACGTGGACCTGCACACAGATACAAATAACTTTGCTCCCAGCGAGTACAGAGAGGTTGTCAATCCCTCCGGCCTTGTAGTTTACAAAGGATCAAACGCAAGTGATAATAGTGATAGGTATAATTGCAATAGTAAGTAAAAAGCGGAAAAGTAAATAGCGGATGTGATCAATGATGGTAATATGGACCGGAGTCTCATGATGTTCACTAGTGATGTCTCTCTCCCAAAAGACGATAAAACAGCTATGTGAGGTAAACGAATTACAGCTGGGCAATTGACAGGACCATGTGCGCAAACCAATGCTGACTAAGTTGCAAGAAAGGTAGAGGTTCTAAGCATGGGCGGTACGCCGAGGTAAGTAGACCGAAATCCATCTGCATCTACTACTAATCATCCACCTTGAGATATCTATCCAGAACATCTCGCTGGTATTAAATTGCGAGTCCCACCCATAGTGTAAACTCAAAGCAACAGACAACTGCATTAAAAGAACTTTGCGTAAAGTAATCAATCCTTGCACCCGCGGGCACAAGCACCGTTGTTTTCCCCCTTGTGGCAACAGCACATCCCCTAGACTCATGTTTCTGTCACTCAAACTAGTCATCGAGGGGCATGAACCCACAATCAAGCATAACGTTCCCTCTTGGAGTCACTACCTACTACTTGGCCAAAGCAATAAATAACAACGGAGAACATGCAAGAATTACTTACGAACATAAATATAAAAGAGGTGAATCAAATATATTGCTCAAACTCAATCTGAACATAATCTCATAATCCATCGGATCCCAGCAAACTCATCATAGCAACAGCATAAGGATTACATATGTGCCTTGATCATGTAGGGCAGCTCACGAGGACTAATTAGTGAAGCACAAGAACGGGAGGAGAACATCACATAGCTACTGGTCATGGACCCATGGTCCAAGGGAGACTACTCACAACTCATCCGGGAGGCGTCCATGGTGGTGGAGAAGCTCCCGGTGGTGATCCTCCCCTCCGGCAGGGTGCCGTGTAGAGTTCTCCTGGTGCTCCCGATCTTGGAAGCGGCGGCGGCGGCGGAACAGAGATGAGATCCCGAAAAAGAGTTCCCGTCTCGAGGGTTTCGGGAGACGCTTTAAATATATGCCAAAGGGGGGCGTCAGACGAGGCTCGGGGGGCCCAGGCGCCCCCCGGCGCGGCCCAGGGGGGGGGGGCGCCCCCAGGGCGCTTGGGGCCCTGGTGGCCCCCCTCCGGCTGTGCTTCGGGTGCCTGGTAGCTTCTGCAACGCTGATTTTTTATATAATTTTTCTGGATTTTTTCTGGCAGTTCTCGTAATGTGAAAACCTGAAATACAAAAACAGCCGAAAACAGAAACTGGCACTGGGGTGCACTGAGTTAATAGGTTAGTCCAAATATGATCAAAAGTGTATGGAAGTGTATAAATAACATAGCAATATCACCCAAAAGAGGCATGGAGCAAGCAGAAATTATCGATACATTTTGGACGTATCAACATCCCCAAGCTTAATTCCTGCTCGTCCTCGAGTAGGTAAATGATAACAAGAATAATTTCTGTGGTGACATGCTATTAACCCTATAGGACTTTTTCATGTCATATGACAAAAGCTTACTGAGACAATGAATCTATAGTAATTAAGTTGCCTCATGAGAAAATCACAAAGAACTGAAAGTTTTACAATATGATACTGAAACATCAAATAGATTTGTAATGAACATGATGTGCAAATATGATAAAGTGATATCTAGCTTGCCCCCTTTCGTGAAGCAAAACATAAATGCAGGGGCACCTCCAAGGTTTAAGTGATGACTAGATACAATGATTTCAGAATAAACGATATCACAATCATGCAAAAGACAATGCTACTTTGGGACAATGCACATTACACTCAGAATGATAATCATGCTCTCAGTAGTTGGTGCTTTAAAAGAAGGTGGAGACTCTCGAACCGTGGCTTTTGTTGGCAAGGTTGAAAACCCGTAGTCGGAAACAAAGACAAAACATGTACCAGAGCTCTTGATTTTAAAAACAGAGGTAACAATTATTTTTTTGATTATGCATGTTTCGTCAACGAATGCTAGCAGACAACTCAATCACCTCTTGAGATGGACAAGTTTCGAGGAACGGCTCCCGAATGAGGATGATCACATCCTCTTAATCTCCTTTGTTTATCACTGCCAAAGTTTTCTGATTTCTCATGAACAAAGCGTGAAGGAGGGTTTGTTTGTTATATTATCTTTTTGAGCCGGGCGCACTCAATGCCAGTTCCTTCTCGTATTATGGGTTTGCACATTATACATGCAATCCCGGGGTGAAGCTTGTCCAACTTAAAAAGATCATGAATTAACCACTACTTCCTCATGAACTTACAACAGAGGCACAAAATAGGAATGCTTTTTTTTCTTTGAATAATTTCGAGATGGTACATGCAAGTCTCCGTTAGGAATGGCAGGTAAATACCATGTAGGAAGGTATGGTGGACTCATATGGCATAACTGGATTAAAAGGATGTGGATGCACAAGCAGTCAGTCCGCTTAGTACAGGTGGAGGTTAGCAAAAGACTGGGAGCGACCAACTAAGAGAGCAATGACGGTCATAATCATGCAAAGCGACAAAGCAACATTGAATCAGGCATGGAAGTTATATCGCTACTCAGAAACAAAAGATCATCAAGGCTTGACAGACTTTCTTTACAGTCTTAAATATGCGTGAGCATACGCCAAGTCAATCAAAATAAATTCTTTGAAGGAAGATATTACTAAACCATACCACATCATAGGCAAACAAATCATGTTGGTACTCCAATAACACATTGGGAACCCCCCCAGCTATTTGGGACTAACCATAAGAAAACCTGAACTACTAAGCGCCATTATGCACGTAGAATCTTTATCATAGACATATCAACCAATGCAACGGAAGAAAACTCTCTTAATAATATAAGCATGATGACTAAAGAGAGTTCAAGCAACCAACTAAACGAAAGCTCTTTAAAAAGGTAAGCATGAAAACTAAGAGCTAAGCATGATAGTAGCTATTGAAAGACAAAGAACACACACAGCAGAGATAGATATGAAAATTCTATGTTATGTTCTAGGTAGAAGTGGAGCGTGTTTCTCTCCCACATAAAGAAAGCTGAGTTCCGACTCGTTATGAAAAGCTAAGGAAAATTAAAAGAAAACTAAAAGCAAGACGCTCCAAGCATAGCACATAACACATGAAGTGATTAAAATATAGTGGAACGAAAGACGAACTGATAATGTTGATGGAGAAGGGGATGCACGGGGGCATCCCCAAGCTTAGACGCTTGAGTCTCCTTGAATATTTCTTGGGGGTGCATGGGGGCATCCCCAAGCTTGAGCGTTTGACACTCCTGAATCTTTTTATCATCTTCCCTCGCACACTTGAAAACTCCCTTCATACATAACTCATCATAATCTGATTAGCGAGGTTAGTACCCATAATAAAATAATTGTTCCTTGCTGGAAATAAAGATATTCTTGAAGTTCTACTGTTTCTCAAGATTGCCAAAAGGTTTTTGCAAAGAAAAAGCAAGCTCTAGGTTTGCAAAATGAAGGAAAGGCAAAACAGGACAGAATCTGTGAAAAACAGAACAGCAGGTAGTAAATGGTTTTTCCGGGGAACTTCTGCAACTCTAATAAAAAAACTCAAAACAGATGCACGAAAGACAATTATATAGAGCACGTTGTCGAAAAAATTCAGACCAAAAAGATGATCTGGTGATTTTATACGAATTTTTCTATCCAAGGACAGAATCTGTTTCCTGGACAGCACGTCACAACTTTTGAACTTTCTTGCAATCAGAGGCTACACTTGGCACAAAACTGAAAAGAAAAGGTACAATGATGTTGCTACAGTAGTAACAAACATCAAGACCACTAAAAACTGAAAGAACAAACTGAAAGCAAAGATAACAAGGGTTGTCTCCCTAGAGCTCTTTCTTTATAGCCATAAAGATAGGCTTAAGACTTTAATGATGCTCTCGTAGGAATAAGAGTTGAAGAACAAAAGAGAGCATCAAGGAGCAGATACCAAACACATTTAAGCCTAACATGCTTCCTATGCATAGGAATATTGCAATAGAATAATTCATTGAAGCACAAAGCAACTAGCATAGGAAGGCAAAACAAGCATAACTTCAAAATATTCACCATAAAGAGAGGAAACTTCTTATTATTAAGATATTTAGAACCAAGTCTCCCTCTCTCATTATAAATTTCAGGGGCATCATGGATGAACTCAACAATATAACTATCACATAAGGCATTATTTCCATGATCCAAAAGCATAAAAGTATCATTACTCTTCATATAAGCAAAATCTTTCTTATTAGGAATAGTGAGAGTAAAGCAATCATAACCATCATGGTAATCATCATATATAGGAGGCATAGTATCATCAAAGTAAATTTTCTCCTCAAAAGTTGGGGGACTAAAAATATCATGTTCATCAAACGTGTCATCCCCAAGCTTAGAGCTTTCCATGTCATTAGCAATATTGATATTCAAAGAAAGCATACTAATAACATCACCACCATCATGATTGTTATGCAAATAATAAAGTTCCAAAGGTTTTTTAATCTTCTCTTCAAACACATCATGTCCCAAAGCAAGGTAGAGCTTATAAAGCTCTCTCATATTTTTGTTGTTTTCCATTAAGCAAAACTAGTGAAAAGACATAAAGAAAACTAAAAGGTAAACTAACAAGACTAAAAAGAAAAGATAAAAGATAGCGTGCAACTCCCCTATCTTGAAGAGTGGAGTCCCCGGCAACGGCGCCAGAAATTGCTTTGCTTGGTGGCTTCTCGCCCCCCTCGTTGGTTACCCCAAGTGGAAGGTTTGAGATGCAGGGTAGCAGAAGTTTTCCCTTGGCAATACCAAGGATCGATTTCCCTGAGACTCCCAGTTTCAACAAGAAGGTGTCAACTGCTAACGGCGCCAGATATTAGCAATCAACGTGGACCTGCACACAGATACAAATAACTTTGCTCCAAACGAGTACAGAGAGGTTGTCAATCCCTCCGGCCTTGTAGTTTACAAAGGATCAAACGCAAGTGATAATAGTGATAGGTATAATTGCAATAGTAAGTAAAAAGCGGAAAAGTAAATAGCGGATGTGATCAATGATGGTAATATGGACCGGAGTCTCATGATGTTCACTAGTGATGTCTCTCTCCCAAAAGACGATAAAACAACTATGTGAGGTAAACGAATTACAGCTGGGCAATTGACAGGACCATGTGCGCAAACCAATGCTGACTAAGTTGCAAGAAAGGTAGAGGTTCTAAGCATGGGCGGTACGCCGAGGTAAGTAGACCGAAATCCATCTGCATCTACTACTAATCATCCACCTTGAGATATCTATCCAGAACATCTCGCTGGTATTAAGTTGCGAGTCCCACCCATAGTGTCAACTCAAAGCAACAGACAACTGCATTAAAAGAACTTTGCGTAAAGTAAACAATCCTTGCACCCGCGGGCACAAGCACCGTTGTTTTCCCCCTTGTGGCAACAACACATCCCCTAGACTCATGTTTCTGTCACTCAAACTAGTCATCGAGGGGCATGAACCCACAATCAAGCATAACGTTCCCTCTTGGAGTCACTACCTACTACTTGGCCAAAGCAATAAATAACAACGAAGAACATGCAAGAATTACTTACGAACATAAATATAAAAGAGGTGAATCAAATATATTACTCAAACTCAATCTGAACATAATCTCATAATCCATCGGATCCCAGCAAACTCATCATAGCAACAACATAAGGATTACATATGTGCCTCGATCATGTAGGGTAGCTCACGAGGACTAATTAGTGAAGCACAAGAACGGGAGGAGAACATCACATAGCTACTGGTCATGGACCCATGGTCCAAGGGAGACTACTCACAACTCATCCGGGAGGCATCCATGGTGGTGGAGAAGCTCCTGGTGGTGATCCTCCCCTCCGGCAGGGTGCCGGGAAGAGTTCTCCTGGTGCTCCCGATCTTGGAAGCGGCGGCGGCGGAACAGAGATGAGATCGCGAAAAAGAGTTCCCGTCTCGAGGGTTTCGGGAGACGCTTTAAATATATGCCAAAGGGGGGCGTCAGACGAGGCTCGGGGGGCCCAGGCGCCCCCCCCCGGCGCGGCCCAGGGGGGGGGGGGGCGCCACCAGGGCGCCTGGGGCCCTGGTGGCCCCCCTCCGACTGTGCTTCGGGTGCCTGGTAGCTTCTGGAACGCTGATTTTTTATATAATTTTTCTGGATTTTTTCTGGCAGTTCTCGTAATGTGAAAACCTGAAATACAAAAACAGCCGAAAACAGAAACTGGCACTGGGGTGCACTGAGTTAATAGGTTAGTCCAAATATGATCAAAAGTGTATGGAAGTGTATAAATAACATAGCAATATCACCCAAAAGAGGCATGGAGCAAGCAGAAATTATAGATACGTTTTGGACGTATCAGTCCTGTTGATAGATGGTCGACCGGATCAAGGCCATCTCACGTTCCTCCTCCAGGAGGTCGACTACATCCTGACGAGCTTGCTCTGCTTCGGCCTCGGAGAAGAGTTCCACTCGAGGGGCATTATGCAATAAATCACTCGGCAACACAGCTTGAGCTCCATAGACCATGAAGAAAGGGGTACAATCAGTCGATCGGTTTGGAGTTGTCCTCAGACCCCATAAGACAGACGGCAGTTCGGTCACCCAAGCTCTGGCGGCATGCTTGAGGTCACGCATGAGCCGTGGCTTTAGGTCTGGGAGAATCAAACCGTTCCCTCTTTCTGCTTGTCCATTCGACTACGGATGCGCTACGGAGGCATAGTCGACTCGTCTTCCTTGAGAGGAACAGAAAGCTCTGAATTCATCCGAGTCAAAGTTGGAGCCGTTGTCCGTGATGATGCTGTGGGGGACTCCATATCTGAATATTAATTCCCTGATGAAGCTAATGGCGGTGCTCGACTCGAGGTTCTTGATGGGCTTGGCCTCAATCCATTTGGTGAACTTGTCGACTGCCACGAGCAGGTGAGTGAATCCGCTTCTACCAGTTTTGAAGAGGCCGACCATGTCCAAGCCCCAAACGGCAAAGGGCCAAACTAGTGGAATGGTCTTCAGAGCAGATGCTGGCTTATGGGACATGTTGGAGTAGAACTGGCAACCTTCGCACTTGTCCACGATATCTTTAGCCATCTCATTGGCTCGGGGCCAATAAAACCCAGCTCGGTACGCCTTGGCCACTATAGTCCGAGAGGAAGCGTGGTGGCCACAAGTCCCCGAGTGAATCTCATTCAGAATCAGTCGACCCTCCTCTAGGGTGATGCAGCGTTGAGCAACTCCAGTGACACTCTCTCTGTAGAGCTGACCCCGAATGACGGTAAAAGCCTTGGATTGACGGACGATCTGGCGTGCTTCTTCTTCATCTTCCGGGAGTTCTTGCCTGAGCAGATATGCTATGTATGGCACAGTCCAGTCGGGCGTAATCACTAAAATCTCCATGATCAGGTCGAACACTGCAGGTACTTCGACTTCAGTCGGATCTGACGCACTGACTGGCTGTGTGGATTCTTCCGTGAATGGGTCATCTTTGACTGAGGGGGTGTGCAGATGTTCCAGAAATACATTTGGGTATAGGCTTCCGAGTCGACCCAATTTTCGCGAGATCACCAACAAGCTGATTCTTGGCTCTGGGCACGTGATCGAGCTCTAAATCTTGGAACTTCTTTTCAAGCTTCCGTACTGCACTGCAATAATTGGTCATTGCCGGGCTTCTGACGTCCCATTCCTTCATCACCTGGTTCAACACTAAGTCTGAATCGCCATAGACCATCAGGCGACGGACGCCGAGTGAGATGGCCATACGCAATCCGTACAAAAGTGCTTCGTACTCAGCTTCGTTGTTCGATGAGTCAATGTGGATTTGAAGGACGTAACTGAGCTTGTCGCCCTGGGAGATACCAGGACCACGCCTGCACCGGATCCGTTCAACATCTTGGATCCATCAAAGAACATAGTCCAGTGATCTGACTGAACCTGATTCGGCAGCTCTTGTTCGATCCACTCGGCCACAAAATCTGTGATTGCCTGAGACTTGATGGCTTTCTTCGCTTCAAACTTGATATCTAGCGGAAGGAGTTCAATCGCCCATTTTGCCACTCGACCGGTTGCGTCTCGGTTGTTCAGGATTTCTGATAGTGGGGCGTCGCTGACGACTGAGATTGTATGGTCCGACAAGTAGTGGGCAACCTTCTTTGCGGTCAAGTAAATCCCATACACAAGATTCTGGTAATGCGGGTACCTTTGCTTGGAGGGAGTCAAAACTTCGGATATGTAATATATTGGGCGGTGAACTTTGTAGGCCTTGCCTTCTTCTTCCCGCTCGACCGTGAGTACAGTGCTGACAACTTGTCCGGTGGCTGCAATGTATAGTAAGAAAGGCTCTTTGCTGACTGGGGCAGCAAGCACCGGCTAGGTGGACAACAGGGCTTTGAGCTCTTCAAACGCCGCTTCAGCTTCGGAATTCCACTCGTACTTTTCTGATTTCTTCATCAGTCGGTAGAGAGGTAATGCCTTCTCACCGAGACGAGAAATGAATCGACTCAATGCGGCCAAGCAACCAGTAAGCTTCTGGACGTCGTGTATACGCTCGGGGCATTTCATTCGGAGGATGGTGTCGACCTTTTCTGGGTTGGCGTTGATTCCTCATTCGGAAACGATAAAACCGAGTAACTTGCCGCCCGGAACTCCAAACGTACACTTCGATGGATTGAGCTTGATATCATAGCTTCTCAAATCTGCGAAGGTCCCAGCGAGGTCAGTCAACAGGTCGGAACCTTTCCGCGGCTTGACCATGATGTCATCCATGTATGCTTCGCTGTTCCGACTGATTTGCTTCAGCAGGCACTTCTGGATCATGCGCATGAAGGTAGCGCCGGCATTCTTGAGACCGAAAGGCATGGTGACATAACAGAAACACCCGAACGGGGTGATGAAATCTTTCTTGATTTCATCGGGTCCAAACAGTCGGGTCTGATGGTACCCGGAATACGCGTCCAAGAAGGACAAACGCTTGCATCCCGCAGTCGACTATCTGATCGATGCGGGGGAGAGGAAAATGATCCTTCGGGAAGGCCCGATTGATATGCTTGAAATCGATGCACATGCGGAGATACTTGTCCTTCTTGGGGACCATGACTACATTGGGGAGCCACTCGGAGTGGTAGATCTCGCGGATGAACTCAGCTGCCAGAAGCCGAGCCACTTCCTCGCCAATTGCCTTTCTCTTCTCCGCGGCGGACCGACGGAGATGTTCCTTCACAGGCTTCACTTTTGGGTCGACTCGCAAATGGTGCTCAGCCAGTCCCCCGGGTACACCTGGCATGTCAGATGGTTTCCATGCGAAGATGTCTCAGTTCTCACAGAGGAACTGGATGAGCGCTTCTTCCTATTTGCTGTCGAGTGTAGTGGAAATGTGGGTCGGTGGTGCATTGAGGTCGGTGGGGTGGATGTGTACAGGCTTCGTCTCCCCAGCTGACTGAAAAGCTGACTCAGAAGCCGGCTTTTTGGCTCGCAGCAAGTCACTCGGATCCATGTTTTTCTGGTACTCCTCCATCTCTATTGCTGCCATCTGCTCGTCAGCGATCTTAGAGCCTTTCTGGAAGAATTCTTCCGCTTTCTGACAGTTCCCCGTGACGGTTATAATGCCGTTGGGTCCCAGCATCTTCAGCTTGAGGTACACATAACATGGTCGAGCCATGAATCTGGCATAGGCGGGCCTAGCCAGAATGGCATGATAAGCGCTGTTGAAGTCCACCACTTCAAACGTCAGCTTCTCTTTGCGAAAATTCTTCGAGTCGTCGAAGACTACGTCGATTGCGATTTGGCCAAGTGAGTCGGCCTTCTTCCCGGGGATGACCCCGTGGAACCTCATGTTGCTTTCACTCAGCTTGGACATCGGGATGCCCATATGCCGGAGGGTTGCTGCATACAGAATATTCAAACCACTTTCTCCATCCACCAGGACCCTGGTCAAACGCGTGCCCTCGACCACTGGGTCGACCACTAGCGCCTGCCGCCCAGGGGTAGCAATGTGCGCGGGTGATCGGACTGGTCAAATGTGATGGGGGTCTTGGACCATTTCAGGTACGTGGTTGTTGCCGGGGCAACCATGTTGACCTCTCTGTTGATCACTTTCAGTCGACTTTTGCTCTCGACATCAGCGAAAATCACTAGAGTGGAGTTGATCTAGGGGTAACCTGCATCCCCTTCTTTGTCCTCGATCTCTTCAGATTCCTTTTCCTTCTCAGTCGAATGATCTTTCTGGAAGTTCTGGATAAGGAGCCGACACTGTCGGGTGGTGTGCTTGGGATATACCAAGTTCCCCTCTTCATCTTTCTTCGTGTGGATAGGACACGGCTGGTTGAGTACGTCATTCCCAGCTTGATCTTTTACTTTCTTGGGGACCCAAGGCCCCTTGGGCTTTCCTTTGCCTTTCCCTTGGTTGACCACTTCAGCTTCGCCCTGAGCGGCTAGCTCGGCCTTGCGATTGGGTTTCCGATTGGAGTTCTGATCATCTTGTCCGACTGGTTTCTTGCCACTGCGGAGTCGGTCGGCTTCTTCGCCGTTAGCGTACCGACTGGCTATCTCCATCATCCGGGACATGGACATATCTCCCGTCCGACCAAACTTCAAATTCAGTTCTCGGTATCGCACGCCCTCCTTGAAGGCGCAGACTCCTTGGTGTTCAGACACATTCTCCATCGTGTGATGCAAGGTGGTCCATCGCTGTATGTAATCCCTCAAGGTTTCATTCGGCTTCTGCACACAATGCTGCAGCTCCGCGAGACCTGTGGGCCATTTGCAGGTGCCTTCGAAAGTCCGAATAAACACTCGAGCCAGCTCTTCCCAACTGTAAATGCTCCCAGGGGCCAACTGATTAAGCCACGCCCGAGCTGAACCGCCCAGCATCAGAGGAAGGTGTTTCATGGCTATGTCATCGTTGCCGCCTCCAATCTGCACATCCACTCGGTAATCTTCGAGCCAGGTGTCTGGTTTCGACTCGCCGGTGAACTTATTTACCCCCGCTGCCAACCTGAAGTTCGGGGGGATCTCAGTGGCCCTGATGGCACTGCTAAAACACTCGGGCCGAGAGACGGATGCTCGGCTTCCACTCGGATGATCTCTGCCTTGCTCTTCTCTGAACGCCCTATTCCGGTCGACCAGCCCCTGCACAAGGATAGACCTTGCTTCGAAGCCGGGCTCCGGAGATCTGGGGGAATCCTCCGCTCATCGTCGCGTAAGCGCCTGCCCTTGTGTTGCATGGGCGAGAAGGATCCGCTTCCCGGGGGAGGCGTGGCCACTCGACGGTGGTCGTGATGACCGGGTCGACGGTCATACTGCTCGTCATTCCGACCCAGATGCCGATCTTGACGTGGGCCACGATCCTCACCACTCGGAGGCGATCTTGGACTGTGGGCTGACCAAACGGTGTTTGCAGCCACCGATCTGCTGTTAATCCTGTTGCGCGACTGAGAAACATCCCTGTTCTGCTCCCCAGCCGTTCGGAGCAATGCGCGGATCTGCTGTAGGCCTCTCCCAGCCTCTGGCTGCGATGGTTGAATAGACTCCGCCATGCGAGCCGCGGCTTCGAGGTTCTGGACAGGCGTACGGAACACCTGAGTCTCGCGCGGGAACGATTGTCGCGGTCGTGACTGGACTCGGGGACCAGTCGGCGGGCCCGTTCGTCGAGTGCGTGCTGGATATTCTCCAAGCGCGCGCGCTCAGACACGGTGGCCAAGTGCATGGCTTCCAGGGCCCGAGCCTCTGGAGTATCCCCCACGATGGGGGTGAAGAGCGCATCCTCATTGCGGCGGCAGAGCTCGTCCCTCTCCTTGGCAGTGAGGGGTTGGGGAATGTACCCGACGTGGTCAAATGAATGACCGTCGCCGATGCCGCCGTCGCCACCCCGAGGGAATCCTGGCGGGTTGCGGCGGAAGTCGACCATGAGGACTTCTGCTGCGGGATCGCTGCTCCCGCACTCGGAAACTGAATCCACGAGCTCGACCGACGGATCGACCTGCCCGTAGAGATAATCATCGGGCTTGATGGCCGCGACTTGAGGGGTGGCCGCCTGGCGGGCCACTACGTGTTTCACCCACCGCTGGAGCCGCGAGCGACCGGATCGCTTGCGACGGCGTCCGGCGGGGACGATGGATGATGTAGGAATCGGCAGGTACTGAGTCGACAGCTATCGAAGAAGGACGCCACAGGCGCTGGCACAGAAGTGCGTAGCCCCGCGGATGGGCAGCGCCTCAATGTTGAGGGGAGCCTCCTGGAGCCAAGCGGAGTCGTCGGCGACGAAGACGAGTGCGCCGAGTCGGATCTCGCGGCCCAATGCCAGACCACCGCCGGAAACCATGACGAAGGAGGTCGGAGAAAAGTTTGCAACCTCATCAGAAGTCGCTAAGATGCCTTGCCCCACGGTGGGCGCCAACTGTCGTGGTTCTAAGTCTCACAGTACGAGTAGGGGGTACGTAGGAGGAGGCAAGGCCCTAGCTATGGTGAAGTTTTACGCAAGGCGTTTACGAGTTCAGGCCCTTCTTGGAGGAAGTAACAGCCCTACGTCTCGGTGGCCGGAGGCGATCGACTGAAATATGTATGTGTGTATCTTACAGGGGTGCGAACCCTTGTACTGGAGGAGGGGGGTGGCTTATATAGTGTGCCAAGACCCCAGCCATGCTCCACGTTACTAAGGGTTCAATGTACATAAAGGCAGGCGTTACTGATAACGCGTGTAGTAAAGAGCAATAAAGGCATTCACTGCAGCGGAGTGAAAACCTGACCGTTGCTGTCCTAAGGAACATTTGACCTTCGGGGGTCGAGTGTCTTGGATGGGTCCAGTGAAGTTGAGTCGTCTAGTTCGTTGTGTACGGTCGAGTGGGACGCCCTCTTGGGCCGTCTCAGTCAACTGTCCTTGTTACCATCGGCTTGTCTTTTAAGCTTCTGGGGTAGTTGTTGGGGAACGTAGCAGAATTCAAAATTTTTCCTACGCTTCACCAAGATCAATCTAAGGAGTCATCTAGCAACGAGCATAATGGAGTGCATCTACATACCCTTTGTAGATCGTGAGCGGAAGCGTTCGAAGGAAGGTGGATGAAGTAGTCGTACTCTTCGTGATCCTCGTCACCGATGATCCCAGCGCCGAACGGACAGCACCTCCGCGTTCAACACACGTACGGTACAACGATGTCTCCTCCTTCTTGATCCAGCAAGGGGGGAGGAGAGGTTGACGGAGATCCAGCAGCACGACGGCGTGGTGGTGGATGCAACAGGAAAACCTGCAGGGCTTCGCCGGCGCCCTGCGAGAGGAGATGGAAGTGTGACGGGAGGGGGGAGAGGCGCCAGAGGCTTGGGGTGCAGCTGCCCTCTCCCCCCCACTATATATAGGGGCCAGGGGGGCGCCGGCCCTAGGAGATGCAACCTCCTAGGGGGCGGCGGCCAGAGGGGGGAAACTTGCCCCCCAAGGCATAGGGGGCGCCCCCTCCCCCTAGGGTTTCAACCCTAGGCGCATGGAGGGGGGTCCATATGGGTGCGCCAGCCCACCAGGGGCTGGCCCCCCTTCCCCTTGCGGCCTACGGGGCCCTCCGGGATGGGTGGCCCCACCCGGTGGACCCCCGGGACCCCTTCGATGGTCCCGGGACACTCCCGGTGACCCCCGGAATTCACCCGATGGCCGAAACTGGACTTCCTATATATCATTCTTTACCTCCGGACCATTCCAGAACTCCTCGTGATGTCCGGGATCTCATCCGGGACTCCGAACAACATTCGGGTTTCCATGTGCATGTATCTCTACAACCCTAGCGTCACCGAACCTTAAGTGTGTAGACCCTACGGGTTCGGGAGACACGCAGACATGACTGAGACGACTCTCCGGTCAATAACCAACAGCGGGATCTGGATACCCATGTTGGTTCCCACGTGTTCCTCGATGATATCATCGGATGAACCACTGTGTCAAGGATTCACTCAATCCCGTATGTTATTCCCTTTGTCTATCGGTACGGTACTTGCCCGAGATTCGATCGTCGGTATGCCCGATACCTTGTTCAAACTCGTCATGGCAAGTCTCTTTACTCGATCCGTAATCCATCATCCCATGACTAACTCCTTAGTCACTTTGAGCTCATTATGATGATGTCTTACCGAGAGGGCCCAGAGATACCTCTCCGTCATACGGAGTGACAATATCCCAGTCTCGGTTCGTACCAACTCAACAGACACTTTCGGAGATACCCGTTGCGTACCTTTGTAGCCACCCAGTTACGTTGTGACGTTTGGCACACCCAAAGTATTCCTACGGTATCCGGGAGTTGTACAACCTCATGGTCTAAGGAATAAATACTTGACACTGGAAAAGCTTAAGCATTACGAACTATACGATCTCGTGCTAGGCTCAGGATTGGGTCTTGTCCATCACATCATTCTTCTAATGATGTGATCCCGTTATCAATGACATCCAATGTCCATGGTCAGGAAACCGTGACCATATGTTGATCAACAGGCTAGTAACTAGAGGCTTACCAAGGACACGTTGTGCTCTATGTATTCACACATGTATCGCTGTTTCCGTACAATACAATTCAAGCATGAATAACAGACAATTATCATGAACAAGGAAATATAATTATAATCCTTTTATTATTGCCTCTAGGGCATATTTCCAACAGTCTCCCACTTGCACTAGAGTCATTAATCTAGTTACATTGTGATGAATCGAACACCCATAGAGTTCTGATGTTGATCATGTTTTGCCCATGGAAGAGGTTTAGTCAATGGTTCTGCGACATTCAGATCCGTATGTACTTTACAAATATCTATGTCTCCATCTTGAACATAATTCCGGATGGAGTTGAAACGGCGCTTGATGTGCTTGGTCTTCTTGTGAAACCTGGGCTCCTTGGTAATGGCAATAGCTCCAGTGTTGTCACAGAAGAGAGTCATCGGGCTTGACGCGCTTGGAATGACTCCTAGTTCGGTGATGAACTCCTTCATCCAGACTCCTTCTTGCGCTGCTTCGCAAGCAGCTATGTACTCCACTTCACATGTAGAATGCGCCACGACGCTCTTCTTGCAACTGCACCAGCTGACTGCTCCACCATTCAAAATATTCACGTATCCGGTTTGTGACTTTGAGTCATCCAGATCTGTGTCGAAGCTAGCATCGACGTAACCCTTTATGACGAGCTCTTCGTCACCCTTTACGACGAGCTCTTCGTCACCTCCATAAACGAGAAACATATCCTTAGTCCTCTTCAGGTACTTTAGGATGTTCTTGACTGCTGTCCAGTGTTCCATACCGGGATCACTTTGGTACCTTCCTACCAAACTTATGGCAAGGTTCACATTAGGTCTGGTACACAACATGGCATACATGATAGAACCTATGGCCGAGGCATAGGGAATGACACTCATCTTTTCTCTATCTTCTGCCGTGGTTGGGGACTGAGCCTTGCTCAATCTCATACCTTGCAAAACAGGCAAGAACCCCTTCTTGGACTGATCCATACTAAACTTCTTCAATATCTTGTCAAGGTATGTGCTTTGTGAAAGACCAATGAGGCTGTCGGGGGAAACTGTCCACCACGAGCACCTATGGGACCGGAGCCCCTTGTTCGTGCGGTAAGGGAGCGGAGGGAGCACAAAGAGCAGATCGTGGAGAACACGCAGGCAGTTTACCCAGGTTCGGGCCGCAATGGATGCGTAAAACCCTACTCCTGCTTGATTGTATTGAGTTGGAGAGCTCGGGAGCTTGAAGAACTAGCTACACCGAGCGAATGAGTGATCTAGGTTCCGAACCCTTTCTACGTTGTGCATGGGCCTCCTTTTATAGTGCAAGGGGTCACCGACAGGTGTCAACGTAGGAGAAAGGGGTAAAAACGTAATAGTGGTGGTAGTTGTAACAGTGCGGGAACAGTGGATGAACAGTGCGTGAACAGTGGTCATCACCTACTTTGACAGTGGGGGACAAGAGCATTAAATGCCCGTCGCCGTCGACCCCAAAAGCTCCCGCCCTTGTGTCTCCGTTTGCCACGGCGATAGCTTCGTCACCGTAGAGCGCCACCGTGTCCCCCAGGCTGCACAGCCATCCGCCACGCGTCCCTGGAATGGCCCCAGGGCGACGCGTGGGCAGATGTGCTGGAGCGCGGGCACACAGTGCAGACCTCCCCCGGCAAGCACCTTGCCGGGGACTTGAGCTTGTCGGGCCGGGAAGCTTGTCGCTCCCCGGGTCTTGCCGGGGCGCAGAGTGCGCCGAGGCTTGTCTTCTAGATACAGTCTTCTGATCTTCCTGGTAAGCTCATCTTGCCAGGGCCTTGTGTTAACATGATAATCTCGAGCCAGAGATGTCCTTCCCGGCAAGCTCGGCTTGCCGGGGCCTTCGTCTTCTGCCTTGTATACTTTGTTTTTGAATGGTTTTATATGGAGCAGGAAGGTCTCCGGCAAGCACGTGGTAGGCCCTGCCGCGGGAAGCTGCTACTGCCCGTGCACAAGTTGGGGTACTGAGGTACCCCTACCTTAGTACACCGACAGGAGCCCCCAGGTCTGGGCCACACACGGTGCCGAGCGCTGTTGGGCCAGGCCCAAAACAGTGCACGGGCACGCGTGGCCCACGGCGCGCCGAATACACTTCCGCATCCGCCGCGTCCCCCCGTAACGGCACGCGTCGATTGCGACGTCGTGGGATGGGACGTGGCCACGTTCTTTTAATGGAAAGAGCGAAACGTCCCCCACTTCCCCAGAAAAGCAGAGGAAGCAGGAGCGGTTCCCCTCCTACGCCTTCATTGCTTCTTCTTCCATCTCCAGAGATCCCCTTTGCGCTCCGCCTCCACAGCTCCTCCGCCGTCTTCCGCATCTCCGGCGCCGCCGGATTCTTCGCCCCCCTTTCCTTCGCCGCCTCCGCCATGGCCCCGAAGACCGAGAAGGGGAAGGCGGAGAAGACCAAGAGGGAGAAATCCGAGCAGGCGGCGAGGCTCACCTTGCTGCGAAAGCGGAACGTCGTCTTCTCGCCGCGGCTCAGCGCGCGGGAACTCTGGAACAAGTATTACTTGTTCTGGGCCAAGGAGACCAAGGCGCATCCTCGGACCAGAGCTTATCCTGCCGCCGCCAAGGACAACTATCCCGGCGGGTACTTCTTCTTCGCAGCTTTCTTCCATTGCGGCCTTTGCCCCCCTTTTTCCGATTTCTTCTGCGACATCATGCACACCTACGGCCTCCACCTTCTTGACTTCACCCCCAACGCCATCCTCACGATGGCGGTTTTCGCACATATGTGCGAAAACTACATTGGGATATATCCGAACGTAGCGCTATTTAGGCATTTCTTCACCCCTAGAGCAGAGGCCGGCGCCCCCCTCTCCGGGGGAATTTCTTGGGTCTTCCGCTTGAACAAGAAGGAGTCCTACTTGCCGGGGGAGCTCCGCGGCAAGTGGGAGGAGTGGCGTGCAGACTGGTGTTGGATAGTCGAGGACGAGCCGCAACCTTTCACTGAGCCGCGCACAACACCTATCGTGCGCGGCAAGGACTGGAGCGAGCTGGATTCGGACGACATCAAGCTCAACGTCGCCCTCATCCGGATTCTTCGTCTTCGGGTAGCAAAGTTGTCTGTCGCAGAGGTAGGCACAGATTTCCTCCGCCGCCGTATTGCCCCTCTACAGGATAGAAAGAGGCCGGCATGGGAGTACGGCAACGCGGCGGACATAATGAGGCTGCGCCCCGGGCTAAACTTCAACTTCACGGCGCTGGAGCTGAAGGGGATGGTCCGGGAACTCTTTAAACACGACCCGGCCCACCCTGAATGGTTCAGATCTCCCCGGGGAGTGGTGCCCCTCTGCAACAGCACGGCCCGGGATCCTCTTCGCGCCATGATGCCCGCGTGTGACTCACACGGCGTGGACCGCACATGGATTCCGCCCAAGTCAATAGACATCCTCAGCTTCTTCGACAACCTTGTGGAGGTGGCGAAGAACAAAGATGAAATCAAGGAGCACACACGGGACACCACCGACCAAGAGATTGCTTATATAGCTTCTCGGGTCGAAGAGGCCGCTGCAGCCGCAGCGGCAGGAGAATTTGGCTATACACCTGATGAGGCAGAGGCTGCGGATGCGTCCTGCCAAGCGGAGGAGGCGGAGATCCGCAGGCTGCTGCAGCTTCCTCCCGACGCGCTCGCCGGGGTCCCCTCTTTGAGGCACTCCAGGATCCCCGGAATCGTGACCGAGGCCGCGGCAAGAGGCGGCGCTGCCGGATGGAACAGAGGCGCCGCAGGGAGCGGAGGCGCCGGAGGGGGCGGAGGCGCCGGAAAGAGCACGGACGCGGGGCAAGGTGCTGGGCCCAGCAAGCCTGCCGGGGAGGAGGAGGAGGAGGAGGGCGTCGGGGCCGACGAGGACTCCGACGGGTCTCTGGGGCTCTACGCCGACGACCTCTCCTCGTCATCGGAGACCTCCCCGCCTCGGGCAAGTCCCAGGCGATCTCCGCTGAAGCGTCTCCGCAAGGCGACGACGGGGACGAGGGCGCAGGCGCCCCGGCAACAACCAACTCGCCGGGCGGCGCGAACTACCCGGGGGAGTCAAGCTGCGACGGGGGCGCCCGGCGCACCAACCACGGCGGGAGCGACCCGCACGCAGGCCACGGCGGAAGCGACCCGCACACAGGCCACGGCAGGGGCGCCCCGCACGTCAGCGCCAAGCGGAGGAGGGTCTTCGCAGGGCGGAGCAGCTGCTCCGCCCGCTCCCCGGGCCTCGGCGACCACAGGGGCGGAGTCTTCGCAGCCCCCAGCCCCGGGGACCGCCAAGCGCCCGAGGGAGCCTTCGCCTCCTGCTCCTCGCGCGGACGCGCCAAAGGTGGCGTTTGACTTCTCCGCCCTGAGCGACGACGACGACGACGAGGAACAGGAGTAAGAACTTGAGGCCTTGCATCTTCTTTAACATCATCTTGATTCTTGTTGATGCTGATCTTGTTTCTTGTTTTAACTTCAGGACCTTGGCGGAACGAGTGGCGAAGAAGGCCAAGGTGCCTGTGGTCGAGGTCGCGGACGACTCGCCCGTCGCGGCAACTGGAGACGTGCCGGAGGCGAGCCTGCCGGACCCGAGCGCTGCTCCGAGGAGCAGCCCCCAGCGCAGCCCCCAGCGTAAGTCTGGGTTTCATACTTCCGCTTGTCGGGTGCGCTTGAGGATTTCGTCTTGTGCCGATATCTTGATGTTTTCGTCTTGTCTTGATTATCTTGTGCAGAGGTGGAGCCGCAAGCTCAGGAGCATCCGGAGGTCGCTCCCGAGGAGCCGTAGGCCCCGCCGTCCCCGCCAAGGCCGAACTCCCCGGCAAGGGAGAGCACTCCGCCAAGGGCGGGTACTCCGCCAAGGGCGAGTACCCCGCCAAGGGCGAGTAGCCCGGCGAGGGCGGCCGCTCCGCCAAGGCAGAGCTCCCCGGCGAGGGAGCCCGCCGCTGAAGGTGTCCGTCAAGGTATGTTCTGTAGCTTTGTCTTCTTGGATTCATCTCTTTTTGGATATTTGCTTGATCTTCTTCTTCTTTTTCTTCTTCTTCTAGATCCTCCTCCCCCCGAGCAGATGGAGACGGAAGTCATCGACGTCGAGGAGGAGGGCGCGCAGGGCGGCGGCGGCGACGCCCCTGTCGCTGAGGACACGGCGGGAGCCGCCGAGCCGGCTGTGGAGGAGACCGCTCCGGCTACGGACGCAGCGACCGGGGAGGGGGACGGCGACCGCACTGCCGGCCCGGAGGCGGCAGGAGCATCGAGTGCTGCGCCGGCCGCCGACCCCTCCACCGAAAAGGAGCAGGCCGGCTACTATCTTGAAGCTCCCAACGGCGTCTTCATCCAGGTGCCGTGGGGTTCTTCATCGCGAGCCCCCGCGGAGGGCGAGGCCTTTGATGGAGAGGTCCTCGCCTCCGCGGGTTTGAAGATCGTCGAGGCGCCCGGCGGAAACGACGGGCCCGAGGAGGAGAAGCTGCTTCATCAGCTCCTGGCCCTTTACTGGGCCAGGCAGGCGAAGCTTGCCTCTCGGGAGGCCCTCGCCGCCAAGGCCGCCGCTGACATGGAGAAGCGCGCGGCAGAGCTCCGCGCCGCCAACCAGGCCGCCCTCCGGGACGTGGCGGAGGAGCGCGAGAGGCTCGCCGGGGAGTACCAGGAATGGTTGCTGGAGAAGGCCGAGGCCGAAGAGCAGCAGCGGCTCGCCGGAGAGGAGTTGTCCCGGCGAGAAGGAGAGCTGACCCAGCGGAAGGTCAACCTTGACTCCCACGAGGAAGACCTTGCCGCTCGGGAACAGGCCCTTGGCGGAGAGCTGAAGGAGGCGAAAGCCGCCGCGGCTGCCACGGAGACCGCCAAGGAGGAGCTTGCCGCCAAGGTCGCGCAACTGGAGGAGTCGCTGAAGGCGAGCGTGGAGAGGGTCGCCGCGCTCAACACAGAGCGCGAGAAGGACGCCCACACAAACTCCGAACTCCAGGTGCGTCTTTCCAAGAAGGGCGACGAGTTGAAGGCCGCCAAGGACTCGATTGAGGATCTGGAGCTGAAGGTTTCCACGCTGAAGGACTCGCTTGACGCCGTCCGGGACCGGGAAACCAAGCTGAAGGAAGAGCTCCGCAGGGAGCGAGGCTTGGTGGAGAGCGCCAATACTGCAGCTGAGAACTTTCGCCGGACCGTCGAGGTGTGGACCGACGATCTGGTGTCTTCTGCATCCAACATCGACCAGGAGCTGCTAGCGCTGAAGCTGGAGCATCTCATCTACTCTCCGGACCCAAACCTCCCTCACAGCGCCAAGCTCAGCCTCCTCTTCAGGGGAATCGCGCCGGCTCTTGCAGATCTTCGGAAGAAGATTCCCGCGCAACTGGCCGAGGAGTCGCGCCAGCTCTGCACAGGAACCTTGGAGCGCGTACTGACGAAGATTGTATACCGCAATCCCGGTATAAACCTCACCAACGTTCTCCGCAGCTTGCCGGCCGACGCGAACATGGAGGCGCTGAAGGCGCAGGTCGCCCATATCATTGCCAAAGTGAACAAGATCTCCAGGGTTGAGGGCGACCGCGTAGACTAGGCCTCCTTTTCCTTTGTCTCTTTTGTTGCTGCATAGGGTGTTATGAACTCGTTAATTATTGCAACAAGTTATCCTTTGTAAGATATTTATCTTATTTTAATCAATCAGTGCAATGTTATCTTCCTTGTCTTGGTCATTTACTTTGTACGTTTTTCACCCTACGCCCCCAGGGAGCTTGCCGGCAAAGGGTCTTTGCCGCGAGCGCTGAGTACTGGACTCTGAGCAGCCTGCTGGCCAAGGTCTCACCGGCAAGCAACCTTGCCGCAACTAGTCGCAACGCTCTCAGCTTGTTGAGTGAACTCGAAAACGAAACAAGGGCGCGACACTTGTCGCAGCTCACTTAAGTCGTTGAGTGTACTCGGAAACAAGATAAGGGTGCGGCTAGCCACGGGTAGGTTCCTCCGCGCACAGGTTTTCCATACAAAGTGTGATTGTTCAAGGAAGACAACTAAAATTCTAAAAATTTGAACTGCTCAAATTCTGGTAACTTAGCTTTCATAGTCATAGCTTTCATAGTCCGTTCGCTTCTCTGGTAAGCTTCTCTTTCTTGAACAGCACTTGGTCCATCCTCCATCTCCTTTCCCCCCGGCAAACTTGTGCGCGAGGAACATTCCTTCTGCTTAAGAGAGAGAAAAAGAGGAGGGAAAACAAGTATATGGTCCTTCGGCATGGTAATGCTTACCGGGTGTGTATGTTGCACAAAATGCCAAATAACGCATGCAAATAGCGAAGAAAAGCATGGAAAAGGCAAATGGCGCAAAACACAAAGCTTTACTGATGCACGGGATCTGCGCCCGGCTTTGTACAAAGGGTTACATGCAACAGCGGCAAAGCTTGTACAAAAGGTGGTTGCCGGAGCGGATCACGGCAACCGCGCCTTATGGGTGAAACTTGCGAAGATGCTCTATGTTCCAGGAGTTGCTCACCGGTAAGCCTTCTTCGGTCTCAAGGCGGACAGCGCCGGGCCTTGTGACTTGTCTCACCCGATAAGGGCCTTCCCACTTCGGCGTCAACTTGTTGGAATTCTTGGCGGACTGAACACGCCGAAGAACAAGGTCGCCTTCCTCGAGACTCCTGGCCTTGACCTTGCGGCTATGGTAGCGACGCAAGGCTTGCTGGTATCGAGCAGCTCGTACAGCAGCCTGGAGACGTTCCTCCTCGAGGAGCAATGCATCATCTCGTCGCAGTTGCTCTTGCTCGAGCTCATCATAAGCGAGCACTCGAGGAGATCCGTATACGAGTTCCGTGGGGAGAACTGCCTCTGCTCCATAGACTAGAGCAAAGGGTGTCTGTCCGGTGGCTCGACTTGGTGTCGTTCTGATTGACCAAAGAGCCGCCGGTAGCTCCTCTATCCAGTTTTTTCCGCACTTGCGCAGCCTGTCGAAAGTCCTTGTCTTAAGTCCGCGCAACACTTCAGCATTTGCCCTCTCCGCTTGACCGTTGCTTCTCGGGTGAGCAACAGAAGCGAAACAGACCTTGGCGCCAAGGTCTTGGACATACTGCATGAAGGTGCGACTAGTAAATTGTGTGCCGTTGTCGGTGATGATCCTGTTAGGGATCCCGAAACGGCAAACAATCGACCTGAAGAACTTGACCGCTGACTGTGTTGTCACCTTTCTCACTGGTTCCACTTCTGGCCACTTTGTGAACTTGTCAATAGCAACGTACAAGTACTCAAAGCCCCCGACAGCACGGGGGAAGGGGCCGAGGATATCGAGCCCCCAGACCGAGAAGGGCCAGGACAAAGGGATTGTTTGGAGAGCTTGAGCTGGCTGATGAATTTGTTTGGCATGGAACTGGCACGCTTCACACTTGGATACTAGTGCAGTTGCATCTTGGAGGGCTTCTTGCCAAAAGAACCCTTGCCGGAAAGCTTTCCCGGCAAGCGCCCTTGCGCCAATATGGTGGCCGCATATGCCTCCGTGTATTTCTGCCAACAGTTTCTGTCCATCTTCTCTGGAAATGCACTTCAACCTGACACCATTGAGTCTTCTTCTGTACAGCTCATTATCCACGAACTGGTACATACTTGACTGCCTGGTTATCTTCTCTATCTCTTGAGGGTCGTCGGGAAGTTCTCCAGTTTGCAGAAAACGGACGATCTGCTGCGCCCATGCCGGAGCTCGAGGCTCGACGGCAAGGACTAAAGGCATGAGTGCCGCTGCGGGAACCTCAGCTTCTACGGCAAGAACCTCTGATTCTGCCGGAGCGGATGGTCCCGCGGCAAGCTCGCCGGGGCGAGGCTTGTCGGGAACATTTGCTTCAACCGCACAGATCCGAGGATCTGCAGGAGCAAACTGTTCCTCAGCGTTCTGACCGTTGATCTTGGGGACTTTGGCGGCGGTCTCAGGGAGATCCGCCGGCAAGTAGTCGCCGGAGACCAACTTTCTCTTCTTGGATTGCCCAATTGATGGTGTAACGGATGGTTGAGTTAGCTTGAGCAAGAAGGTCCCTGGTTCCACAGGTAACTTCATCGCAGCACATTTTGAAAGGCCATCTGCAATTTCATTCTGAGCTCTCGGGACGTGCTCCATTTGCAGACCTTCAAAGTGCTCCTCAAGCTTCCTCACTTCATCTACATAAGCTTCCATCAAAGGGCTCTGGTAACTCTTGTTGACTTGTCGGACCACCAACTGAGAATCTCCTCGCACAATCAGCTTCCTGATTCCAAGTTCGGCCGCAATCCTGAGGCCGGCAAGCAAGCCTTCATACTCAGCAGTGTTGTTTGTCGCTTGCTCCCTGGGAAAGTGCATCTGGATAACATACTTGAGGTGCTCTCCGGTGGGCGCGATGAGTACCACGCCGGCACCGGCGCCTTGCAGCGAGAAGGCACCATCAAAATACATTACCCATTCACTTGTCGCTTCTTGTACGGGTGCACTTGTTTCTTGAACTTCTTCATCGGGTGTTGGGGTCCACTCAGCTATGAATTCTGCCAAAGCTCGGCTCTGTATGGTTGAAGTACTTTCAAACTTGAGTCCAAAGCTCGACAGCTCCAGTGCCCACTCAACGATCCTGCCTGTCGCTTCTGGATTGTGCAATATCCTCTTCAGCGGAAAGTGAGTGACCACTGTTATCTCATGTGCTTGGAAGTAATGGCGCAGCTTTCTCGAGGCCATGAGGAGGCCGAAAAGCAACTTCTGCACCCCGGAGTATCTTGATCTAGCCCCCTGCAAGAGGGAACTCACAAAATACACCGGGCGCTGCACCATCCTTCTTCGCACTTCTCCTTGATCCTGCGCAGAGTCGTCCTTGTCGGGGCCAGAGCTTGTCGGACCAGGCCCGTGCTTGCCGCTGGATTCGCTTGCCGGTGGTGCTGACTCCTCGTCGGCCTCCCTCTCCGCTACTAACGCAGCACTAACCACCTGGTTGGTTGCCGCTAGGTATAGCAGCAACTTTTCCTGTGGTCTAGGTGCGACAAGTATTGGAGTGGAGGACAGGTACCGTTTCAAATCTTGCAGCGCTGCCTCCGCTTCCGGAGTCCATTTCATGGGACCTGCCTTCTTCAAGATTTTGAAGAAAGGTAGGGCGCGTTCTGCAGACTTTGAAATGAACCTACTGAGGGCAGCCACACAACCTGCAAGCCTTCTGACATCCTTGACGCGCTTCGGGGCTTCGATCTGCTCGATGGCTTTGATCTTGTCGGGGTTAGCTTCAATCCCCCTCTGTGACACAAAGAACCCGAGAAGCTTGCCGGAGGGGACTCCAAAGACGCATTTCTCGGGGTTCAACTTAAGCTGGATCTTGCGCAAGTTCTGAAATGTTTCTTCCAAATCTTGGACCAGGGTATCCTTGCTCTTGCTCTTCACCACGATATCATCCATGTAAGCCTCTACATTTCTGTGGATCTGTGGCTCAAAAGCAGTGTATACTACCCTTGCAAAGGTTGAGCCTGCATTCTTCAATCCAAATGGCATGCGTATGAAGCAATAAGTGCCACATGGAGTGATAAATGCAGTCTTCTCTTCATCTTCCTTGGCCATGAAAATCTGGTGGTAGCCTGAATATGCATCAAGGAAAGAGAGCAGCTCACATCCGGCAGTGGAGTCAACAATCTGGTCAATGCGCGGCAAGGGAAATGGATCCTTGGGACATGCTTTATTCACATCGGTGAAGTCTATACACAGTCTCCACTTCCCGTTGGCCTTACGCACGACGACTGGGTTTGCCAACCACGTCGGATGGATCACGCCTCTAACTAGGCCTGCTGCTTCTAGCTTCTTGATCTCTTCGTTGATGAATTCTTGGCGCTCCACGGCTTGCTTTCTGACCTTTTGCTTGATGGGCCGCGCATGAGGACAAACAGCAAGCTTGTGCTCAATCACCTTCCTGGGAACGCCGGGGATGTCAGATGGTTGCCAGGCAAACACATCGACATTCGCCCGCAGGAAGGCAACGAGCGCGCTTTCCTATTTGCTGTCGAGTGTGGCACTGATGGTGAAGGTACCACCAGTGCCGTCTTCCTTGGCGGACACCTTCTTGGTTGCCGGAGGAGCGGCCATCCCCTTCTTGCACTTGCCGGTGGAGCTCGATGGGACGTCCTCGACGGCAGCGCAACACTCCGAAGAGGTGCGGTTGCCGGAGTGGGCCCCAGAGCACTTGCCGGACTTGGTCTTCGTCTACTTCCCCCCGGGAGCTTCAGCGGCAAGTGTATCCTTCTCTGCTGCGGCTGCTGCGTCCCGGTAGATCTTGTCGGCGCAGACAAGCGCATCTTTCTTGTCGCCATGGACGGTGATGACGCTTATCGGCCCCGGCATTTTCAGTACGTTGTAGGCATAGTGGGAAGCCGCCATGAACTTGGCGAGGGCGGGACGGCCGAGTATCCCATTATATGGTAATGGGATATCGGCGACGTCGAAAGTGATGCGCTCAGTTCTGAAGTTGAGCTCCCCGCCAAAGGTCACCGGCAAAGTAATCTTCCCCTTGGGCTTGCTCCTTCCTGGGTTTATTCCTTGAAAGGAACCAGTCTCTTCGAGCTCGCCATCCGGGATTTGGAGTTTCTTGATCACAGCAGAGGAGATCAAGTTCAGCCCGGCCCCGCCGTCAACCAACATTTTGGTGACCTTGAGGTTGCGGATGGTGGGTGAGACCAGCATCGGCAAGCACCCGACCGCAGTGATGCGGTCAGGGTGATCCTCAAGGTCGAAAATGATGGGCGTGCTGGACCATTTGAGGAGCCTACGCGACTCCACGGGCGGCTCTGCTGTATTTACTTCCCGTACCCACTGCTTGAGTTGGCGGTGGGAAGTATGCAGAGAGGCGCCGCCGTCGACGCACAGGACCTCCGTGGCCTTCTGGAACTCCTGCTCGCTGTTATCTTCATCCTCCATGTCATCGTCATCGTCTTCTTCATCCTTGTCGCGGCCCCGGGGAGGTCGGTCACCTTGCCGCTGCTTGGCCTTGCCGCGGCGTCCTCCCCGGCCATTGAATGGCCGCTTCTTGCTTGGTTCCCCACCACCACCTTGGGCCTTCTCCTTGTCGCGCCTCTCGTACTCAGCTTTCTGCTGCTCGACGAGGTACTCGACGCGCTTGCAGTTGGAGAGGTCGTGGCCCTTGGTGCGGTGGATTTTGCAGTATTGCTTGTCGGAGCCGTCCTGCTTGTCGGCTGCCGCTACAGGGGCAGGCTCCTTGCCGGAGCCGCCAGCCTGTGTTTCCTTGGCGGGAGCCTCCTTGCCGGACTTCTCGACGGCAAGCACTTCCTTCTTGTTCTTTCTTCTGTTGTTCCGCCGCCGGCTCTTCTTTGCCGGGGCGGTGTCGTCGCTGTCGCTGCCTCCTGCGCCAGCATCCTCCCCGGGGAGTTTCCTCCCCTCTTCTGCGCGTGCGCACTTATCAGCCGGAGCGTAAAGCTCGCTGACATCCCGTATCTTGGTCATGGCCATCTCTTCACGCATGCGGCGGTTACGTACGTTCTGGTGGAACGCACTAATAACCGCAGCAGGGTGGACGTCGGGGATGTTGTGCTGCACGCGGCTGAAGCGCTGGATGTACTTGCGCAGGGATTCTCCTTCCTTCTGGGCCAGAATGTGGAGATCACTCTCCTGGCCGTGGGGTTTGTGGCCGCCCGTAAAGGCGCCAACAAACTGGTGGCAAAGATCTGCCCAAGAAGAAATGGAGCCTTCCGGCAAGTGCATAAGCCAAGAACGAACGTTCGGCTTAAGCACTAGCGGGAAGTAATTCGCCAGTATCTTCTCGTCGCGCCCCCCGGCAGCCTGCACCGCGATGGTGTATATGCTGAGGAATTCCGAGGGGTGCGTCTTGCCGTCGTACTTCTCCGGTACGTCAGGCTTGAAGTTCTTCATGCTGGGCCACTAGACGCGCCGCAGCTCACGGGTAAACGCAGGGCAACCTGCCGCGTACGGCAAGTCGCCTGGTTTACCGGGCGCGTGTGTGTCAACAGCGGGCCCAGCGCGTTGATCTGATTGTCGCCGAGCTTCTCGGCGGCGCTCGATTGTCGTTCGAGCGTCTTCTTGTCGCCGGTCGTCAAGGACTTGGCGCTGGTCCCGACGAGCCCGCGGGTCCGACGACGCCGTGGAGCCGTCGTCGGCGTTGTTCCGGCGGGGCGGCGTCTTCTGCTTCTGCGGCGGGGAGTGCACGGTGGTTGCACCCCCGGCGGTCTTGTCGCCGTTGGCCTTCGTCTTTTCGACTTGCCGCGGCCGCGAGGTCGCCGGCTGCTGCGGCGTATCGTTGTTGGCGAAGGCGATCAGGCTCTGGATGGTTGCCCTCCAGTCTTCGGCCTTGTCTGCCGCTGGAGGGAAGTCGAGGAGCAGTTGCGCCCTTGCGAGCGCTTCTGCTGGAGTGGAGGGGAGCGGGGGCGAGCGGTGCGAGGAGCGGGATATGCTCGGACTCCTAACAGCGTTAGAAGGAGCAGGGTCTCGCCCCGGCGTCCGCGCCTTGCTTGTGCCCGGACGGTGGTCCGGAGCATCCCGCGAGCCTCCGGTTTGCCCTTGGCCCAGCAAGCGGATGCCACCTCCTGTGACATGGCGTTGCTGGGTCGTCGTTTGCTGAGACGGACGTGGCGCATCCACGGAGACCGAGGCCCGGTCGTCCGTTCTGTCCTTGGATTTGGCGGCGCCGCGCGTGTCCTCGCCGGCGACCACCCTTCCGACGGCGTCTCCCCCGCCCACCGTTGGCTCCGGTGGCGGCGGATGAGACGCAGACGGGCCTGCGACCTCCGAAGCCTTCTTCTTCGGGGCCATGGTGTTGTTGCTGACGAGGTTGCTGACAAATTCGGAGAGGTTGATGAAGAATGCGCCCGCGTGAACGCCGGATCAGGTTCGCACAACCTCGACGCCCCCTACCTGGCGCGCCAAAGATGTCGGGGGAAACTGTCCACCATGAGCACCTATGGGACCGGAGCCCCTTGTTCGTGCGGTAAGGGAGCGGAGGGAGCACAAAGAGCAGATCGTGGAGAACACGCAGGCAGTTTACCCAGGTTCGGGCCGCAATGGATGCGTAAAACCCTACTCCTGCTTGATTGTATTGAGTTGGAGAGCTCGGGAGCTTGAAGAACTAGCTACACCGAGCGAATGAGTGATCTAGGTTCCGAACCCTTTCTACGTTGTGCATGGGCCTCCTTTTATAGTGCAAGGGGTCACCGACAGGTGTCAACGTAGGAGAAAGGGGTAAAAACGTAATAGTGGTGGTAGTTGTAACAGTGCGGGAACAGTGGATGAACAGTGCGTGAACAGTGGTCATCACCTACTTTGACAGTGGGGGACAAGAGCATTAAATGCCCGTCGCCGTCGACCCCAAAAGCTCCCGCCCTTGTGTCTCCGTTTGCCACGGCGATAGCTTCGTCACCGTAGAGCGCCACCGTGTCCCCCAGGCTGCACAGCCATCCGCCACGCGTCCCTGGAATGGCCCCAGGGCGACGCGTGGGCAGATGTGCTGGAGCGCGGGCACACAGTGCAGACCTCCCCCGGCAAGCACCTTGCCGGGGACTTGAGCTTGTCGGGCCGGGAAGCTTGTCGCTCCCCGGGTCTTGCCGGGGCGCAGAGTGCGCCGAGGCTTGTCTTCTAGATACAGTCTTCTGATCTTCCTGGTAAGCTCATCTTGCCAGGGCCTTGTGTTAACATGATAATCTCGAGCCAGAGATGTCCTTCCCGGCAAGCTCGGCTTGCCGGGGCCTTCGTCTTCTGCCTTGTATACTTTGTTTTTGAATGGTTTTATATGGAGCAGGAAGGTCTCCGGCAAGCACGTGGTAGGCCCTGCCGCGGGAAGCTGCTACTGCCCGTGAACAAGTTGGGGTACTGAGGTACCCCTACCTTAGTACACCGACAGAGGCGTCTTGATCTATCTCTATAGATTTTGATGCCTAATATGTAAGCAGCTTCTCCAAGGTCCTTCATTGAAAAACACTTATTCAAGTAGGCCTTTATACTTTCCAAGAATTCTATATCATTTCCCATCAGTAATATGTCATCCACATATAGTATGAGAAATGCTACAGAGCTCCCACTCACTTTCTTGTAGATACAGGCTTCTCCCCAAGTCTGTATAAAGCCAAACGCTTTGATCACATCATTAAAGCGAATATTCCAACTCCAAGATGCTTGCACCATCCCGTAGATCGAGCGCTGGAGCTTGCATACCTTGTTAGCATTCTATGGATCGACAAAACCTTCCAGCTGCATCATATACAGTTCTTCCTTGAGGAAGCCATTAAGGAATGCTGTTTTGACGTCCATTTGCCATTTCTCATAATCATAGAATGCGGCAATTGCTAACATGATTCGGACGGACTTTAGCATCGCTACGGGAGAGAAAGTCTCGTCGTAGTCAATCCCTTGAACTTGTCGATAACCCTTAGCGACAAGCCGAGCCTTATAGATGGTCACATTACCATCCGCGTCTGTCTTCTTCTTAAATATCCATTTATTTTCTCTGGCATGCCTATCATCGGGCAAGTCCACCAAAGTCCACACTTTGTTTTCATACATGGATTCTATCTCGGATTTCATGGCTCCAAGCCATTTATTGGAATCCGGGCCCGCCATCGCTTCTTCATAGTTCGAAGGTTCACCATTGTCTAACAACATGATTTCCATGATAGGGTTGCCGTACCACTCTGGTGCGGAACGTGTCCTTGCGGACCTTCGAAGTTCGGTAGTAACTTGATCTGTATCTTCATGATCATCATCATTAACTTCCTCCCTTGTCAGTGCAGGCACCTCAGGAACAATTTCCTGCGCTGCGCTACTTTCCGGTTCGGGAGGGGTGACTGTCACCTCATCAAGTTATACTTTCCTCCCACTCACTTCTTTCGAGAGAAACTCTTTCTCCAAAAAGGATCCATTCTTGGCAACAAAGACTTTGCCTTCGGATCTGTGGTAGAAGGTGTACCCAATGGTTTCCTTTGGGTATCCTATGAAGACGCATTTTTCCGATTTAGGTTCGAGCTTCTCAGGTTGAAGTTTCTTGACGTAAGCATCGCAACCCCAAACTTTCAGAAACGACAGCTTAGGTTTCTTGCCAAACCAAAGTTCATACGGTGTCGTCTCAACGTATTTCGACGGAGCCCTATTTAAAGTGAATGCGGCAGTCTCTAAAGCATAACCCCAAAAAGATAGCGGTAAGTCGGTGAGAGACATCATAGATCGCACCATGTCCAACAGAGTACGATTTCGACGTTCGGACACACCCTTACGCTGAGGTGTTCCGGGCGGTGTCAACTGTGAAGCAATTCCACAGTTCTTAAGGTGCGTGCCAAATTCATGACTTAAATAGTCACCCCCACGATCCGATAGCAAGAACTTTATTTTTCTGTCACGTTGATTCTCAACCTCATTCTGAAATTCCTTGAACTTTTCAAAGGTCTCAGACTTGTGCTTCATCAAGTAGATATACCCATATCTACTCAAGTAATCTGTGAGGGTGAGAACATAACTATAGCCTCCGCGAGCCTCAACACTCATTGGACCGCACACATCAGTATGTATGATTTCCAATAAGTTGGTTGCTCGCTCCATTGTTCCGGAGAACAGAGTCTTGGTCATCTTGCCCAAGAGGCATGGTTCGCACCTGTCAAATGATTCATAATCAAGAGACTCCAGAAGTCCATCTGCATGAAGCTTCTTCATACGTTTGACACCAATATGACCAAGGCGGCAATGCCACAAGTATGTGGGACTATCATTGTCAACTTTACATCTTTTGGAATTCACACTATGAATATGTGTATCATCACGATCGAGATTCATCAAAAATAAACCATTTACCAGCGGGGCATGACCATAAAACATATCTCTCAAATAAATAGAACAACCATTATTCTCGGATTTAAATGAGTAGCCATCTCGCATCAAACAAGATCCAGATACAATGTTCATGCTCAAAGCTGGTACTAAATAACAATTATTAAGGTTTAAAACTAATCCCGAGGGTAGATGTAGAGGTAGCGTGCCGACGGCGATCACATCGACCTTGGAACCATTCCCGACGCGCATCGTCACCTCGTCCTTCGCCAGTCTTCGCTTATTCCGCAACTCCTGCTTTGAGTTACAAATATGAGCAGCTACACCGGTATCAAATACCTAGGAGCTACTACGAGCGCTGGTAAGGTACACATCAATAACATGTATATCACATATACCTTTGACGTTGCCGGACTTGTTATCTGCTAAGTATTTGGGGCAGTTCCGCTTCCAGTGACCCGTTCCCTTGCAATAAAAGCACTCAGTCTCAGGCTTGGGTCCATATTTTGGCTTCTTCCCGGCAACTGGTTTACCGGGCGCGGTAACTCCCTTGCCGTCCTTCTTGAAGTTCTTCTTACCCTTGCCCTTCTTGAACTTAGTGGTTTTATTAACCATCAACACTTGATGCTCTTTCTTGATCTCCACCTCCACTGATTTCAGCATTGAATACACCTCGGGAATGGACTTCTCCATCCCTTGCATATTGAAGTTCAACACGAAGCTCTTGTAGCTAGGTGGGAGCGCCTGGAGGATTCTGTCAACGACTGCTTCGTCCGGGAGATTCATTCCCAACTGAGACAAGCGGTTGTGCAACCCAAAAATCTTAAGTATATGCTCACTGATAGAACTGTTTTCCTCCATCTTACAGCTATAGAATGCGTTGGAGACATCATATCTCTCAACTCGGGCATGAGCCTGGAAAACCATTTTCAGCTCTTGGAACATCTCATATGCCCCGTGGTGCTCAAAACGCTTTTGGAGCCCCGATTCTAAGCTGTGGAGCATGCCGCACTGAACCAGGGAGTAATCATCACAACGCGACTGCCAAGCGTTCATAACATCTTGGTTTGCCGGGGCGGGAGCGTCACCTATCGGTGCTTCTAGGACATAAGTTTTCTTGGCAGCTATGAGGATGATCCTCAGGTTACGGACCCAGTCCGTATAGTTGCTACCATCGTCTTTCAGCTTGGATTTCTCTAGGAACGCGTTGAAGTTGAGGGTGACATGAGCGTGGGCCATTTGATCTACAAGACATATTGTAAAGATTTTAGACTAAGTTCATGATAATTAAGTTCATCTAATCAAATTTTAATGAACTCCCACTCAGATTGACATCTCTCCAGTCTTCTAAGTGATACATGATCCGAATCGACTAGCCCGTGTCCGATCATCACGTGAGACAGACTAGTCATCAACGGTGAACATCTTCATGTTGATCGTATCTTCTATACGACTCATGTTTGACCTTTCGGTCTTCCGTGTTTCGAGGCCATGTCTGTACATGCTAGGCTCGTCAAGTGAACCCTAAGTGTATTGCGTGTGTAAATCTGGCTTACACCCGTCGTATGCGAACGTTAGAGCCTATCAATCCCGATCATCACGTGGTGCTTCGAAACAACGATCCTTAGCAACGGTGCACAGTTAGGGGGAACACAATTCTTGAAACTTTTAGTGAGAGATCATCTTATTTACTACCGTCGTTCTAAGTAAACAAGACGCATAAACATGATAAACATCACATGCAATCAAATAAAGTGACATGATATGGCCAATATCATCTTGCTCCTTCGATCTCCATCTTCGGGGCACCATGATCATCTTTGTTACCGGCTCGACACCATGATCTCCATCATCATGATCTCCATCATCATGATCTCCATCATCGTGTCTTCATGAAGTCGTCACGCCAACCATTACTTCTACTACTATGGCTAATGTTTAGCAGTAAAGTAAAGTAATTACATGGCGTTATTCAGTGACACACAGGTCATACAATAATCAAGACAACTCCTATGGCTCCTGCCGGTTGTCATTTTCATCGACATGCAAGTCGTGATTTCCTATTACAAGAACATGATCAATCTCATACATCACATATATCATTCATCACATCTTCTTGGCCATACCATATCACATAGCACATGCTGCAAGAACAAGTTAGACGACCTCTAATTGTTGTTGCAAGTTTTACGTGGCTTCTATAGGTTTTCTAGCAAGAACGTTTCTTACCTACGCCAAAACCACAACGTGATTTGTCAATTTCTATTTACCCTTCATAAGGACCCTGTTCATCGAATCAGATCCGACTAAAGTGGGAGAGACAGACACCCGCCAGCCACCTTATGCAACTAGTGCATGTCTGTCGGTGGAACCAGTCTCACGTAAGCGTACGTGTAAGGTCGGTCCGGGGCGCTTCATGCCACGATGCCGCCGAATCAAGATTAGACTAGTAACGGTAAGAAAATTGAGCAAACTCAACGCCCACAACTTGTTTGTGTTCTACTCGTGCAAGATGCTACGCAAAGACCTAGCTCAGATGCCACTGTTGGGGAACGTAGCAGAATTCAAAAAATTTCCTATGCTTCACCAAGATCAATCTAAGGAGTCATCTAGAAACGAGCATAATGGAGTGCATCTACATACCCTTTGTAGATCGCGAGCGGAAGTGTTCGAAGGAACATGGATGAAGTAGTCGTACTCTTCGTGATCCTCGTCACCGATGATCCCAGTGCCGAACGGACGGCACCTCCATGTTCAACACACGTACGGTACAGCGATGTCTCCTCCTTCTTGATCCAGCAAGGGGGGAGGAGAGGTTGACGGAGATCCAGCACCACGACGGCGTGGTGGTGGATGCAACAGGAAAACCTGCAGGGCTTCGCCGGTGCCCTGCGAGAGGAGATGGAAGTGTGACGGGAGGGGGGAGAGGCGCCAGAGTCTTGGGGTGCGGCTGCCCTCTCCCCCCACTATATATAGGGGCCAGGGGGGCGCCGGCCCTAGGAGATGCAATCTCCTAGGGGGGCGGCGGCCAGAGGGGGAAAACTTGCCCCCCAAGGCATAGGGGGCGCCCCCTCCCCCTAGGGTTTCAACCCTAGGCGCATGGAGGGGGGGCCATATGGGTGCGCCAGCCCACCAGGGGCTGACCCCCTTCCCCTTGTGGCCTACGGGGCCCTCCGGGATGGGTGGCCCCACCCGGTGGACCCCCGGGACCCCTCCGGTGGTCCCGGGACACTCCCGGTGACCCCCGGAATTCACCCGATGGCCGAGACTGGACTTCCTATATATCATTCTCTACCTCCGGACCATTCCGGAACTCCTCGTGACGTCCGGGATCTCATCCGGGACTCCGACCAACATTCGGATTTCCATGTGCATGTATCTCTACAACCCTAGCGTCACCGAACCTTAAGTGTGTAGACCCTACGGGTTCGGGAGACACGCATACATGACCGAGACGACTCTCCGGTCAATAACCAACAGCGGGATCTGGATACCCATGTTGGTTCCCACGTGTTCCTCGATGATATCATCGGATGAACCACTGTGTCAAGGATTCACTCAATCCCGTATGTTATTCCCTTTGTCTATCGGTACGGTACTTGCCCGAGATTCGATCGTCGGTATGCCCGATACCTTGTTCAATCTCGTCATGGCAAGTCTCTTTACTCGATCCATAATCCATCATCCCGTGACTAACTCCTTAGTCACTTTGAGCTCATTATGATGATGTCTTACTGAGAGGGCCCAGAGATACCTCTCCGTCATACGGAGTGACAATATCCCAGTCTCGGTTCGTACCAACTCAACAGACACTTTCGGAGATACCCGTTGCGTACGTTTATAGCCACCCAGTTACGTTGTGACGTTTGGCACACCCAAAGTATTCCTACGGTATCCGGGAGTTGTACAACCTCATGGTCTAAGGAATAAATACTTGACACTGGAAAAGCTTAAGCATTACGAACTATACGATCTCGTGCTAGGCTCAGGATTGGGTCTTGTCCATCACATCATTCTTCTAATGATGTGATCCCGTTATCAATGACATCCAATGTCCATGGTCAGGAAAACATGACCATCTGTTGATCAACGAGCTAGTAACTAGAGGCTTACCAGGGACACGTTGTGGTCTATGTATTCACACATGTATCGCTGTTTCCGTACAGTACAATTCAAGCATGAAAAAAAGACAATTATCATGAACAAGGAAATATAATAATAATTCTTTTATTATTGCCTCTAGGGCATATTTCCCACAGTAGTGACCTTGGGTGGGGTATCTTGGTCAGGCCTGTGACCCTACCCTAAGTCCGTAACCTCGTCACACTAACTGTGAGCTACACTTCAGAATGAAGAACATATCCATGAAGGTGGCGGACGACATTGCTTATACAATCCCGCAGAAACAAGCTTTTATTGCAACCCGATTCCATCCCGCTATGCTCGTGTCCAGGTTGATGAGGTGGTGGACCAATATTCGGGGATAGAGCTTGACATTCCTGGAGGTGACGACGAGCACACACTGGAGAGGCCATACATTGTATCATCCTATGGAGAAAAGATTGCATAATCTTTCAAAGGCCACCGACACCACGTCAGCCGACTCCTCCTCCAAGTCCGGCACAGCATCAGCCGACTCCCGCTCCTGCAAGTCTGCCACCACGTCAGCCGACTCCTCCTTCAAGTCCGGAATAGCGTCAGCCGACTCCTCCTCCAAGTCCGCCACCGCGTCAGCAGACTCCCGCTCCTCCAAGTCCGGCCCAGCTTCACGCCACTCCTCCTGCTCCGACTCAGCCACGTCAGCTGTCTCCGCCGCCTCAGCAGTCGCGGAAGAGAGCCGCCACAACAAGTCAAGGTAGTACATGAGGTACAGGCGGAGGCAAGCGAGTTAAATATGGTCCAAGCCTCACTCCTCTTCCTCGAAGGCCTTACGACATGAACGACGAGGAAACCACAACCATAGTGAAGGCCCAAGTGGACGCCCATTTTGGACCGAAACCGCCACCGCCGCCAAAGGAGAAAGTGCCTGCGAAAGTCGTTGACCACTTTATTCATATGTCAAGAAAACCAGCTCCCAAGCCTTTTGACTCAGACTATGAGCGCCAAATCAAGAAGGCCCATCGAGCACGACTACAGAAGGAGTCGAGCTCGAGCTCGAGCCAAGCAGTTGGCAAAAAATGCGGGAAAACTGTTCCCCAGCTAGGAGAACAGGCGGCGCAATCGACCCCCCCCCCCGCTTGTTGTACCATCGAAGATCTCCCCACATGTGCTAATAACCGACGATCATAGAAGGCAGGCTAGAGAGATTGGATGCACTGTAGAACAACTCCTAGAGCTCGAGCCCATGGATACTTTTGCAGAGGAGGAACTAAAACGGAAATATGTCCGCGGCCAACCTTTGGTAGAGCCTGATGAGGTCAATAACCTCCCAACGAGAATGTATGAACTGCATGACTGGTACATGAAAATTACCAAGAGTTCCAATCGAGAGTCCCTCATGGTGAAAGTCAAGGAAGAGCATTACTTCCATGGGAATTCTCTGTCCGTTGAGTATTCAGAACTGTTTCAGTTATTCAATCAAGACGCACTCGACAAATATATCGTCAGTTCTTATTGCCTGTAAGTGATTTCTTTCTGTAATTGAAGTCTCAACTGTGAGCATGTAGTGCTCATTGATCGATCATTACCTGTAATTAAATCTCCTCACTATATTCTTTTCTGTCGTATTATGCAGGATGAAGTTGTATGAAATGAAAAAAGCTGGACGCTATAGCATTGGGTTCATTGACCCAAATACCATTAATGAATACATGTGGAATTTGAAATGTTGTAAACAAGGTGTAGAGTAGAGCATGCTAGAGTTCTTGATGCGCCTCTATACCAATGCAGATATACTACTTCCTTACAACTTCCTGTGAGTGACACTATCTTGTATACTACAAATTCCATTTTTGCTTAGCTAGCTAGCTAGATGATAATAATTAAGTGTATATGGTTTAGGGTACGTATTTGATGAGTGTTATGCACATACCCGCTTAATTAAGACATGCAAACATTTGTGCATGCAGTTTCCACTGGATCTTGTTAGTCATTAAAGTTGAAGAAGGAACAGTTGAAGTACTGGACTCACTATGGAGAAAACAAAGTGACTACACCACCATGAAGGGGATAGTCGACATGTAATTTCAATCATTATTAACTACATGCATATTCATCTCCTTGTTTTGAAGTTCAATGAGATGCGGGATAAGCTCCTACCGAAGGATCGGATATGAGCAATTCAGGAGGAAATCGCCAGATTTTTGGTCGACCAGGTCATAAAGCCTGACGGAGAATACCATTACCGGCTACCGCCCCCCAAATTGTAATCGTACTCCGAAGACACCAAGGCAAATGCCACTGGCTCCGAAGGAAACATGTAGGAGAAATTGTATACATATTTGTACCTAATTATATATACAGCCGGTCTATTCTCATAACATTATGAGAATAATATTCTCATAACACTTCCGAACTGCTTTGTTTTATTGCATTGGAAAGCTATGCGCACTGCACAGATACTGCAACAGAACCTCATGTTTGAGAAAACTGTACGTGTTGTTTTTTCGGTACCTTTTTGCTCTAGTTTTTTAACTGTTTATTGGAATTATGCGTGTAATATACCGTTGAAAAGCTATGAAGTAGACGCAACTTCGCCATGTTGAACACTTTTCAAAATTCATCATAGTTTAAGAGCAGTTTCGAAAATCGTGCGGCTCACAAGGAATGGCAGCGAGCGTTTTTTTTGCGTTATTTTCTAAACCGCTCGTCGGAATGAAATGTATGATACACCGTTGGAAAGGTATTGTCGGTGCGCATCTTTTTCATATCTATTATTTTTTCTAATTCGCTACGGTTTAAGAGCAGTTTTGAATTTACTAAATCGCGGAATTGTGTTTTTCGAATTTTTCAAATTTTTGGTACTGTTTTTTCTCCAGTTTTCTGACCGTTTGTCGAAACAAGGCGTGTATTATACCGTTGGAAAGCTACTTACGAGGCGCAACTTTCATATGTTGAAATGTTTTTGAGATTCCTTACGGTTTTAGTTAAATTTGAAAATCGTGCGGCTGACTACGAAGGGCAATGGCCGTTTTTCGTGAAATTTTTACAAAACGTTGGTCGAAATGATCCAAATGATACACCGTTGGAAAGATATCGTCGAGACGCTACTTTTTCATGTAGAACACCCCCTCTAATTCATTACGGTTTAAGAGCAGTTTTAAAATTACAAAAACGCGGAAACTCTGTTTTTCGCGACACCCAAATCGACGCGTTTTTTTGCGCTTCCGAACTGCATGTTACTGCAACACAGAGACCAGTGAACTGCATGTTTGAAAAAAACTATACGTGTTGTTTTTTCGGTACCTTTTTTGCTCTAGTTTTTTAACCGTTTATCGGAATTATGCGTGTAATATATCGTTGAAAAGCTATGGAGTAGACGCAACTTTGCCATGTTGAACACTTTTCGAGATTCCGCACGGTTTAAGAACAGTTTTGAAAACGGTGAACTGCATGTTTGAAAAAACTGTACGTGTTGTTTTTTTCGGTACATTTTTTGCTCTAGTTTTTTAACCGTTTGTCGGAGTTATGCGTGTAATATATCGTTGAAAAGCTATGGAGTAGACGCAACTTCGCCATGTTGGACATTTTTCGAGATTCCGCACGGTTTAAGAGCAGTTTTGAAAACGGTGAACTGCATGTTTTAAAAAAACTGTACGTGCTGTTTTTTCGATACCTTTTTTGCTCTAGTTTTTTAACCGTTTATCAGAATTATGCGTGTAATATACCGTTGAAAAGCTATGGAGTAGACGCAACTTCGCCATGTTGAACACTTTTCGAGATTCCGCACGGTTTAAGAGCAGTTTTGAAAACGATGAACTGCATGTTTGAAAAAACTGTACGTGTTGTTTTTTCGGTACCTTTTTTGCTCTAGTTTTTTAATCGTTTATCGGAATTATGCGTGTAATATATCGTTGAAAAGCTATGGAGTAGTCGCAACTTCGCCATGTTGAACACTTTTCGAGATTCAGAGCAGTTTTGAAAACGGTGAACTGCATGTTTTAAAATAAATGTACGTGTTGTTTTTTCGGTACCTTTTTTGCTCTAGTTTTTTAACCGTTTATCGGAATTATGCGTGTAATATATCGTTGAAAAACTATGGAGTAGACGCAACTTCGCCATGTTGAACACTTTTCGAGATTCCCCACGGTTTAAGAGCAGTTTTGAAAACGGTGCGACCGACGAATAATGGCAGCGAGCGTTTTTTTGCGCTTCCGAACTGTACAAGAAAACCGCACTGCATCAGGGTAGGAGCCGACGCGACGGTGCTGGGGGAAGGAGGCGGGGCGGCAGCGCGGGGGTAGGAGGCGGGGCAGTGGTTGCTGTACTCGGGGCGCTCCGCGCTAAAAACCTATTTAAGTGGGGGTGTTATGAGAATAAGGTTTTTGTTATGAGAATAAAGTCTTAAGGGTGTTATGAGAATAGACCCACGCTATATATATATATATATATATATGTGTGTGTGTGTGTGTGTGTGTGTGTGTGTATGTCTGAATAATGGTGTGGTTTTGTGAGACATTCGATAATAGTATATATATGTTATCCGTTGTACGAGAAATTCTATTTATATATATGCATAACGTGTACAATATTGTAAGGGCATATTTCTCCTAAGTAGTTTTGGTGATTGATGACAATACATTTGCGGACTAATCGTGTGCACTTAGCATTTCAGAGATCTCCCGATTTGGCATGAGTCGATTTGGTGCCCCTCGAAGCATGTCGAAGACGGCGTTTCTTTTCGGTTCTTTTCGTTGGATTTGAGTCGCAGGAAAGCCGTATTATTAAGAGGGGGTCCGCCTCGGAAAGGTTAGGGAGGAATCAACACGTACACATCTTTTCCTTTGCACCACCTTTCCCTTGTTTCAATGGAGCCTCTTTCCGTCTATCTTTTTCTTGCCATCGGAAAGGGTGCCAAAATGTAGAAGTTCTGTGACCCGCGGTAGTACGACTCAAGGGAGAGGTAGTACCGCACAGGCCAACGGTAGTACCGCAGGCTTGCGGTAGTAGGAGCGGATGTAATTTTTTACATCCGCCCTAGCGCGGTAGTACCGCGAGGCACTGGGGTAGTACCGCTCTCCTTTGCGGTAGTACCATAAGTGTCGGTCATAGTTTTAACACATGCGACAGTAGGTGCGGATGTAATTTTTTACATCCGCTCCTACGCGGTAGTACCGCGCCTCCTGCACGGTAGTACCGTGTCGGACTTCTGTGCAATATTTATCAAAGCGGAAGTACCCACGGAAGTTATTTTTATACTACCGTGGTCAGGCCCGTTCCTCTACGTATCTGCGCTGCGGTAGTACCGCAAGGCACTGTGGTAGTACCGCTCCCAAGGAACGGTAGTACCGCAGGTCGCAGAGCACTTATTGCTCAACGGCCGGATCCCCTTCTCCACTATATAAGGGAGTCTTCTTCTCCACTAAAACTCACCTCTTCCTCCCCAAAGCTCCATTGTTACTCAAAGCTCCATTTCCGCCCGATCTCTCTCCCTAGCCAATCAAACTTGTTGATTTCCTCGGGATTGCTTGAGAAGGCATCGATCTACACTTCCACCAAGAGATATTTGATTCCCCCCACTAATCCCTTGCGGATCTTGTTACTCTTGGGTGTTTGAGCACCCTAGACGGTTGAGGTCACCTCGGAGCCATATTCCATTGTGGTGAAGCTTCGTGGTGTCGTTGGGAGCCTCCAATTCGGTTGTGGAGAGAGCCCCAACCTTGTTTTTAAAGGTTCGGTTGCCGCCTTCAAGGGCACCACTAGTGGAATCACGTCACCTTGCATTGTGTGAGGGCGTGAGGAGAATACGGTGGCCCTAGTGGCTTCTTGGGAAGCATTGTGCCTCCACACCGCTCCAACGGAGACGTACTTCCTTTAAAGGGAAGGAACTTCGGTAACACATCCTCGTCTTCACCGGCTCCACTCGTGGTTATTTCTTTCCTTTACTTGTGCAAGCTTTCCTTGTTTACATTAGCTAGCTTGCTTATGAGGTTGTTATCTTTGCTTTCGATAAGTTGTCACCCTAGTTGCATATCTAGACAACTTACTTTGTTGCTTAACTTAAATTGGTTAAGAAAAGCTAAAAATTGTTAGTTGCCTATTCACCCCCCATCTAGTCAACCATATCGATCCTTTCAATTGGTATCAGAGCCTCGTCTCTTTATAAGGACTTTACCGTCCGAAGAGTATGGATGACAACGTAGTCGAGACGGAGGGACACTCCGGTGGAACTCCGTCCTTGCCTACGTCCGATGGGGGAGCTTTGGTCTCTCATGATGAGTTCAATGTGGCGATGGTCACATTGAAAGAATCACAAGCGACCGCGGTCAAAGGCATGTTTAAGGAACTGCTTGAGGGACTTAAATTATCCACCACACCATTGGAAGTGGTTCGTCACGCTACCAACGTGTCGGAGGCTACTCCCGACAAGGGAGAAGCTAGTAGTGAGCAAACCCCGGTTACTAAGAATGGGAGTGGGATTTTTGCCCACTCCGCTCCTCCTACCCACTATGGAGGACCCGTTCCTACTCCACATTGAAATTCCGTTGGTCCTCCTCCTAAGTTCATGAAAAATTCTGATTTTGCTACTTGGATGTTTCTCTTTAAACGTCACTTAAATCATTGTTCTACTAATCTTTGGAGAATCATTGAGCAAGGTTTCTACCCACATGATCCAGACAACTTAACTCCGAGAGAAGCTGCGGATCATCAATTCAACGAGTCCGTTCTTTGCATACTTCAAGATGCTATCCCAGCAGAAGACATTGCACACCTTCGACCCTTCACCGTGGCCAAGGAAGCATGGGAGCATGTTGGTTCCATGTACAAGGGAAGCGCAAGCATTCAAATCTCAAACTATGAAGTTGTGCAAGATGAAGCCAATGAGTTTGCTATGATCGAAGATGAAGATCCCCGTGAAATTTATCGTTGATTAACCACTCTTGCGGTTTCACTTCGAGATCATGGGAGCAAGGACACGGATGACAATTGGATCAAGCGCAAGTTTCTCAAGGCCATGATGCCTTACCACAAGGCCATCCTCTGTCATCCGCCAAAGACCGGACTTCCACACTTTATCTTCAAATGAAGTGTTGGATGAGTTCGTTGCCATGAGGATCTTGGACAAGACCCACGACAATGCAGTTTTAAGAGCTCAACGATCAAAGAAGCCTAACCTTGCGTTAAAAGCCAAGGCTTGTGTGGAAGAAGAGGAGGAAGAGGATGACGATGAGTGTAGCCCCGAGGACACAAAATATGCCTATCATGAGCACATGGCTCTTGCATCATGGCAATTTTGGGGCAACAAGAAGAACTCAAGGCCCAGCTTCAACAAGAACAACTCAAGTGGCAACAAGGGCAAGCAACGAGTGAGAACATGCTTCAACTGTGGAAATGTGAGCCACTTTGTTGTTGATTGCCCATATGAGAAAAGAGAAGACTATGGAGGCAAGCTTATCCGAAAGGACAAGGCCAAGTCTTATCCCAACAAGAACAACCTCAACAAGAAGACCCCTCCCAAAGGATTGGTGGCTCAAGAAGAATATGTTGTTGATGATGATGATGAAGATGATGAGGTGGTCACCATGGCCACAATTGCTATTGCTACTACTCCACGCTCATCTCTCTTCGACTCACCAAATGAGAACATCACCGCCAAGTGTCTCATGGCTAAGGCCACCAACAAGGTAACTCCCAACATCAACACTACCATCACCTCTAATCCTTCATTGACGGATTGTATTAATGAGAGTGAGGAGGCAGAGGTGGAAAATAATGAATTTGAGTTGTTTATGAGCAAACTCAAGGGCAAACCCAAGAAGCACTTCGTTGCTCTCTTGGAACAACTCGGTGAGGCCAATGACATGATCGAGGCTCATGAGGAGACCATTTCTAAAATGGAAGGACATAGTCGAGACTATGCCGATGAGATGTCGGATCTCTCTAATGCTCTAGAGGAAGAGTGTGGTCTTCGTTTGGCTCTTGAGGAGTCACACAACGATGATCATGCTAAATTAAAGAAAGATCTCGATCATGCTTTAGTTGTCTCTCGTATGATTAATTCCGAGAACGCAAAACTTGTGGTTGACCATGCTAGACTCAAGGAGGAGTTTGTTACACTTGACAAGGCTCACAAGGCCTTGAAAGGTGTACATGCTTCTCTCAAATAGTCTCATGGTCAACTCCAAGTTTCGCTAACCAAGGAGAAAGCTATTGTGACACCCCGAGACCGATGCTCCAGGTGTCAGCCAGTTATTCGTTGTCAGTGCCATGTCATCTGCTTGTGTGTTGCATCTTGCCATGTCATCATGTGTGTTGCATCAGCATGTTTTCAAAACTTGCATCCTCCTGAGTCCCCTTGTCCTTTCCGTTGTCCGTTCTGAGCCCAGGCACACTTGCACGCGCCCGCGGTGCCTCCGAATTTTTATTTTGTGAGTAGCCGAAAAATGTTCTCGGAATGGGATGAAACTTGTCATGTGGTCTTATTATAGTGTAGACAGGCCGCCTGCCAAATTTCATCGCATTCGGAGCTCGTTTGATAGCCCAACGGATATATATAGCGGCACTAGTCGCCGATTATTTTATCGGATGTTTTCGGTCTCCGAAAACTCCCGCGGGCCTCTCTCCCTCTCTTCTAAACTCAGCCCACACCCCTATTCACAGCCCACCTAGGCCCAGCTTATTCCCCTTCGCTCCGTTGCCGTTGGATCACGATCCAATGGCTCCGGATCCGTCCAAAACCCCCAAAACCCTACCCCTTTTGCTATATATAGACCCCCACCTGCCTAAAATGGACTAATCCTAGTCTAAACCTACCCTAATCCCTTCCCCTAGCTCCAGCCGCCTCCCCCCCGCATCAATTTCCGCGCCAGACCTTTGCCCCGCCGCCACCTGGCCACATCAGCGCCCCATTGGGCCACCTCAGCCTCAGCCGCCCCCTGGCCTATGGCAGCGCGCCACCTGGCCTCGCCTCCCGCCCCACTTCCCCGCGGCCCACCGGGGCCCGTCGCCAGCCCGCTCCCGGGCCGATCTGGGCCCGAGCCGCCGAGCGCGCCCGCTCGTCCCCGCCCCGCCTCCTCCTGCGCTCTGGATCGAGGGGAGGAGCCCCTCGACCCCGAGCTCCCCGCCGCCGGTTGTTGCCCCGCCGCCGGAGCGCCGCTCCTTCGCCATCGTCGGATCCCCAGGACCCCGTCGCCGCCTCACCGCCGCCTTGCGCCACCCTCGCCGGCCAGCACCACCTCCAGCAAGCCGGAACCCTGCCCGAGCGCCGCCGGATCGAGGACCCGAGGGGGCCCAGATCCACATCCCGCCGCCGCCTGGAAGCCGCAGCTCCGCCCTGCCCCGCCGAGGATCCGGCCTCCGGCGCCCCTCCGGCCGTCCTCCGCCGGGAACGAAGCCCCCGCCTCGTCCTCCGCCGGCTCGAGGCCTCGACAGCCTCTCCAGTGACCTTCGCCCCGCGCCTCTGGTGTGCTGAGCTCGCCGCCGGCCTCGATCCAAATCGGGATCGGGACGGGCCGGACATGTCCGGGTGGCGACGGACATGTCCGCCCCCCTTCTCACTGCCGTGTGGGCCCCGCGCCGCTGCACCGACGGACACGTCCATTCGGAGTTGGACATGTCCGCTTCCTCTTCGTCTGTGCCACTGCCAGTGGACCCCCAGCCATCCGGACGTGTCCGCTGCCTCTGGACGTGTCCGTTTCCTTCGAGGTTGTTTTTCTCTCTAAGTCCCAGAAAACTGTTATATTGTTGCATCTTTGACTGCTTGTAAATGATTGAGTGCTTATCCGATTTGAGTGAATGATATGTCAAAATGATCGTGGGAATGTGCTCTACACTTTGTTCCTTTGTGCCATGCATGTTTGAGTTCATCTAGATGCTTATTTTTCTGTTGCAAGAGTGCATCGTGATATAAACTGCTGTTATGTGATGTTTTTATGTCACCTTTGCATAGTGATATCTGTTAGCTCGTTTATCCGATTGATGCAAATGACATGTCCACGTGTTCGTCTTGCCATGCTCTACATGTTGTATGTGTTAGGTTGCATGCTAGATTTATGCTTGCCATGTTTATCTTCGTTGCAAAGTGCTATGTGGCTGTTTAGGTGTTTAACTTGTTATGAAATGCCATCTTGTTGTGCTCATTGCTATCGTTGTGTTTATCTCCATGATGCATGCTTGTGTGTTTCGGGATCACCGTCATGTGTACTTTGATGTGGTGCTTACTACTTGCCATGTTTAGTTTCGAGATGACTTAAACTTGCTCGTTTAGATGCTATGATGATATTGCTGTTTTAGGACTTAGTGGTTTTTTCACTAAGTCTGAAATCTGTAACATTCCGATGCGATGTTCGTGTGATGTTCTAGGACAAACCATGTTAGTTTTGGAGTGGGTCTTGATTGTTCCTTGTAGTATATATTGTTGTCTTTCCATACATGTTTTCACATGTCTATTTAAGTGGCTGTAGCATGTTTACCTTTTGCTCCAAAGTTTCAATAAAATTCTGCTGCCAGAATTTTATTGTCAAGTTCAATATGTCCAAGATCATTGCTATTGATCCGTGACTCCTTTGGGGGTGCACCTTTGGACTTAGTTGCTGTAGTATATGTCTAGTTTGTGTTCATGCCCTTTGCCATGTTATTTGAGTGCTGTAGTTAAATTATTTTGTGCTCCGAAGTTGCTATGTTGCTGTAATTTTCAGCTTTCGCTCATTTCTTGTTTCGGGCATAACTTTTAGCCCGTAGCTCCGATTTCAGCAAGTCTTATATGAAACTTGATTGATTTTCTGTGTAAATTCATAATATCATATTGGTAACATGTTTTGAAGTATTTTGCTTGAATGCAAATTACCATGCCCTTGTGCTATATTTCTGTGCTTCCTGTATAGTTTTTGTCATGCATCATATCTTGCCATGTATTGCATCATATAGACTTGTGTTGTTATCTGTGCTTCCTACTTTGCCGTGTTGTGGTTCCTGTGTAGACTTCCTGTGCATCATAAGTAGACTTGTTTTGCATCATACTCGGTAGTGCATATTGTTATGTTCTTGAGTGGTTTGTTTACCGTATTGCTTGCTTCTTTTCGTTAGTGCTTGCTCCGTTGCGTTGTGAGGATTCGATCGTCTACTCGTGGGTCTTCTTCAAGGCTTCTTCTCCGTCTTCTTCACGGAACCGTTCTTCTTCCTTGCGGGATCTCAGGCAAGATGACCATACCCTTGGATACCTTTACTATCATTGCCATGCTTAGTTGTCTCGATGCTATCGTTACATGTCGCGCTACCCATCTTTTATGTCAGCCTCTCCTTGTTGCCATGAAACCTCTAACCTTTGAAACCTTCCTAGCAAAACCACTGTTTGGCTATGTTACCCGCTTGCTCAGCCCCTCTTATAGCGTTGTTAGTTGCAGGTGAAGATGAAGATCGTTCCAGGAGGGAACTTGTTGTTATATCACAATATCTATAATTATTGTTAACACACCTATATACTGGGCATGGGTGGAAGGCTTGGCCTTTTGCTCGGTGTTTTGTTCCACTCATGCCACCTTAGGCGCCGATAAACCGACATTATGTTCCTTGATTTTGCGTTCCTTACACGATGGGTGGATGGGGACCCCTTGACAGTTCGACTTTGAATAAAACTCCTCCAGCAAGGCCCAACTTTGGTTTTTATTTGCCTCATAATAATAACTTAATTAATTAATTAAATTGCATAAGGGGGACGCTCCTTGGAGATTCTTTTCTACATAGCAGGGGGGGCCAGTGCTGATAGTGTTGGTCCCAAACGGGCAACCTGCGGGGCCACCTTGGGGAAACTCGAGGTTTGGTTTTACTCGTAGCTTTTCCCATCCGGTCGTGGCCTGAGACGAGATACGCGCGGCTACTATCAGGGTGTCGGCACGCCGGGAGGTCTTGCTGGACTTGTTTTACCATTGTCGAAATGTCTTGTGCACCGGGATGCCGAGCCTGATCGGTTTTTCCCTAAGATAAGGAGTGATGATATTATATTTATCACTTCAGCTAATCGTGAGAGCTTGTGATGGGCTAAGTTGGGACACCCCTGCAGGGTTATAATCTTTCGAAAGCCGTGCCCGCGGTTATGTGGCAGATTGGAATTTGTTAATGTCCGGTTGTAGAAAACTTGACAGAGGATCCGAAGTAAAACACACAACGGTGTGAGTAACCGTGACTGTCTCTTTTCATTTTGAGAAGAGAACACGGTGGGGTTATGTTTGACTCGTATGTAGTTTAGGATCTTTAGCGATCACTACTTATGCGACCGTTTGCGTAGATGCTCATCTTATTCTGGTACTCGTAAGTTAGCCACCATATGTTTTGCTTAGCCACTGCTGCAACCTCACCACTTTACCTCTTCCTACCTATTAAGCTTTGATAGTCTTGTTACCCATGGTTATGGGATTGCTGAGTCCTCGTGGCTCACCGATACTACAACATCAGTTGCAGGTGCAGGTTCCGATGTCTTGACGTGAGAGCGTTGATCGTTGTTTGGAGTTCTTTCTTCTTCTTCTTCTTCAGTCTTGGGTTAGGTTCCTGGTCGGCAGCCTGGGATAGCAGATGGATGTCTTTTGTGCTTTTATTGTTTGTATCCGTAGTCGGATACTTGTATTGATGTTGTTGTACTCTGATAATTGTATGTATTGTTGTATCCCCTATGTATGTATGTAATGGTACAATGTAATGATATCCATCTTGCTAAGCGCCCGAAATGCGGTTGTGCCTCAATCACGTAAGTGTCACGTGATCGAGATAGAATCGCATCTTGGGCCTGACAGCTATCTTTCCTCACATGGTGTTGATTTATAATGCAAATGCTACTAACCCATGTTGCGAGCATGTGCATCTTGTTGAAGAGAATGCCAAGTTGAAGAAGCAACTTGAGAAAGGCCTTGTGACATGTATACAAGGTGAGAAAAACCTCAACGATCTTTTGAGCAATCAAAAGGAGGTTGTGGCAAAGGAAGGAATTGGGTTTGCTCCCAAGACCAAGAAGAAGAAGAACGACAAGACCAAGCAACCTCCTCCTCTCAAACAAACATTTATGAAAGAGGGAGAGGGTGCCTATAAGAAGAAGAACAATGTGAAAAGTGGTGGAGTCAAGAAAAACCCTACCATGCCATCAAACATAGCCGGTGACTTTAATCCTTCATATGTTTTATGTCATGCTATTGATGGTCATGTCTTTGCTAAATTTGTTGGTTCTTCTTATGAGTACATTGAATGGTCAATTTGGGTTCCTAAGACCCTTGTTACTAACCTCAAAGGACCCATTACCAAATGGGTACCTAAATCCAAGCATTGATCTCATGTAGGAGTTTGCTTCCGGTGGGGGATCATGGTTGCTCGATAGTGGAGCCACAAATCATATGACCGGAAGCAAAGACTTGGTGGTGGACATGCATCAGGGTTCATCAATGGCCACCAACATCGAATGGGGTGATGCTTCATCTTCTAAGGTATTGGGACTTGGCAAGGTTGTCATTTCTCATGATCTCACGATCGAGAAAGTCATGCTTGTTGAGTCCCTTGCATACAGCTTACTTTCTGTTCGTCAACTTGCACTCATGGGCTTTGCTACATTCTTTGATATTGATACCATGGCCCTCTTGTGAAGCAAGACTCTTAAAGTAGCCTATGTTGGACATGTCGATAACGGTCTCTATGTGGTTAACTTCTCGGAGCAACCCACTAAGACCGCAACATGCCTAATGATTAAAGTTGACGTGGGATGGCTTTGGCATCGCCGGTTAGCCCATGTCAATATGAGATCTTTGCAAAGTCTTCTCAAGGGGGACCATGTCCGTGGACTAACAAATGTTAGCTTTGCCAAACATCGTGCTTGTAGTGCTTGTATTGAAGGAAAGCTACATGAGACGGCTCACCCTCCCACGACTATCATCTACTCAAAAAGACCATTAGAGCTCCTTCACATGGATCTCTTTGGGCCTCCATCCTTTGATAGTATTGGGGGCAGAAAGTATTTCTTGGTGATTGTGGATGATTATTCAAGATACACATGGGTATATTTCTTCAAGAAGAAGAGTGAGACCCAACAAACCATCATCAACTTTGCAAATGAAGCTCAACGTCAACATGATGCAAAGATCTTGATGATCCGAAGTGACAACCGCACCGAGTTCAAGAACTACACCTTGGATGAGTTTCTTAGTGATGAGGGGATCAAACATAAATATGCCTCACCTTATTCCCCTCAACAAAATGGTGTAGCGAAGAGAAAGAACCGGACATTGATGGACGCGGCAAGGACCATGATGGCAGAATTCAAGTCTCCATACAACTTTTGGGCCGAAGCCATCAACACCGCGTGTCATGCATCCAATCGGCTCAATCTCCGCAAAGGCTTGAACAAGACTCCATATGAGATTCTTACCGGTAACAAGCCCAATCTCAAGTACTTTCGGGTGTTCGGGTGTAAGTGTTTCATCCTTAAGAAAGGTGCTCGTTTGTCTAAATTTGAGTCTAGAGCTCATGAGGGTATATTTGTTGGTTATGCTACAAACTGTCATGCTTACCGTGTCCTCAACAAGTCCAATGGACTCATTGAGGAGACGTGTAACATAGAGTTTGATGAGAATAACGGCTCCCAAGTGGAGCAAAGTGGTACTTGTGATGTAGGTGATGAAATTCCTCCTCAACCCATAAGAAGAATGGGTGTTGGCTATATCCTACCCATTAAGGAACCCCTTGTGGCCGAAGGAGAAGGACAATGTTCCACTCAAGTGGAACCATCACCAACCCAAGACCCACAAGCTTCCGAAGAACAAAGTGAAGGCCCTCAACCGGACGAACAAGGCCAAGTGCAAGATCAATCACAAGATGGTGGTGAGCCACCAAATGATGCACAAGGCCAAGTTCTCTCCCCTGAGCAAGATCAAGATCATGAGGAAGCTCAAGATCAAGATCAGGCTCTTGACGTCGCTCAAGATGATCAACTCAGTGCTCCTCAATTATCTCTTGAAGAGCAATTGGAGCATCGTGCTGCAAAAGTTGCCTCCAGGCTTGCTTCTAGAGAACATCACATGGAGAATATTCTTGGAAGCATCACAAAGGGGGTAAGCACTCGTGGACAATTAGCAAACTATTGTGCTCATCAAGTTTTTGTCTCCTGTGTTGAACCTCAAAAGGTCTATGAGGCGCTCGAAGACCCTGATTGGCTTAATGCCATGCATGAAGAACTCCACAACTTCGAGCACAACAAAGTGTGGCGTCTTGTGCCGAGGCCAAAGGAGAACCATAATGTGATCGGAACCAAGTGGATCTTTAAGAACAAGCAGGATGCCCATGGCATTTTCATTCGCAACATGGCGCGATTGGTGGCTCAAGGCTACTCCCAAGTCGAGGGTATCGACTACAGTGAAACCTTTGCCCCCGTTGCTCGCCTTGAATCTATCCGTTTGTTGCTTGCCTATGCCTCTCATCATAACTTTAAGTTGCAACAAATGGATGTGAAAAGTGCATTTCTTAATGGTCCTATTAATGAGTTGGTGTATGTCAAACAACCCCTGGGGTTCGAGGATCCTAAGTTCCCCAATCACGTGTATCAACTCGGTAAGGCGCTCTATGGCCTTAAACAAGCCCCACGTGTGTGGTATGAGCATCTTATCGAGTTGTTACAAGATCGTGGGTTTGAAATTGGGAAAATCGACCCCACTCTTTTTACTAAGAAGGTCAAAGGGGAGTTGTTTGTCTGCCAACTATATGTTGATGATATTATCTTTGGTTCTCCTAACAAAGCTTTCAATGATGAGTTTGCCGCACTCATGACCACGCATTTTGAAATATCCATGATGGGAGAGTTGAAGTACTTCCTTGGGTTTGAGATTAAGCAAAGAAGAGAAGGAATCTTCATCAAACAAGACAAGTACACTCAAGACATGCTCAAGAGGTTTAATCTAAGTGATGTCAAGACGGCTACTACTCCAATGCCAGCCAAATGCCAACTTGACATTGATCCCAATGGTAAAGCGGTGGATCAAAAGGTATATCATTCTATGATTGGTTCCGTGCTTTACCTTTGTGCATCTAGACCGGATATTATGTTGAGTGTGGGAATCTGTGCACGGTTTCAAGCCTCACCTAAGGAAAGTCACTTTGTGGCAGTCAATCAAATCTTTCGATATTTGGCACATACCCGAAACATTGGCTTATGGTACCCAAGAGGAGCAAACTTCAACCTTGTAGGTTTCTCTGATTCGGATTGGGTAGGAGACAAAGTGGATAGGAAGTCCACTTCCGGAGGGTGCCAATTCCTTGGTTGCTCTCTTGTAAGTTGGTCTTCCAAGAAGCAAAGTTGTGTGTCTCTCTCGTCCACCAAAGCGGAGTATGTGGCAGCTAGCAGTTGTTGTGCTCAAATTCTATGGATGAGGCAAACTTTAAAGGATTACGGTGTCACTTGTGACAAAGTGCCTCTTTGGTGTGACAATGAAAGTGCCAACAAGATTTCTCTCAACCCGGTGCAACCCTTCAAGATGAAGCATATTGAGATTCGGTATCACTTCATCCGGGATCATATTCGACGAGGAGAAATAGAGCTTCACTATGTCAACACTCATGATAACCTTGCAGATATCTTCACGAAGCCGTTGGATGAAGCAAGATTTCGCGAGTTAAGGCATGAGCTAAATATCATCGATTTGAGCAATGTTGCTTGAAACCTTGCACACACTCCTCCCACTCAATATGATTATCTTGCCTAGATGTAAGCATGGACATAGGGGGAGTGTTGTTCTCTCAATGAACTCTCCCTCCCCCATTATGCATAAATTGATCAGCTCTTCCACATTCATCATTTATGATGACTCTTGTGCTTCAAAGACGAGTTTTGGTCATGGACCCAAGGATAATTCTTCACGGTACCATACCAACTTACTCAAACATAGGTGGCTCCGGCCATATGATGGGCCTCGAACCCCTCGTTGGTTACCCCAAGTGGAAGGTGTAAGATGCAGTAAGTAGAAGTGTTTTCCCTTAGCAAAGATGCCAAGGATCGAATCCCCAGAGACTCCTAGGTTCAACAAGTAGGTGTCAATTGCTACGGCGCCAGATTAGTAGCAACCAACGTGGACCTACACACAGATACAAATAACTTTGCTCCCAACGAGTACAGAGAGGTTGTCAATCCCTCCGGCCTTGTAGTTCACAAAGGGTTAAAAGCAATGATAGTAGTGATAGATAGTTTTTGCAATAGTAAGTAAATAGCGAAAAGTAAATAGTGGATGTGATCAATGATGGTAATATGGACCGGAGTCTCATGATGTTCACTAGTGATGTCTCTCTCCCAAAAGACGATAAAACAGCTATGTGAGGTAAACAAATTACAGCTGGGCAATTGACAGGACCACGAACGCAAACCAATGCTGACTACATTGCAAGAAAGGTTGAGGTTCAAAGCATGGGCGGTACGCCAAAGTAAGTAGACCGAAATCCATCAATATCTACTACTAATCATCCACCTTGAGATATCTATCCAGAACATCTCGCTGGTATTAAGTTACGAGTCCCACCCATAGTGTAAACTCAATGCAACAGACAACTGCATTAAAAGAACTTTGCGTAAAGTAAACAATCCTTGCACCCGCGGGCACAAGCACCGTTGTTTTCCCCCTTGTGGCAATAGCACATTCCCTAGACTCATGTTTCTGTCACTCAAGCTAGTCATCGAGGGGCATGAACCCACAATCGAGCATAACGTTCCCTCTTGGAGTCACTACCTATTACTCGGGCAAAGTAATAAATAACAACGGAGAACATGCAATAATTACTTATGAACTAAAATATAAAAGAGGTGAATCAAATATATTACTCAAGATCAATCTGAACATAATCCCATAATCCATCGGATCCCATCAAACTCAACATAGCAACAACATAAGGATTACATAGGTGCCTCGATCATGTAGGGCAGCTCACGAGGACTAATTAGTGAAGCACAAGAATGGGAGGAGAACATCACATAGCTATTGGTCATGGACTCATAGTCCAAGGGAGACTACTCACGAGTCATCCGGGAGGCGTCCATGGTGGTGGAGAAGCTCCCGGTGGTGATCCTCCCCTCCGGCAGGGTGCCGGGAAGAGTTCTCCTGGTGCTCCCGATCTTGGAAGCGGCGGCGGCGGCGGAACAGAGATGGGATCGCGAAAAGAGTTCCTGTTCTGAGGGTTACGGAGGACCCTTTAAATATATGCCAAAGTAGGGCACCGGGGGAGCCTCGGGGGGCCCAGGCGCCCCCCCCGGCGCGGCCCAGGGGGGGGCGCCCACAGGGCGCCTGGAGCCCCTGTGCCCCCCCCAGGCTGCCCTTCGGACGCAGTGTTGTTTCCGGATCGCTGATTTTTTATATAATTTTTCTGGATTTTTCTGGGCAGTTCTCGAAACGTGAAAACCTGAAATACAAAAACAGCCGAAAACAGAAACTGGCACTGGGGTGCACTGGATTAGTAAGTTAGTCCAAATATGATCAAAAGTGTATGGAAGTGTATGAATATCATAGCAATATCACCCAAAAGTGGCATGGAGCAAGCATAAATTATAGATACGTTTTGGACGTATCAACATCCCCAAGCTTAATTCCTGCTCGTCCTCGAGTAGGTAAATGATAACAAGAATAATTTCTGTGGTGACATGCTATTAACCATATAGGACTTTCTCATAGTCATATGACAAAAGCTTACCGAGACAATGATTCTATAGTAATTAAGTTGCCTCAAGAGAAAATCACAAATGACTGAAAGTTTTACAATATGAAACTGAAACATCAAAAAGATTTGCAATGAACATGATGTGCAAATATGATAAAGTGATATCTAGCTTGCCCCCTTTAGTGATGCAAAACATAAATGCAAGGGCACCTTCAAGGTTTAAGTGATGACTAGATACAATCATTTCAGAATAAACGATATCACAATCATGCAAAAGACAATGCTACTTTGGGACAATGCACATTACACTCAGAATGACAATCATGCTCTCAGTAGTTGGTGCTTTAACATAAAGGTAAAAGAAAGGTTAAGTGCTAAAGCTTTTTATTGTGAAAACATGGAAGCAATTGTGTCAACGGTAGTAGTACTTCATATGTGTCATGCATAAAACATCCTATAAGTTGCAAGCCTCATGCATCGAATACTAATAGTGCTTGCTCCTTGTCCTAATTAGCTCGGATCCCCATGGGTTATCATTGCATTACATATGTTTTAACCAAGTGTCACAAAGGGGTACCTCTATGCCACCTGTACAAAGGTCCAAGGAGATAGATCGCATTTGATTTCTCGTTTTTGATAGATCTCAACTTGAGGACATCCATACTGGGACAACATAGAAAATAGATGATGGACTCCTCTTTAATGCATAAGCATATTCTCATAAGAGATTGAGGATTAAGGTCCAAGCTAAAACTTCCACCATGATGCATGGCTTTGGTTGGCGGCCCAATGTTCTTCTCTAACAATATGCATATTAATTCAACCCACGGTAAATCACCCTTACTTCAGACAAGACGAACATGCATAGCAACTCACATGATATTCAACAAAAGTGTGACAGTTGATGGCGTCCCCAGAAACATGGTTACCGCTCAGCAAGCAACTTACAAGAAATAAGATACATAAGCAACATATTCTTTACCACAAAAGTTTTTAGGCTACTTTCCCATGAGCTATGTATTGCATGGTTAGTTTGCTTAGTGCAGGTGGAGGTTAGCAAAAGACTGGGAGCGACCAACTAAGAGAGCAATGACGGTCATAATCATGCAGAGCGACAAAGCAATATTGAATCAGGCATGGTAGTTATATCGCTACTTAGAAACAAAAGATCATCAAGGCTTGACAGACTTTCTTTACAGTCTTGAATATGCGTGAGCATATGCCAAGTCAATCAAAATAAATTCTCGAAGGAAGATATTACTAAACCATACCATATCATAGGCAAACAAACCAAGTTGGTACTCCAATAACACATTGGGAACCCCACAGCTATTTGAGATTAACCAAAAGAAAACCTGAACTACTAAGCACCATCATGAAAGTAGCATCTTTATCATAGACACATTAACCAATGCAACAGAAGCAAACTCTCTTAATAAGGTGAGCATGGTAATTAAAGAGAGTTCAAGCAACCAACTAAATAAAAGCTCTTGAAAAGATAAGCATGAATACTAAGAGCAGAGCACGATAGTAGCTATTAAAAGACAAAGAACACACACAGCATAGATAGACATGAAAATTCTATGTAATGTTCTAGGTAGAGGTGGAGCGTGTTTCTCTCCCACATAAAGGAATGCTGGGTTCCGACTCGTTATGAAAAACTAAAAAGAAAACTAAAAGCAAGATGCTCCAAGCATAGCACATAACACATGAAGTGATAAAAATATAGCAAAACGAAAGACGAACTGATAATGTTGATGGAGAAGGGGATGCACGGGGGCATCCCCAAGCTTAGACGCTTGAGTCTCCTTGAATATTTCTTGGGGGTGCACGGGGGCATCCCCAAGCTTGAGCGCTTGACACTCCTGAATCTTTTTATCATCTTCCCTCGCACACTTGCAAACTCCCTTCATACATAATTCATCATAATCTGATTAGCGAGGTTAGTACCCTTAATAAAATAATTATACCTTGCTGGAAATAAAGATATTCTTGAAGTTCTACTGTTTCTCAAGATTTCCAAAAGGTTTTTGCAAAGAAAAAGCAAGTTCTCAATTTGCAAAGTGAAGGTAAGGCAAAACAGGACAGAATCTGTGAAAAACAGAACAGCAGGCAGTAATTGATCTGTTCGGGATACTTCTGCAACTTAAATAAAAAAACTCATAACTGACGCACGAAAGACAATTATATAGAGAATGCTGTCGAAAAAATTCAGACCAAAAAGATGATCTGGTGATTTTATACGAATTTTTCTATCCATGGACAGAATCTGTTTCCTGGACAGCACCTCACAACTTTTGAACTTTCTAGCAATCGGAGGCTATACTTGGCACAAATATGAAAAGCAAAGATACAATGATGATGCTACAGCAGTAAACAACATCAAGACACAACAAAAGCAAAAAATTTATTCATGTGGGCTGCCTCCCAAAAGCGCTTTCTTTTATGCCTTTAAGCTAGGCATAATGCATAGATCAAGTTTTATCAAGAGTAAAAGAATAACTAGCCCGTACAACGGACTCAAAAGGTAACTTGATCTTCTTTCGAGGGAAGTGTTCCATCCCTTTCTTGAGAGGAAACTGAAATTTTATATTACCCTCTTTCATGTCAATGACAGCACCAACGGTGCGCAAAAAGGGACGTCCCAAAATAATTGGACATGAAGGATCACATTCAATATCCATAATAGTGAAATCAACGGGCACATAATTATCATTGACAACAATAAGAACATCATCGATCCTCCACAAAGGTTTCTTTATGTAAGAATCAACGAGACGAACTCCAAAAGAACAAGAATCATAAGGTTTCAATTTAAGCATATCATATATCCTTTTGGGCATAACAGAGGTACTAGCACCAACATCACATAATGCATAACAAGAGAAGTCATTCAAATAAAATTTTATCATAGGATCCCAACCATCTTCTAGCTTTCTAGGTATGGAGGCTTCTACTCTAAGTTTCTCCTCCCTAGCTTTGATGAGAGCATTAGTGATATGCTCTGTGAAGGCAAGGTTAAGCGTGCTTGTGCGGGGATCTCTAGACATCTTGTGAAGGAAATCAATAACTTCGGTAAGAGTGCAATTATCAAAATCAAGGTCACGAGCATCAAGTAAAGCGGTAGTGGTGTCCTTAAGGTTCTCTTGTTTGGTAGCTTCTAAAGTCATAGCATCACCATTAATAGGTCCATTGGGACCCGGAGTACATTGGGTGCTAAGAGTGTGAACATCCTCAATAACTTGGATAGTAGCAACAGTGTGGTGGGTAGGAAGGCTCTTAATTCTTTCCTCTTCCTCCCTTTCTCTAGCCCATCTTTCTTTAAGTTTAGCCATCATCCTAATGTTTTCATTAATTTGTACTTGAGTAGCATTAATAGGGATGACTTCCCTCTCCTTAAGAGGAGAAGTTTCAATTTTTAGCAATTTTACCTGATTGGCTAAGTGGTCTACCTTAAAAGAAAGATCATCTAGTTTATGTAGTTTCTCTTCTACATTCTTATTAAAGGCTTTTTGGGTAGTGATGAAATCTCTAAGCATAGTCTCTAGTTCAGTATTGGAGTTCTTGGTACTAGGATAAGCATTGTTGTTCCCATAAGAGTTAGAGGGGAACGGTCTAGAATTGTTACCAAAGTTACTCCTATAAGCATTGTTGTTAAAATTGTTTCTAGAGATAAAGTTCACATCTACTTGTTCTTGAGCAATCAAAGAATTTAAAGGAACATCACGAGGATCAACAGTAGATTGCTTCGAAAGTAGAGACATGATCAAGTCAATTTTTTTATTGAGGGAGGAAATCTCCTCGACAGAGTTTACCTTCCTACCTGTTGGAGCGCGTTCGGTGTGCCATTGGGAATAGTTGGTCATCATCTCATCGAGAAGCTTTGTGGCAGCACCAAGTGTAGTTGACATAAAAGTTCCTCCCGCAGCCGAATCTAACAAGTTCCGCGAGGTAAAGTTCAAGCCTGCATAAAAAGTTTGGATAACCATCCAAGTAGTCAAACCGTGAGTAGGGCAGTTCTTGATAAGAGACTTCATACGTTCCCAAGCTTAGGCAACGTGTTCATTATCCAATTGTTTAAAATTCATGATGTTACTTCTAAGTTGGATAATTTTAGCAGGTGGATAGTATTTCCGATAAAAGCATCTTTGCACTTGTCCCATGAATCTATGCTATTTCTAGGCAAAGACTGAAACCAAATTTTAGCTCCTCCTTTGAAGGAGAAAGGAAAAAGCTTAAGCTTAACAATATTACCATCTATTTCTTGGTACTTTTGCATATCACAAAGTTCTACAAAGTTGTTCAAGTGTAAAGCAGCATCATCTCCAGCACCGGAGAATTGTTCTCTCATGACTAAGTTCAGTAAAGCAGGTTTAATTTCATATGAAGGTGCTGAAGTGGCAGGTGTAGTGATAGGTGTGCTGATAAAGTCATCGTTGTTGTGACTAGTGAAGTCACACAACTTGGTGTTCTCGGTGGAACCCATAGTAGCAAGCAAGCAAGATAACTATTTTTGTGATTTTCGATAAAAGGAACTAAAGCAAAAATGAAAAGTAAACTAACAAGACTAAAAAGCAAAGGTAAAAGATAGCATGCAACTCCCCTATCCTGAAGAGTGGAGTCCCCGGCAACGGCGCCAGAAAATACTCCTTGATGGGCCTCGAACCCCTCGTTGGTTACCCCAAGTGGAAGGTGTAAGATGCAGTAAGTAGAAGCGTTTTCCCTTAGCAAAGATGCCAAGGATCGAATCCCCAGAGACTCCTAGGTTCAACAAGCAGGTGTCAATTGCTACGGCGCCAGATTAGTAGCAACCAACGTGGACCTGCACACAGATACAAATAACTTTGCTCCCAACGAGTACAGAGAGGTTGTCAATCCCTCCGGCCTTGTAGTTCACAAAGGGTTAAAAGCAATGATAGTAGTGATAGATAGTTTTTGCAATAGTAAGTAAATAGCGAAAAGTAAATAGTGGATGTGATCAATGATAGTAATATGGACCGGAGTCTCATGATATTCACTAGTGATGTCTCTCTCCCAAAAGACGATAAAACAGCTATGTGAGGTAAACAAATTACAGCTGGGCAATTGACAGGACCACGAACGCAAACCAATGCTGACTACATTGCAAGAAAGGTTGAGGTTCAAAGCATGGGCGATACGCCAAAGTAAGTACACCGAAATCCATCAATATCTACTACTAATCATCCACCTTGAGATATCTATCCAGAACATCTCGCTGGTATTAAGTTGCGAGTCCCACCCATAGTGTAAACTCAATGCAACAGACAACTGCATTAAAAGAACTTTGCGTAAAGTAAACAATCCTTGCACCCGCGGGCACAAGCACCGTTGTTTTCCCCCTTCTGGCAATAGCACATCCCCTAGACTCATGTTTCTGTCACTCAAGCTAGTCATCGAGGGGCATGAACCCACAATCGAGCATAACGTTCCCTCTTGGAGTCACTACCTATTACTCGGCCAAAGCAATAAATAACAATGGAGAACATGCAAGAATTACTTATGAACTAAAATATAAAAGAGGTGAATCAAATATATTACTCAAGATCAACCTGAACATAATCTCATAATCCATCGGATCCCAGCAAACTCAACATAGCAACAGCATAAGGATTACATAGGTGCCTCGATCATGTAGGGCAGCTCACGAGGACTAATTAGTGAAGCACAAGAACGGGAGGAGAACATCACATAGCTACTGGTCATGGACTCATGGTCCAAGGGAGACTACTCACGAGTCATCCGGGAGGCGTCCATGGTGGTGGAGAAGCTCCCGGTGGTGATCCTCCCCTCCGGCAGGGTGCCGGGAAGAGTTCTCGTGGTGCTCCCGATCTTGGAAGCGGCGGCGGCGGCAGAACAGAGATGGGATCGCGAAAAGAGTTCCTCTTCTGAGGGTTACGGAGGACCCTTTAAATATATGCCAAAGTAGGGCACCGGGGGAGCCTCGGGGGGCCCAGGCGCCCCCCCGGCGCGGCCCAGGGGGGGCGCGCCCATAGGGCGCCTGGAGCCCCTGTGGTCCCTCTCAGGCTGCCCTTCGGACGCAGTGTTGTTTCCGGATCACTGATTTTTTATATAATTTTTCTGGATTTTTCTGGGCAGTTCTCGAAACGTGAAAACCTGAAATACAAAAACAGCCGAAAACAGAAACTGGCACTGGGGTGCACTGGATTAGTAAGTTAGTCCAAATATGATCAAAAGTGTATGGAAGTGTATGAATATCATAGCAATATCACCCAAAAGTGGCATGGAGCAAGCAGAAATTATAGATACGTTTTGGACGTATCACCATAGCCCTCTCTTTTGAGAGTTTGTTGCTTGTCCTTTCGTGTGTGCTTTTGTTTGCCTTGTGGTTTTTGGGTGTCTTTGTTTTTGCTTTAGATCGTTTTTGGCCCTAACCAAAGTTCTTGGACATACGGTACTATCATAGCAAGCCACGTATTACCGATGAGGAGAGAAGGATATTTGTGCTTCCTTCTCACAAGAGTGGCACGGTACTACCGCCCCTGGCACGGCAGTAATTGTTTACTACCGCTGGGGGAGCGGTACTACCGCCCTTGGTGCGGTACTTCCGCCCGGGGCGGTACTACCGCAATGACCAGTGGTAGTACCGCGCTGCAATGACCCGTGGGGGTTTAGTGCGGGGCTAGGGAGGTTTTCTCTCCCTTATCCCCTCATTTCCCCCCACTCTCCTCTCTCTCCTCTCCAAGAAAGGCGGCGGAGTTCTTTGCCGGATGTCCGTCTCCGGCCGCCCTCCACTCGTTTCGACCGGTGGGATTGCTCCCCACCGCTCCCCTTAGCCATGGACCACGGTATTTCTCCCGCCCTCGTTCTCGTTCTTGCGTTTTTGTCTTCTCTAGGCGGTTGGGGATAATATCCTGTGATTCCATATTCTTGTTTCTAGTTCTGTGAAAAGGGGAGGAGTTAGGAGGTGTGGCTTGTAGTAGATGCATTATTTTGTGGTAGAATACTTCTAAGTTTGAATCTTGGTGAATAAAGGGACAGATCTGGGGTAGTCCTTTGCTAGATCCGCCCGTGCGGTACTACCGTAGGGGCGCGGCACTAATTTTTTTTCCGCTCAGATCGCGGTAGTACCGCTCTCCGAGCGGAACAATTTTTTTTGTTCCGTGGATACCTTTATCCGCCTTTTTGATTCCAAACTTTGTTGTAGTGTCCCTCATAATATTGTGTCTACTTCTAGTTGGTTTTGGCCATGGTCTTTGCATTAAAGGTGTTTGCTTTCTCGCGTGTTTGTGTTGTGTGTCATAGGTGGTGACCCCAGTTCTGAGCCTCGTCGCTCAAACCCCGTTCGTGCTACGGGGTCCAAGCAGTTCCGTACCTCCAACACTGATGCGGCAGAGGACTCTCAGCGCCTAGCTAAAGCCACCAAAGCTACTAGAACCAAGACCAAGCCAGTTGCGATCAACTGGGATACCATGCCTCAGCCAGAGTTCGAGGAGCGGAGGATGGTCAACCCATATGTGCATCCTAGAGTTGATGGTTGTGGTCTTGGTCTTTTCTGGACAAAGCAACATCATGTTCTATATCTCGATGTCATCCAAGGGAAGCAAAACACTTTTGTCACTCAGCAGTGGATTGATATGGCACACTTGAGGAAGTACCCAGCCAACTTTGGAGAAGCTGTGGAGGTTGCAGAGCACCTTGGGATCGAGGACATCATCTCGTTCCACAAGGACTTTGACAGTGATATTGTGGGGCAGTTTTTTGCTTCAGTTCACTTCCACACTGATGAGGCACGGACCATGACATGGATGACCAATGGGAGGAAACTGTCTGCGACATGGAAAGAGTTTATGGATCTGCTGCATGTTGCTGACGATGGTGAAGACTCGCCTATTGGGTTCCGTCCTCATGCTAACCCCACTTCAGCCGGCAAGAATCAACTTCTTCCTTACTATGTTGAGAAGGCTTTACCCAACGGCAAGACCTCTATGGTGCTGAACCCCTTCATGGATGTGATGCACAGGATCCTTCGCCAGACGCTGTTTCCTCGCATGGGGGACAAGGACAAGGTGCATTCTTACCTTGTGGATATGCTTTTGTTCTGCGAGGCCACTCGGAATGAACCCACTGCGATCTTCGACGTCTCAAACGTCATCTGAAAGGAACTCAGGACTGCCATTTTTCATAGGAAGGTGCCTATCCATTGCCCCTTTCTGATGCATTTGATTGAGTCCACTTGGGTCAACAATACTCCTCCAGGGATACCGTTTTGGGCTCCTGATGTGCAGCGTCACGAGCCCGTTCAACTCCGCCGGAAGGACAAGTGGGCTAACACTGCCACTCAGGAGCAGACTGCTCGCATGGATGTGGATCCAGAGGATATTCCTGGCGGTGTGGCTGGGCGTAGATCTCATGCCACCACATCGTCATCTGCTGAGCCATCTTGGGCCACGAAGCTGAAGACGAAGATGAAGACACTGTTTTGCATACAGGTCAAGGGCCAGTATCAGGCTCATGTGCACGAGAAGAAGACTCGCCAGACCAGCATCATGCACCTGAAGGCCTTAGGCCAGGATGTGTCAGACGACTCTAAGAAGTCCATCACTTTTGAGGAGACTTGGGTGCGGGAGAATGCACTCATCTAGGAGGAGTTAGATGATGAGGCCGGACCTTCTTCTCCCTAGGCGGTGGCTTCCATCTATGACTAGGTGTCCTCTTTGCCTTTTTGGCGTCTTGACGCCAAAGGGGGAGAGAGTATAGGATTTGCTGCTTTGCGTTCTTTCTGTCGTTTGTGTTGTTGAACTCTGTTCCGTGTTGGTTTGTCTTGTGTCCTCGTTGGCGTGTGAGACTTTATCCTTCATATGGTGTAAGACATATGCTCACTCCCGTTTCATATTATCTAGCTTGCTTAGTAGCTTGTGAGGTTATTTCTTAGTGGTGCATTATATTCCTTCTCACATGCTTTACCTTGTTATCTTGTCTTTATCCATATCTATTATTGCTAGGTTTGAGTTGTCTATAAAATATAGGGGGGTCATTGATCCTAGTATGTGTGCTTTGCAGTCCAAAGCAATTTTCAAAAGTTTGCACACATCTAGGGGGAGCTTAGCTATATCTTATAGAGGGTCGGGTTTGCCTATGTCCCTATCTTATCCTTTGTGCAAATCCTGTGTTGTCATCAGTCCACCAAAAGGGGGGAGATCGTAAGGGCATATTTCTCCTAACTAGTTTTGGTGATTGATGACAATACTTATGGGGACTAATCGTGTGCACTTAGCATTTCAGAGATCTCCCGGTTTGGCATGAGTCGATTTGGTGCCCCTCGAAGCATGTCAAAGACGGCGTTTCTTTTCGGTTCTTTTCGTTGGATTTGAGTCGCAGGAAAGCCGTACTATTAAGAGGGGGTCCGCCTCGGAAAGGTTAGGGAGGAATCAACACGTACACATCTTTTCCTTTGCACCACATTTCCCTTGTTTCAATGGAGCCTCTTTCCGTCTATCTTTTTCTTGCCATCGAAAAGGGTGCCAAAATGTAGAAGTTCTGTGACCCGCGGTAGTACGACTCAAGGGAGCGGTAGTACCGCACAGGCCCACGGTAGTACCGCTCCCTGGAGCGGTAGTACCGCAGGCTTGCGGTAGTAGGAGCGGATGTAATTTTTTACATCCGCCCTAGCGCGGTAGTACCGCGAGGCACTGGGGTAGTACCGCTCTCCTTTGCGGTAGTACCATAAGTGTCGGTCATAGTTTTAACACATGCGGCAGTAGGTGCGGATGTAATTTTTTACATCCGCTCCTACGCGGTAGTACCGCGCCTCCTGCACGGTAGTACCGTGTCGGACTTCTGTGCAATATTTATCAAATTGGAAGTACCCACGGAAGTTATTTTTATACTACCGTGGTCCGGCCCGTTCCTCTACGTATCTGCGCTGCGGTAGTACCGCAAGGCACTGTGGTAGTACCGCTCCCAAGGAGCGGTAGTACCGCAGGTCGCAGAGCACTTATTGCTCAATGGCCGGATCCCCTTCTCCACTATATAAGGGAGTCTTCTTCTCCACGAAAACTCACCTCTTTCTCCCCAAAGCTCCATTGTTACTCAAAGCTCCATTTCCGCCCGATCTCTCTCCCTAGCCAATCAAACTTGTTGATTTCCTCGGGATTGCTTGAGAAGGCATCGATCTACACTTCCACCAAGAGATATTTGATTCCCCCCACTAATCCCTTGCGGATCTTGTTACTCTTGGGTGTTTGAGCACCCTAGACGGTTGAGGTCACCTCGGAGCCATATTCCATTGTGGTGAAGCTTCGTGGTGTCGTTGGGAGCCTCCAATTCGGTTGTGGAGAGAGCCCCAACCTTGTTTTTAAAGGTTCGGTTGCCGCCTTCAAGGGCACCACTAGTGGAATCACGGCACCTTGCATTGTGTGAGGGCGTGAGGAGAATACGGTGGCCCTAGTGGCTTCTTGGGAAGCATTGTGCCTCCACACCCCTCCAACGGAGACGTACTTCCTTTAAAGGGAAGGAACTTCGGTAACACATCCTCGTCTTCACCGGCTCCACTCGTGGTTATTTATTTCCTTTACTTGTGCAAGCTTTCCTTGTTTACATTAGCTAGCTTGCTTGTGAGGTTGTTATCTTTGCTTTCGATAAGTTGTCACCCTAGTTGCATATCTAGACAACTTACTTTGTTGCTTAACTTAAATTGGTTAAGAAAAGCTAAAAATTGTTAGTTGCCTATTCACCCACCATCTAGTCAACCATATCGATCCTTTCAATTGGTATCAGAGCCTCGTCTCTTTATAAGGACTTTACCGTCCGAAGAGTATGGATGACAACGTAGTCGAGACGGAGGGACACTCCGGTGGAACTCCGTCCTTGCCTACGTCCGATGGGGGAGCTTTGGTCTCTCGTGATGAGTTCAATGTGGCGATGGTCACATTGAAAGAATCACTAGCGACCGAGGTCAAAGGCATGTTTAAGGAACTGCTTGAGGGACTTAAATTATCCACCACACCGTTGGAAGTGGTTCGTCACGCTACCAACGTGTCGGAGGCTACTCCCGACAAGGGAGAAGCTAGTAGTGAGCAAACCCCGGTTACTAAGAATGGGAGTGGGATTTTTGCCCACTCCGCTCCTCCTACCCACTATGGAGGACCCGTTCCTACTCCGCATTGAAATTCCGTTGGTCCTCCACCTAAGTTCATGAAAAATTCTGATTTTGCTACTTGGATGTTTCTCTTTAAACGTCACTTAAAGCATTGTTCTACTAATCTTTGGAGAATCATTGAGCAAGGTTTCTACCCACATGATCCAGACAACTTAACTCCGGGAGAAGCTGCGGATCATCAATTCAACGAGTCCGTTCTTTGCATACTTCAAGATGCTATCCCAGCAGAAGACATTGCACACCTTCGACCCTTCACCGTGGCCAAGGAAGCATGGGAGCATGTTGGTTCCATGTACAAGGGAAGCGCAAGCATTCAAAGCTCAAACTATGAAGTTGTGCAAGATGAAGCCGATGAGTTTGCTATGATCGAAGATGAAGATCCCCGTGAACTTTATCGTTGATTAACCACTCTTGCGGTTTCACTTCGAGATCATGGGAGCAAGGACATGGATGACAATTGGATCAAGCGCAAGTTTCTCAAGGCGATGATGCCTTACCACAAGGCCATCCTCTGTCATCCGCCAAAGACCGGACTTCCACACTTTATCTTCAAATGAAGTGTTGGATGAGTTCGTTGCCATGAGGATCTTGGACAAGACCCCCGACAATGCAGTTTTAAGAGCTCAACGATCAAAGAAGCTTAACCTTGCGTTAAAAGCCAAGGCTTGTGTGGAAGAAGAGGAGGAAGAGGATGACGATGAGTGTAGCCCCGAGGACACCAAATATGCCTATCATGAGCACATGGCTCTTGCATCATGGCAATTTTGGGGCAACCAGAAGAACTCAAGGCCTAGCTTCAACAAGAACAACTCAAGTGGCAACAAGGGCAAGCAACAAGTGAGAACATGCTTCAACTGTGGAAATGTGAGCCACTTTGTTGTTGATTGCCCATATGAGAAAAGAGAAGACTATGGAGGCAAGCTTATCCAAAAGGACAAGGCCAAGTCTTATCCCAACAAGAACAACCTCAACAAGAAAACCCCTCCCAAAGGATTGGTGGCTCAAGAAGAATATGTTGTTGATGACGATGATGAAGATGATGAGGTGTTCACCATGGCCACAATTGCTATTGCTACTACTCCACGCTCATCTCTCTTCGACTCACCAAATGAGAACATCACCGCCAAGTGTTTCATGGCTAAGGCCACCAACAAGGTAACTCCCAACATCAACACTACCATCACCTCTAATCCTTCATTGACGGATTGTATTGATGAGAGTGAGGAGGTAGAGGAGGAAAATAATGAATTTGAGTTGTTTATGAGCAAACTCAAGGGCAAACCCAAGAAGCACTTCGTTGCTCTCTTGGAACAACTCGGTGAGGCCAATGACATGATCGAGGCTCATGAGGAGACCATTTCTAAAATGGAAGGACATAGTCGAGACTATGCCGATGAGATGTCGGATCTCTCTAATGCTCTAGAGGAAGAGTGTGGTCTTCGTTTGGCTCTTGAGGAGTCACACAACGATGATCATGCTAAATTAAAGAAAGATCTCGATCATGCTTTAGTTGTCTCTCGTATGATTAATTCCGAGAAGGCAAAACTTGTGGTTGACCATGCTAGACTCAAGGAGGAGTTTGTTACACTTGACAAGGCTCACAAGGCCTTGAAAGGTGTACATGCTTCTCTCAAATAGTCTCATGGTCAACTCCAAGTTTCGCTAACCAAGGAGAAAGCTATCTTTCCTCACATGGTGTTGATTGATAATGCAAATGCTACTAACCCATGTTGCGAGCATGTGCATCTTGTTGAAGAGAATGCCAAGTTGAAGAAGCAACTTGAGAAAGGCCTTGTGACATGTATACAAGGTGAGAAAAACCTCAACGATCTTTTGAGCAATCAAAAGGAGGTTGTGGCAAAGGAAGGAATTGGGTTTGCTCCCAAGACCAAGAAGAAGAAGAACGACAAGACCAAGCAACCTCCTCCTCTCAAACAAACATTTATGAAAGAGGGAGAGGGTGCCTCTAAGAAGAAGAACAATGTGAAAAGTGGTGGAGTCAAGAAAAACCCTACCATGCCATCAAACATAGCCGGTGACTTTAATCCTTCATATGTTTTATGTCATGCTATTGATGGTCATGTCTTTGCTAAATTTGTTGGTTCTTCTTATGAGTACATTGAATGGTCAATTTGGATTCCTAAGACCCTTGTTACTAACTTCAAAGGACCCATTACCAAATGGGTACCTAAATCCAAGCATTGATCTCATGTAGGAGTTTGCTTCCGGTGGGGGATCATGGTTGCTCGATAGTGGAGCCACAAATCATATGACCGGAAGCAAAGACTTGGTGGTGGACATGCATCAGGGTTCATCAATGGCCACCAACATCGAATGGGGTGATGCTTCATCTTCTAAGGTATTGGGACTTGGCAAGGTTGTCATTTCTCATGATCTCACGATCGAGAAAGTCATGCTTGTTGAGTCCCTTGCATACAGCTTACTTTCTGTTCGTCAACTTGCACTCATGGGCTTTGCTACATTCTTTGATATTGATACCATGGCCCTCTTGTGAAGCAAGACTCTTAAAGTAGCCTATGTTGGACATGTCGATAACGGTCTCTATGTGGTTAACTTCTCGGAGCAACCCACTAAGACCGCAACATGCCTAATGATTAAAGTTGACGTGGGATGGCTTTGGCATCGCCGGTTAGCCCATGTCAATATGAGATCTTTGCAAAGTCTTCTCAAGGGGGACCATGTCCGTGGACTAACAAATGTTAGCTTTGCCAAACATCGTGCTTGTAGTGCTTGTATTGAAGGAAAGCTACATGAGACGGCTCACCCTCCCACGACTATCATCTACTCAAAAAGACCATTAGAGCTCCTTCACATGGATCTCTTTGGGCCTCCATCCTTTGATAGTATTGGGGGCAGAAAGTATTGCTTGGTAATTGTGGATGATTATTCAAGATACACATGGGTATATTTCTTCAAGAAGAAGAGTGAGACCCAACAAACCATCATCAACTTTGCAAATGAAGCTCAACGTCAACATGATGCAAAGATCTTGATGATCCGAAGTGACAACCGCACCGAGTTCAAGAACTACACCTTGGATGAGTTTCTTAGTGATGAGGGGATCAAACATAAATATGCCTCACCTTATTCCCCTCAACAAAATGGTGTAGCGAAGAGAAAGAACCGGACATTGATGGACGCGGCAAGGACCATGATGGCAGAATTCAAGTCTCCATACAACTTTTGGGCCGAAGCCATCAACACCGCGTGTCATGCATCCAATCGGCTCAATCTCCGCAAAGGCTTGAACAAGACTCCATATGAGATTCTTACCGGTAACAAGCCCAATCTCAAGTACTTTCGGGTGTTCGGGTGTAAGTGTTTCATCCTTAAGAAAGGTGCTCGTTTGTCTAAATTTGAGTCTAGAGCTCATGAGGGTATATTTGTTGGTTATGCTACAAACTGTCATGCTTACCGTGTCCTCAACAAGTCCAATGGACTCATTGAGGAGACGTGCAACGTAGAGTTTGATGAGAATAACGGCTCCCAAGTGGAGCAAAGTGGTACTTGTGATGTAGGTGATGAAATTCCTCCTCAAGCCATAAGAAGAATGGGTGTTGGCTATATCCTACCCATTAAGGAACCCCTTGTGGCCGAAGGAGAAGGACAATGTTCCACTCAAGTGGAACCATCACCAACCCAAGACCCACAAGCTTCCGAAGAACAAAGTGAAGGCCCTCAACCGGACGAACAAGGCCAAGTGCAAGATCAATCACAAGATGGTGGTGAGCCACCAAATGATGCACAAGGCCAAGTTCTCTCCCCTGAGCAAGATCAAGATCATGAGGAAGCTCAAGATCAAGATCAGGCTCTTGACCTCGCTCAAGATGATCAACTCAGTGCTCCTCAATTATCTCTTGAAGAGCAATTGGAGCATCGTGCTGCAAAAGTTGCCTCCAGGCTTGCTTCTAGAGAACATCACATGGAGAATATTCTTGGAAGCATCACAAAGGGGGTAAGCACTCGTGGACAATTAGCAAACTATTGTGCTCATCAAGCTTTTGTCTCCTGTGTTGAACCTCAAAAGGTCTATGAGGCGCTCGAAGACCCTGATTGGCTTAATGCCATGCATGAAGAACTCCACAACTTCGAGCGCAACAAAGTGTGGCGTCTTGTGCCGAGGCCAAAGGAGAACCATAATGTGATCGGAACCAAGTGGATCTTTAAGAACAAGCAGGATGCCCATGGCATTGTCATTCGCAACAAGGCGCGATTGGTGGCTCAAGGCTACTCCCAAGTCGAGGGTATCGACTACAGTGAAACCTTTGCCCCCGTTGCTCGCCTTGAATCTATCCGTTTGTTGCTTGCCTATGCCTCTCATCATAACTTTAAGTTGCAACAAATGGATGTGAAAAGTGCATTTCTTAATGGTCCTATTAATGAGTTGGTGTATGTCAAACAACCCCTGGGGTTCGAGGATCCTAAGTTCCCCAATCACGTGTATCAACTCGATAAGGCACTCTATGGCCTTAAACAAGCCCCACGTGTGTGGTATGAGCATCTTATTGAGTTGTTACAAGATCGTGGGTTTGAAATTGGGAAAATCGACCCCACTCTTTTTACTAAGAAGGTCAAAGGGGAGTTGTTTGTCTGCCAACTATATGTTGATGATATTATCTTTGGTTCTCCTAACAAAGCTTTCAATGATGAGTTTGCCGCACTCATGACCACGCATTTTGAAATGTCCATGATGGGAGAGTTGAAGTACTTCCTTGGGTTTGAGATTAAGCAAAGAAGAGAAGGAATCTTCATCAAACAAGACAAGTACACTCAAGACATGCTCAAGAGGTTTAATCTAAGTGATGTCAAGACGGCTACTACTCCAATGCCAGCCAAATGCCAACTTGACATTGATCCCAATGGTAAAGCGGTGGATCAAAAGGTATATCATTCTATGATTGGTTCCTTGCTTTACCTTTGTGCATCTAGACCGGATATTATGTTGAGTGTGGGAATCTGTGCACGGTTTCAAGCCTCACCTAAGGAAAGTCACTTTGTGGCAGTCAAGCAAATCTTTCGATATTTGGCTCATACCCGAAACATTGGCTTATGGTACCCAAGAGGAGCAAACTTCAACCTTGTAGGTTTCTCTGATTCGGATTGGGTAGGAGACAAAGTGGATAGGAAGTCCACTTCCGGAGGGTGCCAATTCCTTGGTTTCTCTCTTGTAAGTTGGTCTTCCAAGAAGCAAAGTTGTGTGTCTCTCTCGTCCACCAAAGCGGAGTATGTGGCAGCTGGCAGTTGTTGTGCTCAAATTCTATGGATGAGGCAAACTTTAAAGGATTACGGTGTCACTTGTGACAAAGTGCCTCTTTGGTGTGACAATGAAAGTGCCAACAAGATTTCTCTCAACCCGGTGCAACACTTCAAGATGAAGCATATTGAGATTCGGTATCACTTCATCCGGGATCATATTCGAAGAGGAGAAATAGAGCTTCACTATGTCAACACTCATGATAACCTTGCAGATATCTTCACGAAGCCATTGGATGAAGCAAGATTTCGCGAGTTAAGGCATGAGCTAAATATCATCGATTTGAGCAATGTTGCTTGAAACCTTGCACACACTGCTCCCACTCAATATGATTATCTTGCCTAGATGTAAGCATGGACATAGGGGGAGTGTTGTTCTCTCAATGAACTCTCCCTCCCCCATTATGCATAAATTGATCAGCTCTTCCACATTCATCATTTATGATGACTCTTGTGCTTCAAAGACGAGTTTTGGTCATGGACCCAAGGATAATTCTTCACGGTGCCATACCAACTTACTCAAACATAGGTGGCTCCGGCCATCGCCCTCTATTTTGAGAGTTTGTTGCTTGTCCTTTCGTGTGTGCTTTTGTTTGCCTTGTGGTTTTTGGGTGTCTTTGTTTTTGCTTTAGATCTTTTTTGGCCCTAACCAAAGTTCTTGGAAATACGGTACTATCATAGCAAGCCACGTATTGCCGATGAGGAGAGAAGGAGATTTGTGCTTCCTTCTCACAAGAGTGGCACGGTACTACCGCCCCTGGCACGGCAGTAATTGTTTCCTACCGCTGGGGGAGCGGTACTACCGCCCTTGGTGCGGTACTTCCGCCCGGGGCGGTACTACCGCAATGACCAGCGGTAGTACCGTGCTGCGATGACCCGTGGGGGCTTAGTGCGGGGCTAGGGAGGTTTTCTCTCCCTTATCCCCTCATTTCCCCCCCACTCTCCTCTCTCTCCTCTCCAAGAAAGGCGGCGGAATTCTTCGCCGGATCTCCGTCTCCGGCCGCCCTCCACTCGTTTCGACCGGTGGGATTGCTCCCCACCGCTCCCCTTAGCCATGGACCACGGTATTTCCCCCGCCCCCGTTCTCGTTCTTGCGTTTTTGTCTTCTCTAGGCGGTTGGGCATAATATCTTGTGATTCCATATTCTTGTTTCTAGTTCTGTGAAAAGGGGAGGAGTTAGGAGGTGTGGCTTGTAGTAGATGCATTATTTTGTGGTAGAATACTTCTAAGTTTGAATCTTGGTGAATAAAGGGACAGATCTGGGGTAGTCCTTTGCTAGATCCGCCCGTGCGGTACTACCGCGCCTCCGGCGCGGTACTACCGTAGGGGCGCGGCACTAATTTTTTTTTCCGCTCAGATCGCGGTAGTACCGCTCTCCGAGCGGAACAAATTTTTTTGTTCCGTGGATACCTTTATCCGCCTTTTTGATTCCAAACTTTGCTGTAGTCTCCCTCATAATATTGTGTCCACTTCCAGTTGGTTTTGGCCATGGTCTTTGCATTAAAGGTGTTTGCTTTCTCGCGTGTTTGTGTTGTGTGTCATAGGTGGTGACTCCAGTTCTAAGCCTCGTCGCTCAAACCCCGCTCGTGCTACAGGGTCCAAGCAGTTCCGTACCTCCAACACTGATGCGGCAGAGGACTCTCAGCACCTAGCTAAAGCCACCAAAGCTACTGGAACCAAGACCAAGCCAGTTGCGATCAACTGGGATACCATGCCTCAGCCAGAGTTCGAGGAGCGGAGGATGGTCAACCCATATGTCCATCCTAGAGTTGATGGTTGTGGTCTCGGTCTTTTCTGGACAAAGCAACAACATGTTCTATATCTTGATGTCATCCAAGGGAAGCAAAAAAATTTGTCACTCAGCAGTGGATTGATATGGCACACTTGAGGAAGTACCCAGCCAACTTTGGAGAAGCTGTGGAGGTTGCAGAGCACCTTGGGATCGAGGACATCATCTCGTTCCACAAGGACTTTGACAGTGATATTGTGGGGCAGTTTTTTGCTTCAGTTCACTTCCACACTGATGAGGCACGGACCATGACATGGATGACCAATGGGAGGAAACTGTCTGCGACGTGGAAGGAGTTTATGGATCTGCTACATGTTGCTGACGATGGTGAAGACTCGCCTATTGGGTTCCGTCCTCATGCTAACCCCACTTCAGCCGGCAAGAATCAACTTCTTCCTTACTATGTTGAGAAGGCTTTACCCAACGGCAAGACCTCTATGGTGCTGAACCCCTTCATGGATGTGATGCACAGGATCCTTCGCCAGACGCTGTTTCCTCGCATGGGGGACAAGGACAAGGTGCACTCTTACCTTGTGGATATGCTTTTGTTCTGCGAGGCCACTCGGAATGAACCCACTGCGATCTTCGACGTCTCAAACGTCATCTGAAAGAAAATCAGGACTGCCATTTTTCATAGGAAGGTGCCTATCTATTGCCCCTTTCTGATGCATTTGATTGAGTCCACTTGGGTCAACAATACTCCTCCAGGGATACCGTTTTGGGCTCCTGATGTGCAGCGTCACGAGCCCGTTCAACTCCGCCGGAAGGACAAGTGGGCCAACACTACCACTCAGGAGCAGACTGCTCGCATGGATGTGGATCCAGAGGATATTCCTGGCGGTGTGGCTGGGCGTAGATCTCATGCCACCACATCGTCATCTGCTGAGCCATCTTGGGCCACGAAGCTGAAGACAAAGATGAAGACACTGTTTTGCATACAGGTCAAGGGCCAATATCAGGCTCATGTGCACGAGAAGAAGACTCGCCAGACCAGCATCATGCACCTGAAGGCCTTAGGCCAGGATGTGTCAGACGACTCTAAGAAGTCCATCACTTTTGAGGAGACTTGGGTGGGGGAGAATGCACTCATCTAGGAGGAGTTAGATGATGAGGCCGGACCTTCTTCTCCCTAGGCGGTGGCTACCATCTATGACTAGGTGTCCACTTTGCATTTTTGGCGTCTTGACGCCAAAGGGGGAGAGAGTATAGGATTTGCTGCTTTGCGTTCTTTCTGTCGTTTGTGTTGTTGAACTCTGTTCCGTGTTGGTTTGTCTTGTGTCCTCGTTGGCGTGTGAGACTTTATCCTTCATATGGTGTAAGACATATGCTCACTCTCGTTTCATATTATCTAGCTTGCTTAGTAGCTTGTGAGGTTATTTCTTAGTGGTGCATTATATTCCTTCTCACATGCTTTACCTTGTTATCTTGTCTTTATCCATATCTATTATTGCTAGGTTTGAGTTGTCTATAAAATATAGGGGGAGCATTGATCCTAGTATGTGTGCTTTGCAGTCCAAAGCAATTTTCCAAAGTTTGCACACATCTAGGGGGAGCTTAGCTATATCTTATAGAGGGTCGGGTTTGCCTATGTCCCTATCTTATCCTTTGTGCAAATCCTGTGTTGTCATCAATCCACGAAAAGGGGGGAGATTGTAAGGGCATATTTCTCCTAACTAGTTTTGGTGATTGATGACAATACTTTTGGGGACTAATCGTGTGCACTTAGCATTTCAGAGATCTACCGGTTTGGCACTCGACGATTTGGTGCCCCTCGAAGCATGTCGAAGACGGTGTTTCTTTTCGGTTCTTTTTGGTGGATTTGAGTCGCAGGAAAGCCGTACTATTAAGAGGGGGTCCGCCTTGGAAAGGTTAGGGAGGAATCAACACGTACACATCTTTTCCTTTGCACCACCTTTCCCTTGTTTCAATGGAGCCTCTCTCCGTCTATCTTTTTCTTGCCATCAGAAAGGGTGCCAAAATGTAGAAGTTCTATGACCCGCGGTAGTACCACTCAATGGATCGGTAGTACCGCACAGGCCCACGGTAGTATTGCTCCCTGGAGTGATAGTACCGCAGGCTTGCGGTAGTAGGAGCGGATGTATTTTTTTACATCCGCCCTAGCGCGGTAGTACCGCCCCGGATGTGCGGTAGTACCGCGAGGCACTGCGGTAGTACCGCTCTCCTCTGCGGTAGTACCGTAAGTGTCAGTCACAGTTTTAACACATGCGGCAGTAGGTGCGGATGTAATTTTTTACATCCGCTCCTACATGGTAGTACCGCACCTCCTGCGCGGTAGTACCGTGTGCTAGGCTTCTCGCCCCTCGTTGGTTACCCCAAGTGGAAGGTGTGAGATGTAGTGTTGCGGAAGTTTTTCCCTTGGCAAAGATACCAAGGATCGAATCCCCAGAGACTCCTAGGTTCAACAAGAAGGTGTCAACTGCTACAGCGCCAGATATTAGCAATCAACGTGGACCTGCACACAGATACAAATAACTTTGCTCCCAACGAGTACAGAGAGGTTGTCACTCCCTCCGGCCTTGTAGTGCACAAAGGATTAAACGCAAGTGATAGTAGTGATAGATATAATTGCAATAGTAAATAAAAGCGAAAAGTAAATAGCGGATGTGATCAATGATGGTAATATGGACCGGAGTCTCATGATGTTCACTAGTGATGTCTCTCTCCCAAAAGACGATAAAACAGCTATGTGAGGTAAACGAATTACAGCTGGGCAATTGACAGGACCATGTGCGCAAACCAATGCTGACTACATTGCAAGAAAGGTTGAGGTTCAAAGCATGGGCGGTACGCCAAAGTAAGTAGACCAAAATCCATCAATATCTACTACTAATCATCCACCTTAAGATATCTATCCAGAACATCTCGCTGGTATTAAGTTGCGAGTCCCACCCATAGTGTAAACTCAATGCAACATACAACTGCATTAAAAGAACTTTGCGTAAAGTAAACAATCCTTACACCCGCCGGCACAAGCACCGTTGTTTTCCCCCTTGTGGCAATAGCACATCCCCTAGACTCATGTTTCTGTCACTCAAACTAGTCATCGAGGGGCATGAACCCACAATCAAGCATAACGTTCCCTCTTGGAGTCACTACCTATTACTTGGCCAAAGCAATAAATAACAACGGAGAACATGCAAGAATTACTTACGAACATAAATATAAAAGAGGTAGATCAAATATATTACTCAAGCACAATCTGAACATAATCTCATAATCCATCGGATCCCAGCAAACTCATCATAGCAACAGCATAAGGATTACATATGTGCCTCGATCATGTAGGGCAGCTCACGAGGGCTAACTAGTGAAGCACAAGAACGGGAGGAGAACATCACATAGCTACTGGTCATGGACTCATAGTCCAAGGGAGACTACTCACAACTCATCCGGGAGGCGTCCATGGTGGTGGAGAGGCTCCCGGTGGTGATCCTCCCCTCCGGCAGGGTGCTGGGAAGAGTTCTCCTGGTGCTCCCGATCTTGGAAGCGGCGGCGGCGGCGGAACAGAGATGAGATCGCGAAAAGAGTTCCTCCCTCGAGGGTTTCGGGAGACGCTTTAAATATATGCCAAAGGGGGGCATCGGAGGAGCCTCGGGGGGCCCAGGCGCCCCCCCGGCGCGGCCCGGGGTGGGGGGGCGCCGCCAGGGCGCCTGGAGCCCTGGTGGCCCCCCCGGCTGTCCTTCGGGCGCACGGTAGTTTCTGGAACGCTAATTTTTTATATAATTTTTCTAGATTTTTCCTGGCAGTTCTCGTAATGTGAAAACCTAAAATACAAAAACAGCCGAAAACAGAAACTGGCACTGGGGTGCACTGAGTTAATAGGTTAGTCCAAATATGATCAAAAGTGTATGGAAGTGTATACATATCATAGCAATATCACCCAAAAGAGGCATGGAGCAAGCAGAAATTAGAGATACGTTTTGGACGTATCAACATCCCCAAGCTTAATTCCTGCTCGTCCTCGAGTAGATAAATGATAACAAGAATAATTTCTGTGGTGACATGCTATTAACCATATAGGACTTTTTCATAGTCATATGACAAACGCTTACTGAGACGATGAATCTATAGTAATTAAGTTGCCTCACGAGAAAATCACAAAGGACTGAAAGTTTTACAATATGATACTGAAACATCAAATAGATTTGCAATGAACATGATGTGCAAATGTGATAAAGTGATATCTAGCTTGCCCCCTTTAGTGAAGCAAAACATAAATGCAGGGGCACCTCCAAGGTTTAAGTGATGACTAGATACAATGATTTCAGAATAAACGATATCACAATCATGCAAAAGACAATGCTACTTTGGGACAATGCACATTACACCCAGAATGACAATCATGCTCTCAGTAGTTGGTGCTTTTAAAAGAAGGTGGAGACTCTCGAACCGTGGCTTTTGTTGGCAAGGTTGAAAACCCGTAGTCGGAAACAAAGACAAAACATGTACCAGAGCTCTTGGCTTTAAAACAGAGGTAATAATTTATTTTAGATCATGCATGTTTCGTCAACGAATGCTAGCAGACAACTCAATCACTTTTCGAGATGGACAAGTTTCGAGGAACGGCTCCCGAATGAGGACGATCACATCCTCTTAATCTCCTTTGTTTATCACTGCCAAAGTTTTCTGATTTCTCATGAACAAAGCGTGAAGGAGGGTTTGTTTGTTATATTATCTTTTTGAGCCGGGCGCACTCAATGCCAGTTCCTTCTCGTATTATGGGTTTGCACATTATACATGCAATCCCGGAGTGAAGCTTGTCCAACTTAAAAAGGTCATGAATTAACCACTACTTCCTCATGAACTTACAACAGAGGCACAAAATAAGAATGCTTATTCTTTGAATAATTTCGAGATGGCACATGCAAGTCTCCGTTAGGAATGGCAGGTAAATACCATGTAGGAAGGTATGGTGGACTCATATGGCATAACTGTATTAAAGGATGTGGATGCACAAGCAGTCAGTCCGCTTAGTACAGGAGAAGGTTAGCAAAAGACTGGGAGCGAGCAACTAAGAGAGCAATGACGGTCATAATCATGCAGAGCGACAAAGCAACATTGAATCAGGCATGGTAGTTATATCCCTACTCAGAAACAAAAGATCATCAAGGCTTGACAGACTTTCTTTACAGTCTTAAATATGCGTGAGCATACGCCAAGTCAATCAAAATAAATTCTCGAAGGAAGATATTACTAAACCATACCACATCATAGGCAAACAAATCATGTTGGTACTCCAATAACACATTGGGAACCCTCCAGCTATTTGAGACTAACCATAAGAAAACATGAACTACTAAGCGCCATCATGCACGTAGCATCTTTATCATAGACGTATCAACCAATGCAACGGAAGCAAACTCTCTTAATAAGGTGAGCATGGTAATTAAAGAGAGTTCAAGCAACCAAATAAACAAAAGCTCGTTGAAAAGATAAGCATGAAAGCTAAGAGCTGAACATGATAGTAGCTATTAAAAGACAAAGAACACACACAGCAAGGATAGACATGAAAATTCTATGTTATGTTCTAGGTAGAAGTGGAGCATGTTTCTCTCCCACATAAAGAAAGCTGAGTTCCGACTCGTTATGAAAAACTAAAGAAAACTAAAAAGCAAGACGCTCCAAGCATAACACATAAGACATGAAGTGATTAAAATATAGTGGAACGAAAGACGAACTGATAATGTTGATGGAGAAGGGGATGCACGGGGGCATCCCCAAGCTTAGACGCTTGAGTCTCCTTGAATATTTCTCTGGGGTGCATGGGGGCATCCCCAAGCTTGAGCGCTTGACACTCCTGAATCTTTTTATCATCTTCCCTCGCACACTTGAAAACTCCCTACATACATAACTGATCATAATCTGATTAGCGAGGTTAGTACCCATAATAAAAATAATTATACCTTGCTGGAAATAAAGATATTCTTGAAGGTCTACTGTTTCTCAAGATTGCCAAAAGGTTTTTGCAAAGAAAAAGCAAGCTCTTGGTTTGCAAAATGAAGGAAAGGCAAAACAGGACAGAATCTGTTGAAAACAGAACAGCAGGTAGTAATTGATTTGTTCGGGGCACTTCTGCAACTCTAATAAAAAAACTCAGAACAGACGCACGAAAGACAGTTATATAGAGCACGCTGTCGAAAAAATTCAGACCAAAAAGATGATCTGGTGATTTTATACGAATGTTTCTATCCAAGGACAGAATCTGTTTCCTGGACAGCACCTCACAACTTTTGAACTTTCTAGCAATCAGAGGCTACACTTGGCACAAAATTGAAAAGCAAAGATACAATGATGATGCTACTGTAGTAACAACATCAAGACACAACAAAAGCAAAATAAATTTATTCATGTCGGCTGCCTCCCAAAAGCGCTTTCTTTTATGCCTTTAAGCTAGGCATAATGCATATAGATCAAGTTTTATCAAGAGTAAAAGAATAGCTAGCCCGTACAACGGACTCAAAAGGTAACTTGATCTTCTTTCGAGGGAAGTATTCCATCCCTTTCTTGAGAGGAAACTGAAATTTTATATTCCCCTCTTTCATGTCAATGATAGCACCAACGGTGCGTAAAAAGGGACGTCCCAAAATAATTGGACAAGAAGGATCACATTCAATATCCATAATAGTAAAATCAACGGGAACATAATTATCATTGACAATGATAAGAACATCGTCGATCCTCCCCAAAGGTTTCTTTATGGAAGAATCAATGAGACGAACACCAAAAGAACAAGAATCATAAGGTTTCAATTTAAGCATATCATATATTCTTTTGGGCATAACAGAGGTACTAGCTCCAACATCACATAATGCATAGCAAGAGAAGTCATTCAATTTAATTTTTATCATAGGATCCCAACCATCTTCTAGCTTTCTAGGTATGGAGGCTTCTACTCTAAGTTTCTCCTCCCTAGCTTTGATAAGAGCATTAGTGATATGCTCTGTGAAGGCAAGGTTAAGCGTGCTAGTGCGGGGATCTCTAGACATCTTGTGAAGGAAATCAATAACTTCGGTAAGAGTGCAATTATCAAAATCAAGGTCACTAGCATCAAGTAAAGTGGTAGTGGTGTCCTTTAGGTTCACATGTTTGGTAGTTTCTATAGTCATAGCATCACCATCAATAGGTCCAATGGGACCAGGAGTACATTGGGTGCTAAGAGTTTGGATATCCTCAACAACTTGGATAGTAGCAACAGTGTGGTGGGTAGGAAGGCTCTTAATTCTATCCTCTTCCTCCCTTTCTCTAGCCCATCTTTCTTTAAGTTTAGCCATCATCCTAATATTTTCATTAATTTGCACTTGAGTGGCATTAATAGGAGTTACCTTCCTCTCCTCAAGAGGAGAAGTTTAATTTTAAGCAATTCTATCTCATTGGCTAAATGGTCTACCTTCAAAGAGAGATCATCTAGTTTATGTAGTTTTTCTTCTACACTCTTATTAAAGGCTTTTTGGGTAGTGATGAAATCTTTAAGCATAATCTCTAGTTCGGTAGTGGAGTTCTTGGTACTAGGATAAGCACTGTTGTTCCCATAAGAATTAGAGGGGAACGGTCTAGGATTGCTACCAAAATTACTCCTATAAGCATTGTTGTTAAAATTGTTTCTAGAGATAAAGTTCACATCTACTTGTTCTTGAGCAATCAAAGAATTTAAAGGAACATCACGAGGGTCAACAGAGGATTGCTTCGAAAGTAGAGACATGATCAAGTAAATTTTTCATTAAGGGAGGAAATTTCCTCGACAGAGTTTACCTTCCTACCTGTTGGAGCGCGTTCGGTGTGCCATTGGGAATAGTTGGTCATCATCTCATCGAGAAGCTTCGTGGCAGCACCAAGTGTAGTTGACATAAAGGTTCCTCCCGCGGCCGAATCTAACAGGTTCCGCGAGGTAAAGTTCAAGCCTGCATAAAAAGTTTGGATAACCATCCAAGTAGTCAAACCATGAGTAGGGCAGTTCTTGATAAGAGATTTCATACGTTCCCAAGCTTGGGCAACGTGTTCATTATCCAATTGTTTAAAATTCATTATGTTACTTCTCAGTTGGATAATTTTAGCAGGTGGATAGTATTTTCCAATAAAAGCATCTTTGCACTTGTCCCATGAATCTATGCTATTTCTAGGCAAAGACTGAAACCAAATTTTAGCTCCTCCTCTCAAGGAGAAAGGAAAAAGCTTAAGCTTAACAATATTACCATCTATTTCTTGGTACTTTTGCATATCACAAAGTTCAACAAAGTTGTTCAAGTGTAAAGCAGCATCATCTCCAGCACCGGAGAATTGATCTTTCATAACTAGATTCAGTAAAGCAGGTTTAATTTCATATGAAGGTGCTGAAGTGGCAGGTGTAGTGATAGGTGTGCTGATAAAGTCATCGTTGTTGTGACTAGTGAAGTGACACAACTTGGTGTCCTCGGTGGAACCCATAGTAGCAAGCAAGCAAGATAACTATTTTTGTGATTTTCGATATAAGATACTAAAGCAGAAACTGAAAGGTAAACTAACAAGACTAAAAGCGAAGGTAAAAGATAGCGTGCAACTCCCCTATCTTGAAGAGTGGAGTCCCCGGCAACGGCGCCAGCAAAACTCTTGCTAGGCTTCTCGTCCCTCGTTGGTTACCCCAAGTGGAAGGTGTGAGATGTAGTGTTGCGGAAGTTTTTCCCTTGGCAAAGATACCAAGGATCGAATCCCCAGAGACTCCTAGGTTCAACAAGAAGGTGTCAACTGCTACGGCGCCAGATATTAGCAATCAACGTGGACCTGCACACAGATACAAATAACTATGCTCCCAACGAGTACATAGAGGTTGTCACTCCCTCCGGCCTTGTAGTTCACAAAGGATTAAACGCAAGTGATAGTAGTGATAGATATAATTGCAATAGTAAATAAAAGCAAAAAGTAAATAGCGGATGTGATCAATGATGGTAATATGGACCGGAGTCTCATGATGTTCACTAGTGATGTCTCTCTCCCAAAAGACGATAAAACAGCTATGTGAGGTAAACGAATTACAGCTGGGCAATTGATAGGACCATGTGCGCAAACCAATGCTGACTACATTGCAAGAAAGGTTGAGGTTCAAAGCATGGGCGGTACGCCAAAGTAAGTAGACCGAAATCCATCAATATCTACTACTAATCATCCACCTTGAGATATCTATCCAGAACATCTCGCTGGTATTAAGTTGTGAGTCCCACCCATAGTGTAAACTCAATGCAACAAACAACTGCATTAAAAGAACTTTGCGTAAAGTAAACAATCCTTGCACCCGCGGGCACAAGCACCGTTGTTTTCCCCCTTGTGGCAACAGCACATCCCCTAGACTCATGTTTCTGTCACTCAAACTAGTCATCGAGGGGCATGAACCCACAATGAAGCATAACGTTCCCTCTTGGAGTCACTACCTATTACTTGGCCAAAGCAATAAATAACAACGGAGAACATGCAAGAATTACTTACGAACATAAATATAAAAGAGGTAGATCAAATATATTACTCAAGCACAATCTGAACATAATCTCATAATCCATCGGATCCCAGCAAACTCATCATAGCAACAACATAAGGATTACATATGTGCCTCGATCATGTAGGGCAGCTCGCGAGGGCTAATTAGTGAAGCACAAGAACGGGAGGAGAACATCACATAGCTACTGGTCATGGACTCATAGTCCAAGGGAGACTACTCACAACTCATTCGGGAGGCGTCCATGGTGGTGGAGAGGCTCCCGGTGGTGATCCTCCCCTCCGGCAGGGTGCCGGGAAGAGTTCTCCTGGTGCTCCCGATCTTGGAAGCGGCGGCGGCAGCGGAACAGAGATGAGATCGCCAAAAGAGTTCCTCCCTCGAGGGTTTCGGGAGACGCTATAAATATATGCCAAAGGGGGGCATCGGAGGAGCCTCGGGGGGCCCAGGCGCACCCCCGGCGCGACCCAGGGGGGGCGCGCCGCTAGGGCGCCTGGAGCCCTGGTGCCCCCCCCCCCCGGCTGTCCTTCGGGCGCACGGTAGTTTCTGGAACGCTGATTTTTTTATATAATTTTTCTGGATTTTTCCTGGCAGTTCTCGTAATGTGAAAACCTAAAATACAAAAACAACCGAAAACAGAAACTGGCACTGGGGTGCACTGAGTTAATAGGTTAGTCCAAATATGATCAAAAGTGTATGGAAGTGTATACATATCATAGCAATATCACCCAAAAGAAGCATGGAGCAAGCAGAAATTATAGATACGTTTTGGACGTATCACCGTGTCGGACTTTTGCGCAATATTTATCGAAGCGGAAGTACCCACGGAAGTTATTTTTATACTACCGTGGTCCGGCCTGTTCCTCTACGTATCTGTGCTGCGGTAGTACTGCAAGGCACTGTGGTAGTACCGCTCCCAAGGAGCGGTAGTACCGCAGGTCGCAGAGCACTTATTGCTCAACGGCCGGATCCCCTTCTCCACTATATAAGGGAGTCTTCTTCTCCACGAAGACTCACCTCTTCCTCCCCAAAGATCCATTGTTGCTCAAAGCTCCATTTCCGCCCGATCTCTCTCCTTAGCCAATCAAACTTGTTGATTTCCTCGGGATTGCTTGAGAAGGCATAGATCTACACTTCCACCAAGAGATATTTGATTCCCCCCACTAATCCCTTGCGGATCTTGTTACTCTTGGGTGTTTGAGCACCCTAGCGGTTGAGGTCACCTCGGAGCCATATTCCATTGTGGTGAAGCTTCGTGGTGTCGTTGGGAGCCTCCAATTCGGTTGTGGAGAGAGCCCCAACCTTGTTTGTAAAGGTTCAGTTGCCGCCTTCAAGGGAACCACTAGTGGAATCACGACACCTTGCATTGTGTGAGGGCGTGAGGAGAATACGATGGCCCTAGTGGCTTCTTGGGGAGCATTGTGCCTCCACGCCGCTCCAACGGAGACGTACTTCCTCTCAAAGGGAACGAACTTCGGTAACACATCCTCGTCTTCACCGGCTCCACTTGTGGTTATTTCTTTCCTTTACTTGTGCAAGCTTTCCTTGTTTACCTTAGCTAGCTTGCTTGTGAGGTTGTTATCTTTGCTTCCGATAAGTTGTTACCCTAGTTGCATATCTAGACAACTTGCTTTGTTGCTTAACTTAAATTGGTTAAGAAAAGCTAAAAATTGTTAGTTGCCTATTCACCCCCCTAGTCAACCATATCGATCCTTTCCAATATGTAGCATCGTAAAAGACCAGTAAACGAAAAAGAATTAAATGGAAAACACAAAATTAAAGAAAAAAGAAATCATGAATCCAAAACCACCTAAAGCATTTAGTACCGGTTCATTTTACAAACCGGTACTAAAAGGATCCCCGCCCCCGGCGCTGGCTCCTGCCACGTGGTGGCCCTTTAGTGGCGGTTCGTGTTGAACCGGTACTAAAGGGTGGGGACTAAAGTCCCCACCCTTTAGTACCGGTTACAGAACCGGCACTAATGGCCCCTCCGAACCGGTGCTATAGCCCTGTTCTGCACTAATGGGATCCTCACCTTTGCCAGCGGGAGGGCTATGTTTTTTATGTTTTTCTGAGTTTTGCAAGGGTTTGTGTCCTGCTCAAAGATGTGATGAGGCGACGACTCTTTGGCGATGGAATAAGGTCCTCTCTGCCTAGCCCCCGTTCTGGTGGTGTTTCTAGCATCATCAGAGGGCATGTGGAGATTTGTCTCCGATGGTTCTCGTAGGATTCGGTTGGTGTTTATCTTGGATGGATCCATTTGGATCCGGTCTTCGTTCGTCGGTGTTCGTGTGTCTACAAGTTGGGTCCTTCCGATCTATGTAACCGCAATTGTTGCAGGAGGAACCAACCGCCGTTGCCCTCTGCGCTGTCTATTGCCTCTCGTCGTGGTGTGCGGCTTGTGTCTCCAATTCGGGCATCATCCTCCGCGGGCTCAACGATGTGGGCATGAGGATCCAATGTTGGATGGCATGAGCTAGAGGAGTGTAGGGGGCTAAATATCACCTACGGGGACTGTGATGGGCCGACCTCGTATGCCGCATTGCATCGTCGGGGGGGGGAGGGGGCATGGAGCTCGAGCTCCTACTCCTATATATATCCACCCGCGACCACTGTAATGCAACACGGAGGGTGAGCTCTTGTCGTCCTCCTCCGACTCCTCAAGGAGCAGAGCGTCCCAAATCATTGGGGTCCACCTCGCTGCCAGAGCTCGACACAGGGAGGGAGACGAGGCGACTGGAAGGGGAGGGGACGGGCAATGCATCACAGCAGAGAGTGAAAGACTAGGAGTAGGGTTTTCTATGTGGTGGAGTTTTGTGGGATGGCACGTGATCCGCGCTACACAACGTTGGCCGGTCTAATGTGGTGGCCTCATCCAGACGTGTCCCATCCGCCTTGTATCCGCATTGGCTGAATTAGGAAATGCAGACAACCCGAATGTTTAGGGCCGGTTTGAGGGGTTGGGCGCATTTTCGTGACCAAACCGGGCAGTAGCCCGGAGGAATGTTTGAGGGGTCCGGTTGTAGATGTTCTAGGTAACAGAGAGTACGCAAGTGTTCATTCTGTACAATATGATGGCGAGGAGACACTCGCAAATAGTAAATGCAACGGCCTAAAATTCGAATGTGAAGGAGACACTCGCAAGTATGTTGTCACTATGTTAGTTCACTATGAAGGAATACTTGATCCCACATACTTGCGTGTTGACTAGATGGACACAGAATGCCAATTCAAGTATCCTTAGTGGCCCGAAGAGAAGTACCCTTCGATATGCATGGGAGCATTTTTTGGTGATGAAATTTAGATCAATTTTTTTCTGTGATTCTCTCTCCTATGGAACTTGATGGCGTGTTTCCTTATCTGCCCCGACGTAAGAGTTCAAAATCAATGGTTCAGATGTTCTATGTACTATTACCTTCCCCCTGAGGTAAGAGGGAGCATGCTAAAACAGCTCCCTACACATTCGATCAAGGTTGTCACTGCGAAGCTATAGTCAAGGTGCACGGGGTCTTACCGTCTAGCCGTTGGTACACCGCATCTTCACGGAGAATTCAGTTTCACCGGGTCCATGTCGGAATTCCATACGAGACAAGACACCGGCCCGATTCACAATGTTGTGGCTCGAATAAGAAATAACCAGATGGGTCTAATCGTAGAGACGTCATATGAAATTTCATTGTAAGTATAGCAGCTCTCAACTAGCAGGGTCACCCTCGCACTGAAAAAATGCGAGGCCAGCCTCTTTAGTGTCTCGAATGCATTTAAAATATACCTTTTAAATGCATATTCGTATTATATAGCTACACATAATAATCTTTACTTAATAATAAAGAAAATTGGGTTTCTTCCCGTCCATAATGGCATTTTTCAGAAAAGTCCCTCTATTTCAAAGAATTCAACCCGCAGTCCTATGTTAAGTTAAAACGAATCGTTTTTTTCGTATTTTTACACGAAAGTCCCTGTGTTTTCTTGAAATCAACCCGCAGTCCGGATTTAAGTCATACCCGAACCGTTATTTTACAATTTTCGAAAACCCCCCTGATGTTTTAGGTAATTCATCCGCGGATCATATTTAAGTCAAATACATGTTTTTTAAAATCATCCATATCTTTTAAACCGTAACTCCGTTTTGAACATGTTATATATGAAATTTGATTAGAAAAATATGTATAATATGAATATGAGATTATTTTTACCTGTTAAGTATTTTTTAAACATTATTTTGGAATATATTTAAGTCAAACAAATGGTTTTCTAAATTATACGTATCTAATAAACCGTAACTTCGATTTTAACATATTGTATATGAAATTTTATTAAAAAAATGTGTAGAATCCAAATATAATGTTAATTTTACCTATTAAATATTATTAAAATATTGTTTTGGAAGCAAATTTATAATTTATAGCGCAAGATCCGTTTTTTCTTTCGTATCGGTGGCGATCCGGATTGCAAATAAGCACTCCACTATAACCATATAGAGAAAAGAAAACACCGATAACTACACATGCATACCTCTGAAAAATGTCGCAGGGGAAAACAACAGATTTCTCATCGCGAGAGTGAGAGAAAGCGAGAGAGAGAGAGAGAGAGAGATAGGGAGAGGAGAGAGAGACGCCTTAGGATTAACCATATTTAAACACATTTTTTGCTTTGTTTTGTGTGAACACTGAGGCCATCGTCGGCGAGGGTGGGAAGGAGAATAAGAGGCAACACAAATATGATGCCTCGCAAAAATAAAGGAGATGGACTTATTGTGGTCTTGAGTGATGGTTGTTGGGTTAAGATTGTGTGTTATGTTTTCTCTCCCGTTGCAACGCACGGGCTCTTTTGCTAGTAATAGTAATAATAATAATAATAATAATAATAATAATAACAATAATAATAATAATAATTATTATTATTATTATTGTTATTATTATTATTATTATTATTATTATTATTATTATTGTAGCCACCGCACATGTTAAGATGAATATTATTCCAGTTTAAAGGAATACATCTTTAATATTCCATAATGTATAAACAATTGATTATATATTATCACATTAATCGAGAATCTCAGCCTTGGCACAACGTTAAAGCTGTTGCTTTGTAACCATGAGGTCACGTGTTTGAGTCCTGGAAACAACCTCTTGCAGAAATGTAGGGTAAGACTGTGTACTACAGATCTAAAGTAGTCGAACCCTTCCCCAGACCCTGCACAAAGTGGGAGCTACATGCACCGGCTACCCTTATTAATCAAGAATCTCATTGGTCTCCATAAGAATGCAGTAATGTAGAATAAGCTATCTTGCATAGTGTTTAAATAACTTGCAAGAAAATAATGTAAGCAAACAATATATATAGAAACATGCAATATAATCCTCAACGCAACATTACATCGAAAACACTACATAAATATAAGTGGTTGCAAGAATCACATCTGAACATGTATTACTGCAATAAGGATAGCGTAATAACTTTCCACACCTTCCAGCTAAGAGCAATTAATCAAAATCTACTTCATTAAATACCTAAATGCAACAAGTCAGAGGAGCAAAAAACATGGAGAATCTATACGTTTGCATGAATATTGCTTCAAAGCTAATTTGAATGTACTATCCATTAAATCGGAAGAGAGGATGTATATATATATATATATATATATATATATATATATATATATATATATATATATATATATATATATATATATATATATATATATATATATATATATATACACACACACTAGCAAATATGCCTGTGCGTTGCAACAGGAGACAAAAAAATTACACGCTAGTCAAATGAGTATGACTCAATCCTTGAAATATAGTGTCCTCTATTTTAACATTTTGGCTCATCATGTTACCACTTAGCTTTCTTCCCACCCTTGCTAATGGTGGACGCGATGTCCACGCATTCGACGTGGTAAATCCCATGGCAATGAGGTTGCCACTACACGACATACTTGTCATTGTGTTCTGCAAGAGAATGTTTAAACTTTTAAAACAAATCTCATCGACTACGAATTACTCCCAATGCCTAGACATTTAAATACTTTCCAAAAAATATTAAAATCCTAGAAACAAAAGACTTTTGAATCGGCGAGCATGTTGTTGAATCGACAAACATATAAAAAACATTGGCCATTTGTTTACATTTCTGAACGTTTATTTTGTTTGGACGAACACTTTTTTAAATGCATGAATAGTTTCGAATTCATGAACATTTTTACTCGGTAAACAATTTTTAAAATTTTGGCCATATTTTCAAATTCACAAACATTTTTTTGTTTAGATGAACATTTTTTTAAATGAATGAATAGTTTTCGAATTAATGAACCTTTTTTGACTCAGCAAATATTTTTTCCATCCATGAACTTTTCTAAAATTGCGAAACAAATTTAAAAATTCGAAAACCATTAATATTAAATATTTTGTAAAATATCATGGATATTTTTTAAGATTCATGAATATGTTTGAATAGACAATCATTTTTTTCAAAACAATGAACCTTACTTTATTTTCGGACATTTATTTTCCAGATTATGATTTTTATATAATTTTAAATAGCTTTGTAAAATCCTGAAATTTTTTTGAGACCGGGAAATCATTATGATGTCCAGTATATTTTTGGAATTCATAAACATTTTTTTAAATCTCACAACCTTTTAAAAATGGGAAAATTACATTTGAGCCCCTAGTTGTGTCACACCCGTGTGTTTTGCCCCTAAATTCGAAAAACCCTCGTTTCTGTCCAAGCTCGTTTGCTCCCCTTATCCTTTTGCCCTTTGACCGTTTGACCGCAACTTTGAAAACTTCATAACGAATTCATACTAACTCAGAAAAATGCAAATAAGATATCAAAATGTTCGAAATAACATCACCCATAAGTACATGTCATTTGCATTCATGACAACAATGCTGAAAAGTCTATACTTCAGTTTGAGATCATATGATTTTTTTTGGATTTTCAACACTTTTGTCATGAATGCAAATGACGTGCACATATAGGTGATGTTTTTCTGAACATTTTGATATCTTATATGCATTTTTCTGAGTTAGTATGAATTTGTTATGATGTTTTCAAAGTTAAAGGCAAACGGTCAAAGGGCAAAAGAATAAGAAGACCAAACAAACTTGGGCAGAAACGAGGGTTTTTTGAATTTAGGGGCAAAACACATGGGTGTGACACAACTAGGGGCTCAAATGTAATTGTCCCTTTAAAAATTGAAAATCTCGAATTAATTTAAAGATGGAAACAACAAAAATAGAAATGGGGAAAGAAAAGAAAAGATGGAAATCGAAATAAATAAAACACGGTCTTCAAGCCCCGCGGGCCGGCCATGAAGGCCACCTGAGGGTAGGATGTGCGTGACAAAAAGGAGTGGGAAAAGTGGTACGAATGGCGGGATCGAACCTGCGTCTTAAGACTCGGAGAAATAGGCTTTAGCCTGTGACGCCCCGAGACCGATGCGCCAGGTGTCTTCCAGTTATTCGTCGCCGTTGTCATGTCATCTGCTTGCGTGTTGCATTTTGCCATGTTATCATGTGCATGTCATCATCATGTTTTCAAAACATGCATTCGTTCGTGTCCCCCAGTTGTCTCCGTTGTCCATTCTGAGCCCAGACTTACTCACACGCGCCCGCGCCCGCGGCACGTCCGAAATATTATTTTATAAGTGTCCAAAAAATATTCTCGGAATGAGGTGAAAGTTGGTGTGCGGTCTTATTATATTGTAGGTGGACCACCTGCCAAAATGTCGTCGCATTCGGAGTCCGTTTCATAGTCCAACCGTTAAATTATAGCGGCACTATCGCTGGACAAACGTCGGACGTTTTCGGTCTTCGAAAACCCCCGCGGGTCTCTTTCCCTTCTCTCCTCGGAGCCCGAGATCTCTCCTACGCAGCCCACAAATCCCACCTAGGCCCAACCTACCCCTTCCTTCGACTGGAGCCGTCCGATCGTGATCCGAGGCCTCGTAACGCTCCAACCCCCCCCCCTAACCTAGCCCCTTCCATATATATACCCCCATCCCTTCCAAAAAAATGGACTAAACCTAGTCTTCCCCTACCTCTAGCTTCCTCCTCCTCGAAAATCGCGCCCAATCATTAGCCAGCCGCCTCCCACCTTCTTCTCCTCGAAATCCGGCGCTGCCACCTCGCCGTTGCCATTTGGCGCGATTCCAGTGGTTGTGCCACCACATGGCCACCGACCTGCCCAATCCTGGGGCGCCACGTCGCCTCCCTGACCCCCACCACCACCAACTGCGCCGCGACCCACCGGGGCCCGGATCGGGCCCGAACCGCCGTCGCCACAGCCCGCGCGAGCCTGGCCTCATGCTCGCCTCTGCCTCCCTCTGTTCGCCTCCCATGCACTCCCGCCTAGCGCCGCCGCCGCTCACTACCGTGCAGCTCCGCCCGCCGCCTCTGCGCGCGCGCCACCCGATCGCAGCCCACATCACCCGATCGCCTCTGCCTCCAGCGCACCCTGCGCCGCCGCGGCCGAGCCCCATGGCCGCCCCCTCGCCTCGTTGTTCCTCACCGGCGAGCCGCCCGCGCCTAGGTCCGGCCGGGATCCAGCCGCCCGCGACCCCGTCCCGGCCTCCCCGCACCGTCCCCATCCTCCTTCGCTCCCCGGAGCCATGCCCGCGCCACTGCCGACCGCTTGCCTCCGCCAGTCGCCGAATCTGCACGCTGCCATCCCGGGTCGACACTGACCCCGATCCAAACGGCGCCCGTACCACATCGTCCCGCTCCGCCCCGTCCCGGTACCGCGACGTCCACATGGACGGCCCCATGCCTGGATGCCCCGAGCCACCGAACGAACCACCGCCAGGACCTCGCTCCACCGCACCGTCCCGAACCCCTCCGTCCAGTTTTCCGTGGGGTGAGATTTTCTTTTAAGTCCCGAGAAATTCATGTCATGTATGCATCTTGTGTGGGCCCTAATTTTGTGCATGTTGCTCCATTTTGCGTGCATGATATGTTGAATTGTTCATCTCTGAATGATCTACATGATGGTATGATTTGCATTCTTGTTAGGTTGCATATTGGAATATTAATCTTCATTGCAAAAGTGAATGTGGCTGTTAAGTGCTGAAACTGATAAAACTTGCTCATTTGTCTTTTTCATATCTTTTTGTGTGATTTTTGTTTGAGCAACATTTCAACATGTTTTAGGAGCACAATCATATCATCTTTGCAATGGTGTAATTGGTTTGTCCTGATATGCCTTGTGGTGAGTGCAATAAGCTTGCAAAGTGACATAATCGCTGTTACTGTTTTCTGAGACTTGTTGGAAACTGCTAAGTGTGAAACTGCTATATTATGATGCCATGTTTGCTTGATACTACAATCAAATCTATGCATAATCTGGAGATATCCAATGATGATGTTTTGTTTTCCATGTAATGCTCTATCCATCCATGTCCTTGTTTGCAATTATTGCTTGTTGTAGCTTGTGTTAACCATGCTCTCAAATTGCTAAATAATGTTTCTGTCAGCCTGTTATCAGTAAGTTCAGTTTTGCCATGTGAATAGCTAGTGTTCTATGCATCATATGACCATGTTCTTGCCATGAGTAGCTGCATAAACATGTCCTCTTGATGTTGGTTATATCCACATGCCATGATATACTTTGGGATGAGTTGCACAAGCTTGCAAACATGCCTACTTGTCGCTCTTCCTGCCATGTTCAGTTATTTCACCAAGTCTGTGAATCTGTTATCTTTTGCAATCATGCCATGAAGTTTTGAGCATGTTCTAGTGGTATTTGGCAGTAGCTCAGTGATCATGTTTTGTAATGCTTGACATGTACATGCTTTCCATGCCCTTTGATGCCATGAAATGTTCCTGTAGCATTAAGTTTTGTTGCCTCAAAGTATGAATCATGAATCTGTTTTCACCCTTACTATATTTTTCTCTAAGTCTGAGAATCTGTTATGACTTGCTTACTTGTCTTCATGAATGTCATTGCTCAAGAGGTTATTTAAAGATGCTTAGTAATCATGTTTTGCCATGTATAATATGTACTTTGAGTTCATGCCATGCTTGTGCCTATCTTGTACTTGTAGCATGTTGTTTTGATGCTCGCAAGATGCCTAGTTGCTGTTTTTAACAACTTGTCCTTTAATCTTGTTTCGTGTGTATGTGTTGAACCATGGCTCCGTTTGGGGCGTGATCTTTATGAAACTTGCTTGGTTTTGCATGTAGATGCATCCTGTCATGTTGTATCCATGCTTTGAGAGTGTGTGCTTGCTACCTCTTGAGCTTGCATTATATTCCCTCGAAGAGGAAAGGGAGATGCAGCACAGTAGCGTAAGTATTTCCCTCAGTTTTTGAGAACCAAGGTATCAATCCAGTAGGACACCACGCGCGAGTCCCTCGCACCTGCACAAACAAATAAGAACTTCACAGCCAACGCGATAAGGGGTTGTCAATCCCTTTATGGTCACTTACGAAAGTGAGATCTGATAGAGATAATAGTTTATATTTTTGGTATTTTTGGTCTGTAAGAACAACAAATAAAAGCAAGAAAAGTAAAGTAGATGTAGAATGATATGTTGAGAATAGACCCGGGGGCCATAGTTTTCTCTAGTGGCTTCTCTCATGATAGTGATATTCTACGGCGGGTAAACAAATTACTGTCGAGCAATTGATAGAAAAGCGAATAATTATGAGACTATCTAGGCATGATCATTGTGTATAGGCATCACGTTCAAGACAAGTAGACCAACTCATGCCTGCATCTACTACTATTTCTCCACACATCGACCGCTATCCAGCATGCATCTAGTGTATTGAGTTCATAAGAAGAGAGTAACGCCTTAAGCAAGATGACATGATGTAGAGGGATAAACTCAAGAAATATGATATAAACCCCATCTTTTTATCCTCGATGGCAACAATACAATACGTGTCTTGCTGCCTCTACTGTCAGTGGCAAAGGACACCGCAAGATTGAACCCAAAGCCAAGCACTTCTCCCATTGCAAGAACTATAGATCTAGTAGGCCAAACCAAACCAATAATTTGAAGAGACTTGCAAGGATATTATGAGCACATATAAAAAGTTCAGAGAAGAACCAAATATCTTTCGTAGATAACCTTGATCATAAACTCACAATTCATCGGATCTCGACAAACACACCGCAAAAAGAGATTACATCGAATAGGTCTCCTCGAAGACCGAGGAGAACTTTGTATTGAGATCCAGAGAGAGAGAAGAATCCATCTAGATACTAGCTATGGACCCGAAGGTCTGTGGTAAACTACTCACAACTCATGGTGAGGGCGATGATGATGATGATGAAGGACTCCGTGATAGACCCCCCTCCGGTGGAGCTTTGGAACAGTCTCCAAGATGGGATCTTCACGGGAACAGAAGGTACGGCGGTGGCATTAGGGTTTTCTCTCTGTTCACGGAGGTTCTGGGGTACGTAGACTTATATAGGAAGAAGGAGGGCACCGGGGGACGCTCGAGGGGGCCACGAGGCAGGGGGCGCGCCCTGGGAAGGGGGCGCGCCCCCCACCCTCGTGGGCCAGCCCTCGATCCCCTGACGTGGTTCTCAAGCTCCGCGTGCATGATTTTCTCCAAAAATATCTCTCGCAAAGGTTTCATTCCGTTTGGACTCCGTTTGATATTCTTTTTCTGCAAAACCCTGAAACAGGCAAAAAACAGCAATCTGGATTGGGCCTTTGGGTTAGTAGGTTAGTCCCAAAAATGATATAAAAGTGAATGATAAAGCCCATTAAACATCCAAGACTTCATAAATAATAGCATGGAACAATCAAAAGTATAGATACGTTGGGGACGTATCAAGCATCCCCAAGCTTAATTCCTGCTCGTCCTCGAGTAGGTAAATGATAAAGAAAGAATTTTTGATGTGGAATGCTAACCAATATAGTTTTTCAATGTAATTCTCTTAAGTGTGGCATGAATGTCCAGATCTGAAAGATTCAAGATAAAAGTATATATTGACATAAGAAATAACAATACTTCAAGCAGTACTAACAAAGCAACCATGTCTTCTCAAAATACTATGGCTAAAGAAAGTTATCCCAACAAAATCATATGGTGTTGGCTATGCTCCCTCATTATCACACAAAATATTCATATCATGCACAACCCCGATTTCAGCCAAGCATTTATTTTCATACTCTATCTTTTAAAACCTTTCAATTTCCATGCAATACATGAGCGTGAGCCATGGATATAGCACTATGGGTGGAATAGAGGTGGTTGTGGAGAAGACAAAAAAGGAGGGAGATAGTCTCACATCGACTAGGCGTAGCAACAAGCTATGGAGATGCCCATCAATATATATCAATGTGAGTGAGTAGGGATTGCCATGCAACGGATGCACTAGAGCTAAATATGAATGAAAGCTCAACAAAAGAAACTAGTGGGTGTGCATCCAACTTGCTTGCTCACGAAGACCTAGGGCATTTGAGGAAGCCCATCGTTGGAATATACAGGCCAAGTTCTATAACGAAAATTCCCACTAGTATATGAAAGTGACTAAACATGAGACTCTCTATAATGAAGAACATGGTGCTACTTTGAAGCACAAGTGTGGAAAAAGATAGTAGCAATTGTCCTCCTTTTTTGGCCTTTCTTTCTTTTTCTTTGGCCTTTCCCCTTTTTTTCTTTTTTTTTTGCAGAGGGGCTTTATAGATTTAGCCTTTCCTCCCATGGGACAATGCTCTAATAATGATGATCATCACACTTTCATTCCAACTCGATATTACAACTCGATACTACAACAACAAAGTATGACTCTATATGAATGCCTCCGGCGGTGTACCGGTATGTGCAATGAAACAAGAGTGACATGTACGAAAAATTATGCATGGTGGCTTTGCCACAAATACGATGTCAACTACATGATCATGCAATGGCAATATGACAATATGATGCGTGTCATATGAACGGAAAGGTGGAAAGTTGCATGGCAATATATCTCGGAATGGCTATGGAAATGCCATGATAGGTAGGTATGGTGACTGTTTTGAGGAATAATATGGTGGCTGTTTTGAGGAAGGTTATATAGTGGGTTTATGGCACCGGCGAAAGTTGCGCGGTACAAGAGAGGCTAGCTATGGTGGAAGGGTGAGAGTGCGTACAATCCATGGACTCAACATTAGTCATAAGAACTCATATACTTGTTGCAAACATCTACGAGTCGTCAAAACGAAGCAATCAACGCATGCTCCTAGGGGGGAGGTTGGTAGGATTTAACCATCGCGCGCCCCGACCTCCACACAAAGGTTGGCACTCTACAAATACCTCATGCTCTAACTTCGTCACATAGCGGTTCACCATACGTGCATGATACGGGAATCACTAACCTTAACACAAGTATTTTTCAATTTCACAATAACTCCACAAGCATGACTCTAATATCACTATCCTCATGTCTCAAACCAATTATCAAGCATCCAACATCTCATCATATTCAATGCACTTAGTGTGAAAACATTTGTACATTGACATTGGATGTTTATCATGTGAAGACTAGTTTCTTTAGCCTAAACACAATACCATGCTGTTTTAATAGACTCCCAAATATATATAAGTGAAGCATGAGAGTTCAACAATTTCTACAAAATATTACCACCACCGTGCTCTAAAAGATATAAGTGAAGCACAAGAGCAAAAACTATTCAACTCAAAAGATATAAGTGAAGCACATAGAGTGTTCTAATAATTTCTAGGCCATATTTAACTCTCTGAAATAGGTGTGTCCAGCAAGGATGATTGTGGCAAACTAACAAGCAAAGACTCAAATTTTACAAGATGCTCCAAGCAAAACACATAACATGTTGCGAATAAAAATATAGCTCCAAGTATAGTTACCGATGGATGAAGACGAAAGAGGGGATGCCTTCCCGGGGCATCCCCAAGCTTAGGCTTTTGATTATCATGAATTTACTTGGGGTGCCATGGGCATCCCCAAGCTTAGGCATTTGCTACTCCTTGTTCCATAGTCCATCAAAGCAATACTCAAATCTTGAAAACTTCATAACACAAAACTTAGACAAAAATTCTCGTGAGCTCCGTTAGTATAAGAAAGCAAAACACTACTCAAAAGTGCAGCAATGAATTCATTCTTTGTTTCTATTGGTGTTAAACCTACTGTATTCCAACTTCTCTATGGTTCATATCCTCCAATACTACTCATAGATGCATCGGAATAAGCAAACAACACACGAAAAACAGAATCTGTCAAAAACTGAACAATCTATAGTAATCTGCAGGTTTCGCCTACTTATAGAACTCCAAAAAATTCAAACTAAAGTGGTAAATTTGCGGAATTTGCCTACCAATCATCTACAAAAACAATCAACTAAAGAGCACGATCCAGTAAAATCTGAAGACTACTTTAGCGAGCGCTAACGATTCTGTTTTTTCACAGCAAGATCACATAAACTTCACACAAGTCTTCCCAAAGGTTTTACTTGGCACAAACACTAAACAAAACATGAAACCACATCTTATCAGAGGCTAGATGAAATATTTATTCCCTAACAGCAACAAAAACAAAAAACAAAAAATTGGGTTGCCTCCCAACAAGCGCTATAGTTTTACGCCCCTAGCTAGGCATGATACAAGATAAATCTAGGGAATGCCATAATGATATGATATGTCGCGAAAGCTCATCTCATATTCCCTACGTTCAGCAGCAAGCTTCCTTTGTGGCAAGCAAAAGTAATCAAAAGGGCTAAATTTAATGGGACAAAAGTCCCCTACATCAATCTTGGGAGGAACATGTTCCTCTTTTGGCCCTTTGTAGTGGATAACCAATTCATCGTTATAGGCATTCTTTTGGCAGAAGGTCATAAGCCTTCGCTCAAGGAAGAAGCCTAATCCATTATTTTGAAAAGAAAAATCATTGTTTATCTCAGAAATTCTATCAATCAAGATCTCAACGGGAACCTTTTTTCTAAGGTTTTCATTAAAAGCAACATGATCAGGAGATCGCAACCGCATTAGGTCTTCTTGATTGAACAAGATAGCCTCTATAGGAGGTCGACCGACATCTACTCTGTAATGAGTAAAGATTTCTCTGGCCTCTTTCATGATATATCTAAATTCATGAGCCAAAAAGATAGTAGCTGCACGCTTAACGGAAGAATGCTCAATATTGGAAAATTCCAAAAAGATTATCTGAATACAGGGATGCATATGGATAAATTGCCTTTCAATTTCTACTATAAGCATAGATAAAACATCCGCAAGGCTACTAGTTCTGTGAATAATAGAGCCACCCACATTGGGCAGGGCACCGGCACAAGTGAAGAAGTCTTGAAGAACTCCTTTCCCAATAATATTACCACTACCAACCCGGAATTTCTTAATATGTAAAGTGGTAGCTTCATCCGAGGGTTCAACATGGACGTTGCCCTCGACATTAATACCCATCTCGATAGGATTGTCCCCTGATGACCCACAAGTGTAGGGGATCTATCGTAGTCCTTTCGATAAGTAAGAGTGTCGAACCCAACGAGGAGCAGAAGGAAATGATAGGCAGTTTTCAGTAAAGTATTTTCTGCAAGCACTGAAATTATAGGTAACAGATAGTTTCATGATAAGGTAATTGGTAGCAAGTGACAAAAGGTAAAAGTAAATAAGGTGCAGCAAGGTGGCCCAATCCTTTTTGTAGCAAAGGACAAGCCTGGACAAACTCTTATATAAAGGAAAGCGCTCCCGAGGACACATGGGAATTATCCTCAAGCTAGTTTTCATCACGATCGTCTGATTCGCGTTCGGTACTTTGATAATTTGGTATGTGGGTGGACCGGTGCTTGGGTGCTGCCCTTACTTGGACAAGCCTCCCACTTATGATTAACCTCTAATGCAAGCATCCGCAACTACAAAAGAAGTATTAAGGTAAACCTAACCATAGCCTGAAACATATGGATCCAAATCAGCCCCTTACGAAGCAACGCATAAACTAGGGTTTAAGCTTCTGTCACTCTAGCAACCCATCATCTATTTATTACTTCCCAATGCCTTCCTCTAGGCCCAAATAATGGTGAAGTGTCATGTAGTCGACGTTCACATGACACCACTAGAGGAGAGACAACATACATCTCATCAAAATATCGAACGAAGACCAAACTCACATGACTACTAATAGCAAAACTTCTCCCATGTCCTCAGGAACAAAAGTAACTAATCACAAGACATAATATTGTTCATGATCAGAGGGGTATTAATATGCATAATGGATCTGAACATATGATCTTCCACCAAATAAACCAACTAGCATCAACTACAAGGAGTAATCAACACTACTAGCAACCCATAGGTACAAATCTGAGGTTTGGGTACAAAGATTGGATACAAGAGATGAACCAGGGTTTGAGAGGAGATGGTGCTGGTGAAGATGTTGATGAAGATAGCCCTCCCCAAGATGGGAGAGTTGTTGGTGATGACGGCGGTGACGATTTCCCCCTCCCGAAGGGAAGTATCCCCGGCAGAACAGCTCTGCTGGAGCCCTAGATTGGTTTCCGCCTCGGTTCCGCCTCGAGACGGCGGCGTCTGGTCCCGAAAGCCTCCTCCTGATTTTTTCCAGGTCAAAACACTTCATATAGGAGAAGATGGGCTCCAGGGGCCTGCCGGCTGGCCCTCGAGGCAGGGGGGCGCCAGATATTTTTCATATTTTCTGAAATGACCTTATGTGGAGTTTCAGGGCTTTTGTAGTTGTGCATAATTGGTTTCCAGAGTTTGCTCCTTTTCCAGCCCAGAATTCCAGCTGCTGGCATTCTCCCTCTTCATGTAAACCTTGTAAAATAAGAGAGAAAAGGCATAAGTATTGTGATAAAACTTGTATGAACAGCCCATAATGCAATAAATATAAACTTATAAGCATGATGCAAAATGGACGTATCAACTCCCCCAAGCTTAGACCTCGCTTGTCCTCAAGCGAAAGTCGATATCGATAAATATGTCCACATGTTTAGAGATAGAGGTGTCGATAAAAACAAAATACAGACATGAGGGCATCATGATCATTCTCATAACAGCAACTTATATAAATATAATCATATGATTCTTATGCTAAAGTAACAATTCATCCACAATATCAAGTATGCATCATAAACTTCATTGGAAACTAACAAACTTTGGTCTCGGTCATTGAAGCAATTGCAATTTATCGTAACAAAGGTAAGAGTCAATATAAGAGCTTTTCAGCAAGCCTACATACTCAACTATCATATAGTCTTTCACAATTGCTCACACTCACGCAATACTTATGTTTAGGGAGTTTTAATCGGACACAGAGAAAGATAGGGGCTTATGGTGTTGCCTCCCAACCTTTTACCTCAAGGGTAATGTCAACAGTAATAAATCATGAAAACTTACATCCAATTGGGTATATATGTCAGGGTCTTTCCAACACAATGTGCTTGCCAAAGGATAAAAATGTAAGAAGGAAACGTGGATTTCACCTTGACACCTAAGACAAGAATAAAAGATAGGCCCTTCACAGAGGGAAGCAGAGGTTGTCATGTGTTTTTATGGTTGGATGCACAAAGACTTAGCACAGAAGAACTTCGCTTTATATTGCCACTTGTAATAAGGACCTTTATTATGCAGTATGTCGCTTTTATTACTTCCATATCAAAATACCGTATAAAGCTAATTTCTCCCACACTAATAAATCATACATATTTTAGCGGATTTGCGACATGACAACTTACTTGGAAGGATCTTTCTCAATCTGTCGGTGTACTAAAGTAGGGGTACCTTAGTATCCCGAACTTGTGCACGGGCAGTTGCAGCGTCCCGCGGCAAGGCTAGCCAGGCGACCGCCAAGACCTCTCATGGTTCCCTTGGAGCCATTCGAGAACCAAGTATACAAGTCAAAGAGACAAGACCCCGGCAAGAGGAGCTTGCCGGGAAGGCCACTCAAGGCACCAAACCACTCGAGGCGCAAGGCCCTGGCGAGAGGAGCTTGCCGGGAAGACCAAACAAGGCTTTTCAAGAGACTTGCTGCGACGCGCCATGCGTCCCGGCAAGGCCCGGTGAGCGACAAGCTCCCAGGCGCTACAAGATAGCGACCGCGGCAAGGCACTTGCCGTGGCAAACTTCCACTCAGTACCCGCGCTCCAGCGCATCCACCCACGTGTCGCTCTGGGACCCTTCCAGGCGCACGTGGCGGAAGGCTGTGCAGCCAGGGGTACACGGTGGCAAGCAGCGATGACAAGGCTACCGTCGTGGCGGTCGGTGGTGCCCCTGACGGCCACTTTTTGCACTGTTTGGGCGACGGCGACGGGCATTTAATGCCCTTGTCCCCCGCCGTCAGGGTTAGGTATAGAGCACTATACAAACACTGTTCCATCTACCACCCTTTTTACGTTTTCACCTTCGTCTATGTTGCCACCTGTCGGTGACCCCTTTGACCTATAAAAGGAGGCCCATGGGCAACGTAGAGGGGGTTCCGAACATCGATCATTCTCCACGCTCAGTCTTGCTAGCGGTTAGAGTGTACTGTTGCTCTCCTCGCTCCCAAGCCAAGAACTCAATAACAAACCAAAGCAGGAGTAGGGTTTTACGCATCCGTGCGGCCCGAACCTGGGTAAACTGCTCGTGTGCTCGCCTCGATCCGCTCTTTGTGCATCCTCCGTCCCCCCCCTTGCCGTACCGAAAAGGGGCTCCGGTCCCATAGGTGTTCGTGGGCGATCAGTTTCCCCGACATCTTTAGCGCGCCAGGTAGGGGGAGCGTCGAGGTTGTGTGAACCTGATCCGGCGTGCACGCGAGTGAAATCTTCAACATCTTCATCGACATGCCGCCGAAGAAGAAGGCTTCGGAGGCAGCAGGCCCGTCCGCGTCGATCCCGCCACCGCCGGAGCCGACGGCTGGTGAGGTAGACGCCGGCGGAAGGACAGACGTCGGCCAGGAAACTCACGGCGCCGCCAAGTCCAAGGACAAGACGGACGACCGGGCGCACTCCAAGGCCTCGGCGTCCGTGCATGCACCGCGCCCATCTCAGGAGGCGCGGGACCGGCAGCGACGCGGTACTCAAGGTACCATACGCTTGCTGGGCCAAGGTCAAGCTGGCGGATCTAGAGACGCTCAAGGCCAACATGCACATCAACATGCCGGCACGAGCAAGGCGCGGTCGCCAGGACGGGAAACTGCTCCTTCTAACGTAGTTAGAAGTCCGAGCATATCCCGCTCCTCGCACCGTTCACCGCCGTTCCCCGCCACTCCAGCAGAAGCTCTAGCACAAGCTCAACTGCTACTCGACTTCCCTCCAGCGGCAGACAAGGCCGATGACTGGAGGGCCACCATCCAGAGCCTCATCGCCTTCGCCAACGGCGACACCCCGCAGCAGCCGAGCGCGTCACGGCCGCGGCAAGTCAGCCAGGCGCAGGCCGATGGCGGCAAGACCGGTGGGGATGCAACTACCGTGCACTCCCCGCCCCGAAGGCCGAAATCGCCGACTCACCGGATCAACATCGACGACGACTCCACTGCGTCATCAGATCCGCGAACTCGCCGCGATCAGCGCCAAGTTCTCGACGATCGACAACAAGAGGACGCTCGAACCCGCATCGAGCGCCGAAGAGAAGCGCGGCGTCAATCCGACCAGCACGTTGGGCCTGCTGTTGACATGCACGCGCCGGGAGGACCAGGAGACTTGCTGTACGCGGTAGGTTGCCCTGCATTCACCCGTGAGCTGCGGCAAGTCCAGTGGCCCAGCATGAAGAACTTCAAGCCCGACGTACCGGAGAAGTACGACGGCAAGACACATCCGTCGGAGTTCCTCAGCATCTACACCATCGCGGTGCAGGCTGCTGGTGGACGAGACGAGAAGATACTCGCCAATTACTTCCCGCTGGTGCTCAAGCCAAACGTCAGATCCTGGCTCATGCACTTGCCGGATAACTCCATTTCTTCTTGGGCCGACCTGTGTCATCAGTTTGTCGGCGCCTTCACAGGCGGCCACAAGCCTCATGGCCAGGAGAGCGACCTTCACCTGCTCGCCCAGAAGGAAGGAGAGCCCCTGCGCAAATACATCCAGAGGTTCAGCCGCGTGCAACACAACATCCCAGACGTCCACCCTGCCGCGGTTATTGGCGCGTTCCACCAAAACGTGTGTAACCGCAGGATGAGGGAGGAGATGGCGATGTGCAAGATCAGGGACGTTGATACGTCCAAAACGTATCTATAATTTCTGCTTGCTCCATGCCTCTTTTGGGTGATATTGCTATGATATTTATACACTTCCATACACTTTTGATCATATTTGGACTAACCTATTAACTCAGTGCACCCCAGTGCCAGTTTCTGTTTTCGGCTGTTTTTGTATTTCAGGTTTTCACGTTACGAGAACTGCCAGGAAAAATCCAGAAAAATTATATAAAAAATCAGCGTTCCAGAACCTACCATGCGCCCGAAGGACAGCCGGGGGGG
>LR738710.1:899169938-899244775 GCA_902687465.1 Secale cereale | reverse complement strand
CCGCGCCGGGGGGGGGGGCGCCAGGGCCCCCCGACGCTCCTCCGATGCCCCCCTTTGGCATATATTTAAAGCATCTCCCGAAACCCTCGAAACAGGAACTCTTTTCGCGATCCCATCTTTGTTCCGCCGCCGCCGCCGCTTCCAAGATCGGGAGCACCAGGAGAACTCTTCCCGGCACCCTGCCGGAGGGGAGGATCACCACCGGGAGCTTCTCCACCACCATGGACGCCTCCCGGATGAGTTGTGAGTAGTCTCCCTTGGACCATGAGTCCATGACCAGTAGCTATGTGATGTTCTCCTCCCGTTCTTGTGCTTCACTAATTAGTCCTCGTGAGCTGCCCTACATGATCGAGGCACATATGTAATCCTTATGCTGTTGCTATGATGAGTTTGCTGGGATCCGATGGATTATGAGATTATGTTCAGATTGTGTTTGAGTAATATATTTGATTCACCTCTTTTATGTTTATGTTCGTAAGTAATTCTTGCATGTTCTCCGTTGTTATTTATTGCTTTGGCCAAGTAGTAGGTAGTGACTCCAAGAGGGAATGTTATGCTCGATTGTGGGTTCATGCCCCTCGATGACTAGTTTGAGTGACAGAAACATGAGTCTAGGGGATGTGCTGTTGCCACAAGGGGGAAAACAACGGTGCTTGTGCCCGCGGGTGCAAGGATTGTTTACTTTACGCAAAGTTCTTTTAATGCAGTTGTCTGTTGCATTGAGTTTACACTATGGGTGGGGCTCGCAACTTAATACCACCGAGATGTTCTGGATAGATATCTCAAGGTGGATGATTAGTAGTAGATATTGATGGATTTCGGTCTACTTACTTTGGTGTACCTCCCATGCTTTGAACCTCAACCTTTCTTGCAATGTAGTCAGCATTGGTTTACGCACATGGTCATGTCAATTGCCCAGCTGTAATTCGTTTACCTCACATAGCTGTTTTATCGTCTTTTGGGAGAGAGACATCACTAGTGAACATCATGAGACTCCGGTCCATATTACCATCATTGATCACATCCGCTATTTACTTTTCCGCTATTTACTTACTATTGCAATTATACCTATCACTATTATCACTTGCGTTTAATCCTTTGTAAACTACAAGGCCGGAGGGATTGACAACCTCTCTGTACTCGTTGGGAGCAAAGTTATTTGTATCTGTGTGCAGGCCCATGTTGATTGCTAATATCCGGCGCCGTTAGCAGTTGACACCTTCTTGTTGAAACTGGGAGTCTCTGGGAAATCGATCCTTGGTAATACCAAGGGAAAACTTCTGCTACACTGCATCTCAAACCTTCCACTTGGGGTAACCAACGAGGGGTGAGAAGCCACCTAGCAAAGCAATTTCTGGCGCTGTTGTCGGGGACTCCACTCTTCAGGATAGGGGAGTTGCACGCTATCTTTTACCTTTGCTTTTAGTCTTGTTAGTTTACCTTTCAGTTTTCTTTATGTCCTTTCACTAGTTATGCTTATGGACAACCTTGCTATTGGATCGTTGCTTGTGGGAAGACGCCCCACACCTGTGGTGGTTGCTCCTCCCCCTACTGAAATTGTGCCCTATAAAATACCAGCTGGTATTATCGATTATGTTTTGGCTAATCGTTATGCAGGAGACAGACATCCCGGTGAACACTTGCTATATCTGTCACAATTATGTTCATTATTTAAGCTTGCAGGTGTATCAAGGGAGTTTGTCATGAGGACATTGTTCGCCGTATCACTTATAGATAAAGCTTCAAATTGGTATAAGCTTCTCGATAACTCGCACTTGCTTGATTGGCAAGAGCTTATGTCTCTCTTTTATACTAAGTTTTATCCTCTTCATGTGCTTATGTGGAGAGTAAGAGTACCTTTTTGCATGTGGATCATGGTAACAATGCTTTATGTGATGCTTATATTGTTGAGTTTATTCGTGACCCCACTAACAATTATTATGAGAAGGGAACATACGCTTATAGATATTTCAATAATATCAAGTTCTCTCTCTTTATGTTGAAGGTTTTGAAGCTGCACTTGTTTTGTCTTCCTATGCTTATTGCTTTGTGCTTCAATGAATTATTCTATTGCAATATTCCTATGCATAGGAAGCATGTTAGGCTTAAATGTGTTTGGTATTTGCTTCTTGATGCTCTCTTTTGCTCTTCAATTCTTATTCCTACAAGAGCATCATTAAAGTCTTATGCCTAGCTTAAAGGCATAAAAGAAAGCGCTTTTGGGAGGCAGCCCAATGAATAAATTTATTTTGCTTTTGTTGTGTCTTGATGTTTTTTACTATTGTAGCATCATCATTGTATCTTTGATTTTCATATTTGTGCCAAGTATAGCCTCTGATTGCTAGAAAGTTCAAAAGTTGTGAGGTGCTGTCCAGGAAACAGATTCTGTCCTTGGATAGAAAAATTCGTATAAAATCACCAGATCATCTTTTTGGTCTGAATTTTTTCTACAGCGTTCTCTATATAATTGTCTTTCGTGCGTATGTTCTGAGTTTTTTGATTTGAGTTGCAGAAGTGCCCCGAACAAATCAATTACTACCTACTATTCTGTTTTTCACAGATTCTGTCCTGTTTTGCTTTTCCTTCATTTTGCAAACCAAGAGCTTGCTTTTTCTTTGCAAAAACCTTTTGGCAATCTTGAGAAACAGTAGACCTTCAAGAATATCTTTATTTCCAGCAAGGTATAATTATTTTATTATGGGTACTAACCTCGCTAATAAGATTATGATGAGTTATGTATGAAGGGAGTTTTCAAGTGTGCGAGGGAAGATGATAAAAGAGATTCAGGAGTGTCAAGCGCTCAAGCTTGGGGATGCCCCCGTGCACCCCCAAGAAATATTCAAGGAGACTCAAGCGTCTAAGCTTGGGGATGCCCCCGTGCATCCCCTTCTCCATCAACGTTATCAGTTCGTCTTTCGTTCCACTATATTTTAATCACTTCATGTGTTATGTGCTATGCTTGGAGCGTCTTGCTTTTAGTTTCCTTTTTAGTTTTTCATAACGAGTCGGAACTCAGCGTTCTTTATGTGGGAGAGAAACACGCTCCACTTCTACCTAGAACATAACATAGAATTTTCATGTCTATCTTTGCTGTGTGTGTTCTTCGTCTTTTAATAGCTACTATCATGCTCTGCTCTTAGTATTCATGCTTATCTTTTTAAAGAGCTTTTGTTTAGTTGGTTGCTTGAACTCTCTTTAATTATCATGCTTATCTTATTAAGAGAGTTTGCTTCCGTTGCATTGGTTAATATGTCTATGATAAAGATGTTACGTGCATAATGGCGCTTAGTAGTTCAGGTTTTCTTATGGTTAGTCTCAAATAGCTGGAGGGTTCCCAATGTGTTATTGGAGTACCAACATGATTTGATTGCCAATGATGTGGTATGATTTAGTAATATCTTCCCTCAAGAATTTATTTTGATTGACTTGGCGTATGCTCACGCATATTTAAGACTGTAAAGAAAGTCTGTCAAGCCTTGATGATCTTTTATTTCTGAGTAGCGATATAACTTCCATGCCTGATTCAATGTTGCTTTGTCGCTCTGCATAATTATGACCATCATTGCTCTCTTAGTTGGTCGCTCCCAGTCTTTTGCTAACCTCCACCTGTACTAAGCGGACTGACTGCTTGTGCATCCACATCCTTTTAAACCAGTTATGCCATATGGGTCCACCATACCTACCTATATGTGGTATTTCACCGCCACTCCAAGTAAATTTACATGTGCTACCTTTAAAACCTTCAGTTGCAATACATAGCTCATGGGGAAGTAGCTTAAAAACTATTGTGGTAAAGAATATGTTGCTTATGTATCTTATTTTCTTATAAGTTGCTTGCTGAGCGGTAACCATGTTTCTGGGGACGTCATCAACTGTTACACTTTTGTTGAATATCATGTGAGTTGCTATGCATGCTCGTCTTGTCTAAAGTAAGGGTGATTTGCCATGAGTTGAATGGTTTGAGTATGCATATTGTTAGAGAAGAACATTGGGCCGCCAACCAAAGCCATGTATCATGGTGGAAGTTTTAGCTTGGACATTAATCCTCAATCTCTTATGAGAATATGCTTAAGCATTTAAGAGGAGTCCATTATCTTTTCTATGTTGTCCCGGTATGGATGCCCTCAAGTTGAGATCTATCAAAAACGAGAAATCAAATGCGATCTATCTCCTTGGACCTTTGTACAGGTGACATAGAGGTACCCCTTTGTGACACTTGGTTGAAACATATGTAATGCAATGACAATCCATGGAAATCCGAGCTAATTAGGACAAGGTGCGAGCACTATTGGTATTCGATGCATGAGGCTTGCAACTTATAGGATGTCTTATGCATAGCACATATGAAGTACTACTACCGTTGACAAAATTGTTTCTATGTTTTCAAAATAAAAAGCTCTAGCACATGAGTAATCCCTGCTTCCCTCTGCGAAGGGCCATTCTTTTACTTTTATGTTGACTCTCCACCTTCTTTTAAAAGCACCAACTACTGAGAGCATGATTGTCATTCTGAGTGTAATGTGCATTGTCCCAAAGTAGCATTGTCTTTTGCATGATTGTGATATCGTTTATTCTGAAATCATTGTATCTAGTCATCACTTAAACCTTGAAGGTGCCCCTGCATTTATGCTTCACTAAAGGGGGCAAGCTAGATATCACTTTATCATATTTGCACATCATATTCATTACAAATCTTTTTGATGTTTCAGTATCATATTGTAAAACTTTCAGTTCTTTGTGATTTTCTCATGAGGCAACTTAATTACTACAGATTCATTGTCTCAGTAAGCTTTTGTCATATGACTATGAAAAAGTCGTATATGGTTAATAGCATGTCACCACAGAAATTATTCTTGTTATCATTTACCTACTCGAGGACGAGCAGGAATTAAGCTTGGGGATGTTGATACGTCCAAAACGTATCTATAATTTCTGCTTGCTCCATGCCTCTTTTGGGTGATATTGCTATGATATTTATACACTTCCATACACTTTTGATCATATTTGGACTAACCTATTAACTCAGTGCACCCCAGTGCCAGTTTCTGTTTTCGGCTGTTTTTGTATTTCAGGTTTTCACGTTACGAGAACTGCCAGGAAAAATCCAGAAAAATTATATAAAAAAGCAGCGTTCCAGAACCTACCGTGCGCCCGAAGGACAGCCGGGGGGGGCACCAGGGCTCCAGGCGCCCTGGCGGCGCCCCCCCTGGGCCGCGCCGGGGGGCGCCTGGGCCCCCCGAGGCTCCTCCGATGCCCCCCTTTGGCATATATTTAAAGCGTCTCCCGAAACCCTCGAAACAGGAACTCTTTTCGCGATCCCATCTCTGTTCCGCCGCCGCTGCCGCTTCCAAGATCGGGAGCACCAGGAGAACTCTTCCCGGCACCCTGCCGGAGGGGAGGATCACCACCGGGAGCTACAACAAAAACAACCAGTAGACACGCCCAATTTCATACCTAGCGACGTGTTATTTCATCTCTACCCAACTATAGAGCCGTTTTAGTAAAGCGTCCTTGGAGCGTCTCCCCACGGACCGTCTCAAACAGATAGACACGCTTGCCAAGCGTGTCTTAAATGGAATGAGACGTTTTCTTGAGATGTTCAAAATCGTGTCTACACGTAGAGACGTTGTCTTAGGCATGCTCAAAAATCGTATCTACACGTAGAGACGTTAGGTTAGGCATGCTCATATTACGTCTCTACTCATAGACACATTTCATTCACCTTTTATACTCGTCTCTAAATGTCCATTAGAATATTTATACAAATGGAATATTTTACTTCAAATATTATTTGATTAATTTTGATTTTGTCTCATCGTTTCAAATGTAGTTATTTTTAGTGTCATGGTTGCACATGCAAATTGGTCAAATAATATTGTGATATGAAGGCATCATTCCACTTCATATATTGCATTTTCAAACATTGGCAACCTTAATAACAACATCCAATGCATTAATTAGCACGAACAATGTCTCCACTTAAAGTACGTGGAGTTCACAGCTGAATAATATCAAACATTCATATGAAACATGCTATGATGAAAATAAATAAGAAAATATCCTATAGACAGGAACTATTTTTCTCTATGAAGCTAAAATATGTACATAATCCAGAATATTTGTTCATTCAAAGATAGATTCATCAACTGCTCCTGACTCCTCCAGTGCACTCCCTTTTCAAATCCTCAACTACCCAGCCACTCCTAGCTCCTGTAATGCACTCACTTTTCAAATCCTCGCCGCCCTAAGAAGGAGAATGAACACCATTTACATGAACAATAGTTTATAGATAACTGCAAGATAAGAGATCTTTGATGAAATTATAAGAAATGTATCATACCAATGCTTTGTGGTTGTGCTGGAGGAGTTGGCTTAACTATTTTTACCTAAAAAACAGAAAGATTTTGGATAAGTAACATATCACACATGTGCAGATTGGAGCATACACAATGCTTGAATGAAAACATACTTACATGTGAGCGAGGCCAAGCAATAACAGAACCCATAGCATCCCTTACTGTTTGGAGTTTTTCATATGGTCTAACTAGTTTCTCATCTCCAAGATATGTACAACCACGAATCAGAACTGCAACGTATTGCACTCCAAGCACGTTTCCTCCAACCACATATGTTTTCTCTTTACTAACTAAAGTTCCTTTGGCCACGAATTTGTCTTTGTTTCTCAAGTTCATTGAATACAACACGACTTCAACTTTATCCTATTTTTCAAGAAATGAAACATTTGTTATTGATGAACCTGAGAAGATTTCGTTTTAAACAAATAAGAACAATTTCACAAATATTTGACCAACTATCTATTATACAATCATTGTCATTTGGATATGTAGCCTATATGTACCTGCTTAGTGACTTGGTGATGACCACATGGCTTGGTTGCATTGCTATTTTGAGCATGAGCATTCTGCAATTAAATAGGAATACACGTGAAGGGAGACACATGATCAACTACAATCAAGAATGATAGTTTTGAAAGAGTTACGATACATGCACCAAGGAGCCTTATTCTATACGTAATTTCAGTCTGCACATTTTGCTATCAAATTAGATTAAGGTCTTACTAGAAAATTATTTATTGTGAAAACTAAGCATGAATGCAGTATGCAAACAAAAGAAGTTCACATCATGTAAATTTATACACTGAAAACAGAATTCAACTAATATTCAAGGGCTAGATGTTCCTCAAAATCAATACAGGGTTATCACCAAAAAAACATGTATGCAAGATTGGTGTTCTATTAGTACTCGTGTATCAGTTCAAAAGTGATTAATTAGTTTATTTGAATAGGAGATCTCTTGGAGCAACGATGATATATGTGTGTCTGACTAACTTTTGATCTACTTGGTTGAATCTGACTTGTGATCTACTAGTCGTGTCACGACAGTATTTGAAACGAGCTTGTCTAAATGGGATTGGTGTTTCGTAATAATGTCATTTACCTTGCACTTAAATACAAAATTAGACAACCTTTTGTACAATCATTGCCATTTAGATATGTAGCATATGTTTACCTGCTTAGTGACTTGGTGAAGTCGTAAACTTGGTTCAGGACCACCTTGCTGCATGGCAAGATTATTTTCAGCATGGGCATTCTGCAATTTAATAGGAAAATGTGTCATCGTCATCATTGATAAAAAGCAGGATAAGTCCTTGCACGTTAGTTAAGATTACTATGAAGGTATATACAAAGCCAATCAGGTTATAGTTTCTAACCAAAAGTTTAATATTTCATAAAAAATTAACATGATTGTAAGATAGCTTTCCAATATTTGACTAGTATAAGGGTTCGACCAATACAAAAATTACTGGAAGGAGATAATTAGTAACTGAGTGTAGGTTAGTTGACACACCTTAGTGATCACATGTACATGTGGTAAAGGTGCACTGCCACAGCCCTCTTTTGATTTGGTTTGTTGCGGTTCCTATTAAAGCAATAGTTGTAAGACATTAGAATGGACCTGCATTAAATAATACATGAAAAGCCCATTACATTACCTGCATGGTAGTTCGTGGCTCCTGCACATCATTATTTGATTGTTTAATGACATTATAGGATTCACATTGGAGATGGTTATCTCTTTGAGGTAGAGTGACCTGCAATAAAATTATAGTAATAGAACATCAGTATTCATTAATTTCATCATTGCACATATATAACTGGGTTTCGTATGCTAACTTCATAATTTTCTGTTGGAGAATCCACTTCATTTCTCAAACTCTCTCCAAGAAACTTTTTGGCAAGGAATGCAACAATCATAGCCATATGGCCTCTAACGTCCCCTACATCACCTTTGACGTCCTTTACATCACCCTTGACGTCATTTACATCATCTTTGACATCCTTTACATCATCTTTGACATCTTCTACATTATCTTTGACCATGCCTACTTCAAACTGAAGATTGTCTTGATCAGACTTCCCAACAAAATTTATTCCCTGAGAAACATTTACTCCGCTCCAATACTTTTCATCATAGTAACCTCGAAGTTTTGCCTTTTCAGCAAGTGCACCTTTAAAGGCTTCACTGTAATCGTGAGTGGAAAGGCTACCATTGTGATCCATTTTCCTTTTTTTTAACTCCTCATTAGTTGCATCCTATTGAATAGGACTAATTATTAATTTCTTATTATAACATAGAATAGATTGTATGTTGGACTGTAGGCATAATACGTAGAATGTACCATTATTGTCTTCACATTGTCGCTTGTGTAATTGCCATCTTTTTTCTTATGAGCTTCATCCCAAAGGTCAATCTTGTGGATCGGTGCTTTCCTTTTGATTTCCTATCCATCAAAGTACGTTAGGTCGAGTAATAGTTATTTTGAAGAAAATTGATTCGTCATATAATAAAAATTATAACAAGGATAGTTGTCACCATCTCTTTTTGTAGCCTGGCATGGCTTTTTCTCCCAGTTGTGTGTGGGCTCTTTTGTTGCTTTGCACACTCTGTGTTTTTCTCGCATAACTTCTGCAAACAAATTAGATGCAGCCACATAATGTTAGCGAACTAATTTTGGAATCTAGTTTGATCATGAGAGGATGAGATAATAACCATGTGTGAATCCTGACACCACATTCCAACTAGAGTCTCCCATTGATGCTCATTAACACCTGTTGGAACATTACTAATAATTTCCTGGAGAGACTTCCCTTTGCGTTTGAAATATTTTTGCTTCAAGCGAGATTTGTAGGCTCTCCATCTTTTGCAAACAGTCATTAGGATCCAGTCTCGTGTAAGCTGCTTTGTCTCAGATGGATAGACAAATTTCTCCTTCAACAAAGTAAATTTAATTGTTTACATGTGAAACAATAATAAAGATGTATGTGATGATATGTAAAAAAATGTGTGTGATAATGTTGCTTAAAATTACCTCTACATCCATGATCATGTTGTTCTTTCTCTGGACAAATAGTTCATTGTCCCATCTTGGAATGTTTAGTGGTGCAAATGTGGAGTTCTCTGCAAGGTCACTAAGATAGCTGCTAAGAATGGAACCAGACCTTTCATTCGGAACACCTTTTTCATTAGTCTCCACAATTATCTTTCCTCCAGCTACCTGAGATAAATTCTTCAGCCGAAATTCCCCTACAATCTGGCGTGTCTCTCCATTTGGCCCTGCAAGCATGAATATCCCAACACATGTGAAACCAGTCGTAATAAAAACCTCATTTTGAAGAAGTTTAGTCATCAGGACTTACAAATTATCTTGATTTGGCTAGTAGATTCATGAGATCTTCCTGGTACTATATTATCAATCTCCGAAGGACCTTGCAGACTTTCTTCACCAAGCTGCACATGTTCTGGATCATGCATTGTAAGGTCCAAGTCCCGTAGTCGTCTTGGCATCCTTGCCATTGTTAATCTGCCAAAGTAACATAAACTACATATCAACCAAAAGTTCAGTACGGCATGGCATGTACAGAGAGAAAATGCCTCATTCTATAGCAATTCACATGATCGAAATGACCGGTCATCAAATAGCACATACGAAACTAGTTTCATATGTTTGATTGACTTCTTCTCACAGCTTATGAATCCAACAATGACATACTCATGTCCCATTTTCGGTTGATTAAAATTTTCCAACAGTCATAATTTTATACGTTTAGTAATCTTAATGAGCGAGAATTTGAAGAATTGATTATGCCCATCAATCAGAAATGATGCCCACATTTGTCTACATAGACTACATAATCTTCTACATTCATTATACCGGCATATAACAGTCACCAGTTTAGTGATTTCACTAGTACAGACTACACAAAAACAAGTGCTCACCCAAACAGTTTGCAAAAAAAAAATTGGGATGCGACAATTTCCAAATGGTTCTGTCAACATAGCTTTTGAATATTTTGTGCTACTAGTAACTATGCGTGATGTGACTTAATGAGTATTACTAGTTACTCTGCTCCTACCATGGAGCAGAGCTCCTGCAGTTTGCACAACCGGACAGCAAACCTCCCTTTCAGCATTTTTCTAAAACTGGTTCGCCCTCTAGGTATGAGTCTTCTCTGTCAGTTGCTCTATGGACTCAGGATCGGTCGTTATTAACGTGGATGTTGCACTGTTCTCGAGCTCTCGAAGGATGGGGATCGGCGTCGTGTTCTGGAACCACAACGGAGAATGCTTGTTGGTCTGTAACAAGCAGTCTGAAGGGATCATGACGCCTGAACTTGCTGAGGCATTGGCTTGCCCGTCAGGGGCAGATCCACCACAGGACATGGGTGTACAGATGTACACCCAAAAATTTCTGTAAAAAAATTGTATATATTGGATATGACCAAAAAATAGTACAACGCACATGCTTGAGAGCCTAAGCAGCAGCCCACCCGTGGCCAACTGGCCAATAGCCCACTAGGCACTAGGCAGTAGGCTCATCAGCGTCAACCAGCCACTTTGGTCAGAGCCCTCAAGCACAATCTCAATCTTCAGGCCTAAAATGTTAATTCCATCCAAAGTTCCAAACTCAATTTGCATTCCTTGACATGTATGTGTAGCTTATGTTCAGATTTGGGAAATATAGCTCTGTACATGCTACTTTACTCATCTGTTTCATTAATACAAAATAACAAATGAACTTCTGAAGGCTAACACTAGGCTGGAACGAAAAAAAAACGATGTTTGGGTGAAAAAAAATATTTTAACACCTCTCTGTGTACTGGTGTTGCTATCTGAATAAAGTGGTGTTACTCTCAAAAACTGGACAACAAACCTTTACACCGAATAATCCACAAGAAATAAAACTATGCCTTGAGTTTGAGATCTAAGAATTTCAGTAATTTCAGTACCAAGACCTAAGAGAGTACTCCCTCTGTAAACTAATATAAGAGCGTTTAGATCACTATTTTAGTATTCTAAACGCTCTTACATTAATTTACGGAGGGAGTACAACACAATTGTAGGACGGATACGAACCTGGGGCGCAGCTACACTAAGGCAGGATGGCTGTACCAACGTGCTTGCTCTGCTTAAACCGCCTGTAAGTTGAAGACTAAATTGCTCGTTGCAGAAGACTTCCTCCGACCTTCCGCCCCAATCGCCGCCGTTGGCCCCAACACACACGCCGGCCGGTCTCTGTCCCCAACCTCGACGGCCTCCAATCGCCCGCCCGCCCGTCGAGTCTCCGTCAGACTGCCCACCAAGCCAATCGATCTTTGTTCATCTGATTCAGCCGATGCACATCAGTGGGAAACAGGTTGGAAGGATCCCATTAGATGGATTGGGATGGATTAGGAGGTGGAAGAAGAGGAGAAGTGGAGAGATGGCGGCGTGGGTGAGGAGAAGAGGAGAGAGGGCGTAGTGGCGGAGTGATTGACGGGGATATTATTTTTTTTCCAATAATAAGAGCGCGCGCTATTTCCTGGCGGCAAATGGTAAATAGTTGCCCCAAATGCCAAAATGATTTCCTCCAAAAAAATTGAGGGGAAAATGATTTCCTTCAAATGAAATAAGGGAAACTAAGTCTGTATCATTTGAAAAAAGCCTATTTATTTCTGTTATACATAAACAACTAAAAAATGGGCCATGTCACGTGCTCTATTTTTATTGTTATTAGCATACATTGCGAAATGTTTTCTCCTAGAAAAGGTAGAATTCCATTGTATTATAATGTACTCCCTCTGTTCCTAAATACTCCATCCGTCCCAAAATACTTGTCGGAGAAATGGATAAAAATGAATGTATTTAGAACTAAGATATGTATAGATACATCCATTCCTTCGACAAGTATTTCCGGACGGATGGAGTATAAGTCTTTGGAGAGATATCACTATGGACCACATACGGAGCAAAATGAGTGAATCTACAATCTAAAATGCATCTATATACATTCGTATGAGGTTCATAGTGAAATCTCTACAAAGAATTATATTTAGGAACGGAGGGAGTATAATGCATTTTTGCGTCTAAGGGCATCTTCAATGCTGACCCTCAAACCGTCCGCATACCTCTAGATTGCGCGTTCCGGATGTTTTTTAGCGTCCAACATGGTGTTGTATCGGTCCGCTCGGCGGTCCGGACACACTTCTTCCCCAAAACCGCAGACAAAGTGTGTGTGTGGGGGGGGGGGGGTTGCGCGCGTCCGGACCGCTGGCACGTCCGCTTCTGACTACCTGGCCGACCCAAATCCCACCTGCCTCTCCCGCGCTTTCCATCGAACGCCCACGCAGCTTGCGGCACCGCATTCATGTCGGTCCATAGCATGCATCTGCTCGCATTTATGCCAGTGATTTGACCGAATGGGAGGGCGGCACTGACCGACATGAGCACTCGGGCACAGCCGCTTCAATGCGGACGCCACGCACTGAGAAACCAACTCCGTCCACTGCGCCACATTGTAGTAGGCTGACTGCCACTTCGCCTGGCCTGGTCATGGCTATTTAAACCGTGCGCAAGCGATACATAGAGCCGCACTCCCCCTCCCCGAACACCGTCCCCTCCTCCTCCCTGTCACCATCCCCGAGCCCAGTGGCGATGTGACATTCTTGTTCTCCACGCCGGCAGGCAGAAGCGGTGGAAGTCCCTTGTCTGTCGGATCATGGCGTCGTCGTCCTCGCTCTCTGGGCCCATCCGCATCCAGGGCGGCGGGCTCCTCCGGCCACGACGAGGACCAGTAGTCGCAGCAACGGCCCCATCTTCTCGTGGAGGCCCCGCATGAAGGAGGAGCCGCCGTCCTCGACGCGTGTCCACGTGAAATGGGAGTCAACATCCCTCCAATGCCTCTGCCACGTGAAGGATGAGCCTGCATTGACAGACCCTCATCGCTGCCACGCCGCAATCTCCGCCCGATAAAGGAGGAGCTTCCACCCGTGATCATGAAGGAGCATGGTGCATCCTCCACTACCTTGGAGGAGGTGGTTACGGCGGTGCATCGAGCTCGAGGGCCATCATATTTGAGGAGGAGCGCGTGGCGAGGCAACATGAGCGGTACGGCTGGCGCAATGCTGCTCCCCGCTTTGCGTTCGTCAAGAGCGATGTGCCGCCGGAATGGGTCCCCAACGACCTGGACCTCGCTGCCGCGTGGGTGCTCGACCGCTCTGTTACGACTGCTAGACAGCCGCCAGGCGCCACCGCCGCCTTGACGGCAAGCTCGCCAAGATCGGCAAAGAGTGTTCACTTAATTAGTGACTGCTCTGTCAACGCCGATAGGGACAAGGGCGCCAGCAGGGCTTCATCGACATTGTAGGTAATGGCCAAGGCGGCCCTCCGCACCGCGCAGCAGGAGGCGGAGCATGGTTGTCCTTGTGTCAAAATTTCATAATCCATATGGATATTTATTTGGGTTCAATTTTTTTGCCAATAGGCGGTGAATTGGTTTTTTCAATTTTATTTTTTATTCAGTTTAGCCAAAACCATTGAAAATTTCCCACAATAATAATCATATGGTTGTCTGTGTAAAAAATTCATTATTTTCTGGACACTTTGTTTTCCGGTTCAAGTTTTAGGCCAAATTTTGGCTGAAAATAAAGAATGGATGATTTTCTCAAACTTTGACTCTAAATTTGATGAAAATTTGACAGAATAGTAGCCATCATATGGTTGTCCTTGTGTCAAAATTTCATCAAACTCTGGACACTTTATTTTCGGTTCTAAATTTGGTAGTTGGTACTGAAATGGTAGCAAAATGCTGCCAAATTTGGTAATGCTGGACACACCATTTGGATCCCAGCAAGGTAAAAGAAATCTACAATCCGAACAAAATGACTCGGTCCATGAATATCACAGAATCCAAATGTCATACTTAATTTCCAGAACAGAAATTCTACAGACTTGCAATTCACAACCAAGTACACTTGGGCTCTCCTCTGAATTAGTACAAAAAAAAAATACAACCACAAACTATAATAAAACATTCTGACTTTGTGCTTGTAGACCGTTACCAAGACCATAACTAAAATTGTAGTTGCATACAAAGAACCACACCAAGAAAGAGCTTCCACCATACTTCAGCCTGAACCAAAAGCACAATGCTCTAATCTGTTTCATCCGACGATTCGTCAACACCCATGTCAAAAAGATCACGAGGCCTGACTTCCACTACTACATTCCATAGTTCAGCTTTTGGGTCTTGAACGTAGAAAACCTGTTGCACTTGGGAGGAAAATACAAAAGGATCATCTGCTAGCTCATCTCCTGTGTGTATTTTCCGAGACTTGTTCAGAAGAGTGAACCCAGTTGCAGGAGGCAGGAGATGTGGTTGGGCGCCGAAGGCTGTGGCCTGTGGAGATTGGCAGGGGCGCCGGGGTGGAGGAGGAGCCAGCCCGGCTGCGGCATAGACGGGCGTCTCACGACGTGGCTACGGATAAGGTTTTTTCTTCTTTTTTTTGAGGGGTGGCGGCGGGTAAGGGCAAACCCTATTTGACGCTCGTTGGCGTCAGAATGCTGTGCTTTCGCTGAGGGAGCCTCTGGTTGGGCCGGCCCATGTACGGGATTAGCGTTTGTTGTTCGATGCGTTCGCTGCTGCTTCCTTCTCTATTCCTTGCGGGGTTTTTTCCGGTTTTCTTCTACGTTTTTTTTTCTTCCAGTGTTTTCACTGTGTTAGTTGGTTTTCAGATGTTTTCTTCCTATTTTTTATTTTTCCTTTTTTGCTTCCTTTTTTCTTTTATGTTCCTTTTTATTTTATCTTTCTGTTTTTCTTCTCTTTATTGCGCATTATATAAAAAGTTCACCACGCATTACAAAAATCTTCATCATATTAAGAAAATGTTCATTGTATATTATGAAATAGTGCACCTTTCATTCTAAAATTGTTCATCGCGTATTAAAAAATGTTCATAGTATATTATGAAAGTGTTCAATGTATATTAGAAAAAATTCATTGTGTATTTAAAATTTGTTCATCACATATAAAAAAATTGTTCAACATATACTACAAAATGTTCAGTTGTGTATTTGAACATTTCTCTAGTGTTTGTTTTAAAAAAAGTTCTCTGTATTTTAAAATTTGTTTAACGCATATTATAGAAATATTTATTTTAGAAAATAACATAATTTGCGCTGTCTTTTGTACTTTAAGAGAGGCGCTGCATTTTTACCGTTGTAGGTAGCTAGCTCGGCTGGTTGGCTCGCTTGGATCCAGAATGAGGTCGGGAGTTCGATCCCAACTTGGGTGCGCTTCATTTTTGAATTTTTGCTCGACACCTGCTTATTGGGCCGGCCCGTTTGCGCCAGCGTCGATCGGACGCTCACGGGCGGCATATAGGAGCTCTCGCGGGTAAGGTGAAAGAGGGCGCGCGCTGAGTTCGGTACGTGGGCTCTTTTTAATGCATAGATGGGCCCGGTAATTTCCATTTTCTGTAAAAAAAATACTTGGGTTTATTATTTATTTGTTAAACTCTTTTATGTATCCAAAAAACGTCTCAAAAAACGTCTGTACCTATTTACACATATAAAAATAATAAATGGGTATACTCTAAAAAAAAGATTTGTGACGGTACTTATATCGTCTCAAAAAGCGTGTCTATATACTAGATGCTTTCTAGTATAGGGACGAATATAAAAACGTCTTAGAAAAAGCGTGCCTACTGACATGATTTGTTGTAGATCTCCACCACCATGGACGCCTCCCGGATGAGTTGTGAGTAGTCTCCCTTGTACCATGAGTCCATGACCAGTAGCTATGTGATGTTCTCCTCCCGTTCTTGTGCTTCACTAATTAGTCCTCGTGAGCTGCCCTACATGATCGAGGCACATATGTAATCCTTATGCTGTTGCTATGATGAGTTTGCTGGGATCCGATGGATTATGAGATTATGTTCAGATTGTGTTTGAGTAATATATTTGATTCACCTCTTTTATGTTTATGTTCGTAAGTAATTCTTGCATGTTCTCCGTTGTTATTTATTGCTTTGGCCAAGTAGTAGGTAGTGACTCCAAGAGGGAACGTTATGCTCGATTGTGGGTTCATGCCCCTCGATGACTAGTTTGAGTGACAGAAACATGAGTCTAGGGGATGTGCTGTTGCCACAAGGGGGAAAACAACGGTGCTTGTGCCCGTGGGTGCAAGGATTGTTTACTTTACGCAAAGTTCTTTTAATGCAGTTGTCTGTTGCATTGAGTTTACACTATGGGTGGGGCTCGCAGCTTAATACCAGCGAGATGTTCTGGATAGATATCTCAAGGTGGATGATTAGTAGTAGATATTGATGGATTTCGGTCTACTTACTTTGGCGTACCGCCCATGCTTTGAACCTCAACCTTTCTTGCAATGTAGTCAGCATTGGTTTGCGCACATGGTCCTGTCAATTGCCCAGCTGTAATTCGTTTACCTCACATAGCTGTTTTATCGTCTTTTGGGAGAGAGACATCACTAGTGAACATCATGAGACTCCGGTCCATATTACCATCATTGATCACATCCGCTATTTACTTTTCCGCTATTTACTTACTATTGTAATTATACCTATCACTATTATCACTTGCGTTTGATCCTTTGTAAACTACAAGGCCGGAGGGATTGACAACCTCTCTGTACTCGTTGGGAGCAAAGTTATTTGTATCTGTGTGCAGGTCCACGTTGATTGCTAATATCCGGCGCCGTTAGCAGTTGACACCTTCTTGTTGAAACTGGGAGTCTCTGGGAAATCGATCCTTGGTAATACCAAGGGAAAACTTCTGCTACACTGCATCTCAAACCTTCCACTTGGGGTAACCAACGAGGGGTGAGAAGCCACCTAGCAGACGTCAGTGAGCTGTACGCCCTGGCCGACAAGTGTGCACGTGCTGAAGAGGGGAGGAAACTCCCCGCAGAGGATACAGGAGCAGGGGGATCAGACAGCGAGGATGCCGCCCCGGCAAAGAAGAACCGGCGGCGGAACAATAGGAAGAAGAAGAACAAGGAAGTGCTAGTCGTTGAGCAGTCCGGCAAGGAGGCCGGCGCCAAGAAAGCCCAAGTTGGTAGCTCCGGCAAGGAGACTGCCGCATGCACCAACTGTCAGGCTGTGGCAGCCGCCGACAAGCAGGACGGCACCGAAAAGCAGTATTACAAGATCCACCGCACCAAGGGCCACGACCTCCAGAAATGCAAGAGGGTTGAGTACCTCGTCGAGCAGCAAAAAGCTGAGTACGAGCGACGCGACAAGGAGAAGGCCCAAGGAGGTGATGGGGGATCCGACAAGAAGCGGCCATTCAACGGCCGGGGAGGACGCCGCGGCAAGGCCAAGCAGCGACAAGGAGACAGACATCCCCGCGGCCGCGACGAGGACGAACACGACGACGACGACGAAGACATGGATGAAGGAGAGACCAGCGAGCAGGAGTTTCAGAAAGCAACAGAGGTTTTGTGCGTTGACGGCGGTGCTTCTTTGCATACTTCACACCGCCAACTCAAGCAGTGGGTGCGTGAAGTCAATGCGGCAGAACCACCTGTCGAATCGCGCAAACTCCTGAAGTGGTCCAGCACGCCTATCATCTTCGATATTGAGGACCACCCTGATCGCACGACTGCGGTCGGGTGCTTGCCGATGTTGGTTTCACCAACCATCCGCAACCTCAAGGTCACCAAGGTGTTAGTTGACGGCGGGGCCGGCTTGAACTTGATCTCCTCCGCTGTGGTCCGGAAACTCCAGATCCCCGACAGCGACCTCGAAGAAACCGGCACATTCCAAGGGATCAACCCGGGAAGGAGCAAACCGAAGGGGAAGATCACGTTGCCAGTAACGTTTGGCGGCGAGCTGAACTTCAGGACTGAGAGGATCACTTTTGACGTTGCCGATATCCCATTGCCTTACAATGGGATACTTGGCCGTCCAGGACTCGCCAAGTTTATGGCAGCCTCTCACTATGCCTACAATATGCTCAAGATGCCAGGCCCGATAAGCGTCATCTCTGTCCCTGGCGACAAGAAGGATGCCCTTATCTGTGCCGACAAGATTTATCGGGACGCAGCAGCCGCAACAGATAGCAAGACACTTGCCGCTGAAGCTCCCGGAGGGAAGAAGACGAAGTCCGGCAAGAGCTCTGGGGCCCACTCCGGCAAACGCACCTCTTCGGAGTGCTGCGCTGCCGTCGAGGACGCACCATCGAGCTCCACCGGCAAGTGTAAGAAGACGATGGCAGCTCCACCAGAGACAAAGAAGGTGTCCGCCAAAGAGGACGGCACTGGTGGTACTTTCACCATCAGTGCCACGCTTGACCCTAAATAGGAAAGCGCGCTCGTTGCTTTCCTGCGGGCGAACGTCGATGTGTTTGCATGGCAACCATCTGACATCCCCGGTGTTCCCAGGAAAGTGATTGAGCACAAGCTTGCCGTTTGTCCTCACGCGCGGCCCGTCAAGCAGAAGGTTAGAAAGCAAGCAGTGGAGCGCCAAGAGTTCATAGCAGAAGAAATCAAGAAACTGGAAGCAGCAGGCCTTGTCAGAGGTCTACTCCATCCCACGTGGTTGGCCAATCCTGTTGTCGCGCGCAAGGCAAACGGGAAGTGGAGGCTTTGTATCGACTTCACCGATGTGAATAAAGATTGTCCCAAAGATCCATTTCCCTTGCCGCGCATTGACCAGATTGTAGACTCCACGGCTGGATGTGAGTTGCTTTCGTTTCTTGATGCATACTCAGGATACCATCAGATTTTCATGGCTGAGGAAGATGAAGAGAAGACCGCATTCATTACTACATGTCGCACTTACTGTTTCATACGCATGCCTTTTGGTTTGAAGAATGCTGGTTCAACATTTGCAAGGGTGGTCCATACAGCTTTTGAGCCACAGATCCACAAGAATGTAGAAGCATACATGGATGACATAGTGGTTAAGAGCAAGGACAGGGCTACCCTAGTGCAAGATTTAGATGAGACCTTTACAAATCTGCGCAAGATCCAACTCAAGCTCAACCCCGAGAAGTGCGTGTTTGGAGTCCCCTCCGGCAAGCTTCCCGGGTTCTTTGTATCTCAGAGGGGGATTGAAGCCAATCCCGACAAGATCAAGGCCATCGAGCAGATCGAAGCACCCAAGCGCGTCAAGGATGTGCGAAGACTTGCCGGTTGTGTGGCTGCTCTTAGCAGGTTCATCTCTAAGTCAGCGGAGCGTGCCCTGCCGTTTTTCAAGATCTTGAAAAAGGCAGGTCCAATGAAGTGGACTCCGGAAGCAGAGGCTGCGCTGCAAGACTTGAAGAGGTACCTGTCCTCTACTCCAATACTTGTCGCACCTAAACCACAAGAGAAGTTGCTGATGTACCTAGCGGCAACCAATCAAATGGTTAGTGTTGCGTTAGTAGCGGAGAGGGAGGCAGATAATGAGCCCACAGCCGCGGCAAGCACGTCCAGCGACAAGCAGGGGGCTTCCCCGACAAGCTCTGGTCCCGACAAGGATGTATCTGCGCAGATGCAAGAGGAGATACGGAAGAAGATGGTGCAGCGCCCAGTCTACTTTGTCAGCTCCCTTCTGCAGGGGGCTAGGTCAAGGTAGTCTGGAGTGCAGAAACTGCTTTTCGGCCTTCTCATGGCCTCGAGAAAGCTGCGCCATTACTTCCAAGCACATGAGATAACAGTTGTCAATCGCTTTCCGATGAAAAGGATATTGCAAAATCCAGAGGCAACATGCAGGATTGTTGAGTGGGCACTGGAACTATCAAGCTTTGGCCTCAAGTTTGAAAGCACTTCAACTATCCAGAGCAGAGCATTGGCAGAGTTCATAGCGGAGTGGACGCCAACGCCAGACGAAGAAATTCCAGAGACGAGCATCCCTGTCAAGGAAGCAAGCAAAGAATGGATAATGTACTTTGATGGTGCCTTCTCGCTGCAAGGCACAGGTGCTGGCGTGCTGCTTGTCGCGCCCACCGGAGAGCACCTCAAGTACGTGGTCCAGATGCACTTTCCCAAGGAGCAAGCGACAAACAATACTGCAAAGTATGAAGGTTTGCTTGCCGGTCTCAGGATCGCGGCAGACCTTGGGATTAAGAAGCTGATTGTCAGGGGTGACTCGCAGTTGGTTGTCCGTCAAGTGAACAAGAATTACCAGAGTCTGTTGATGGAAGCGTACGTTGACGAAGTGAGGAAGCTTGAAGAGCACTTTGACGGCCTACAGATGGAGCACGTTCCAAGAGCTCAGAACGACATCGCCGACGGCCTGTCAAAGTGCGCTGCACTTAAGTTACCTGTGGAACCAGGGATCTTTGTGCTCAAGTTGACTCAACCATCCGTAACACCACCAACTGGGCAAAGTAAGAAGAGGAAGTTGATTGTTGGCGACTATTTTCCGGCAGAGCTTCCCGAAGCCGCCGCCAAGAAGGTTCCCAAGATCAACGCCAAGAATGCTGAGGAGCAATCCGCTCCGGCAGGTCCCAGGACCTGTTCCGTTGAAGCAGAAGCTCCCGACAAGTTTTGCTCCGGCAAGCTTGCCGGGGATCGTCACGCTCCGGCTGAGATGCAAGTTCTCGTCGTAGAAGCAGACGTTCCCGCAGCAGCAGATGTGCCTTTAGTCCTTGTTGTCGAGCCACAAGCTCCAGCATGGGCACGGCAGATTGTCTGTTTCCTTCAGACAGGAGAACTTCCCGAAGAGCAAGAAGAAGCTGAAAGAGTAGCCTCGCAGTCAAGTATGTACCAGTTTGTCGGCGACGAACTGTACAGAAGAAGACTCAATGGTGTGAAATTGAAGTGTATTCCCCGGGAAGATGGACAGAAGCTGTTGGCAGAGATACATGGAGGCAGATGTGGCCACCACATTGGCGCAAGAGCACTTGCCGGTAAGGCGTTCCGGCAAGGTTTCTTTTGGCCAGAAGCCCTCTAGGATGCAATTGCACAAGTAACCAAGTGTGAAGCGTGCCAGTTCCATTCCAAACAGATACACCAGCCAGCTCAAGCTCTCCAGACGACCCCTTTATCCTGGCCATTTTCGGTCTGGGGGCTCGACATCCTCGGCCCCTTTCCCCGCGCTGCTGGGGGCTTTGAGTACTTGTACGTTGCCATCGACAAGTTCACAAAGTGGCAGGAAGTGGAACCAGTGAGAAAGGTGACCGCGCAGTCAGCAGTCAAGTTCTTCAGGTCGATTGTTTGTCGTTTCGGGATCCCTAACAGGATCATCACCGACAACGGCACACAATTTACAAGTCGCACCTTCATGCAGTACGTCCAAGACCTTGGCGCCAAGGTCTGCTTCGCTTCTATTGCTCACCCAAGGAGCAACGGTCAAGCGGAGAGGGCAAACACTGAAGTGCTGCGCGGACCCAAGACAAGAACTTTCGACAGGCTGCACAAGTGCGGAAGAAACTGGATCGAGGAGCTGCCGGCGGCTCTTTGGTCGATCAGGACGACGCCAAATCGAGCCACCGGACAGACACCCTTTGCTCTAGTCTATGGAGCAGAGGCAGTTCTCCCCACGGAACTCGTATACGGGTCGCCTCGAGTGCTCGCTTATGATGAGCTCGAGCAAGAGCAGCTGCGACAAGACGACGCGCTGCTCCTTGAGGAGGACCGTCTTCAGGCTGTTGTACGAGCTGCTCGATACCAGCAAGCTTTGCGCCACTACCATAGCCGCAAAGTTAACGCCAGAAGTCTCGAGGAAGGCGACCTTGTTCTTCGGCGCGTTCAGTCCGCCAAGAATTCCAACAAGTTGACGCCGAAGTGGGAAGGCCCTTATCGGGTGAAACGAGTCACTAGGCCCGGCGCTGTCCGCCTTGAGACCAAATATGGCTTACCGGTGAGCAACTCCTGGAACATTGAGCATCTTTGCAAGTTTTACCCATAAGGCGCGGTTGCCGTGATCCGCTCCGGCAACTACCTTTTGTATAAGTCTTGCCGCTGTTACATGTAATCCTTTGTACAAAGCCGGGCGCAGACCCCGTGCATCAGTAAAGCTTATGTGCCTCGCACAACTTGTCATTTCATGCTTTTTTATTTTTTGCATATGCTATCTGACACTTTGTGCAGCACCTACCCCGATAAGCGATAACGAGCCACAAAGCTCCATATCCCGGTTTTCTCTTCTTTCTTTTTTACAAGGAGAAGAAGTTCCCCTCGCACACAAGTTTGCCGGGGGGGAAGAGGAGATAGTAATATGGACCAAGCGCCGTTCAAGAAAGCCTTGCCTTGCCGGGAAGCAAACAACACAAAAGCTAAGTTGCCAAAGTTTGAGCAATCAAATTTTTTAAAATTTTAAGTTATCTTCCTTGAACGACCTCGCTTTGTATGGAAAACCTGTGCGCGGAGGAACCAACTCGTGGCTAGCAGCGCCCTTACTTTGTTTCGAGCACGCTCAACGACTTAAGTGTGCTGCGACTAGTGTCGCGCCCTTACTTCGTTTTCGAGTTCGCTCAACAGTTTAAGTGTGCTGCGACTAGTTGCGACAAGGTTTCTTGTCGGCAACGGCACTGCCAGCAGGCTGCTGAAGTTCCGCACTCAGCGCTCACGGCAAAGGTGCCTACGCCGGCAAGTTCCCTAAAAGCGTAGGGTGAAAACATACAAAGCAAAGGAATCGAGTAGAGGAAATAACATTGCATTAACTACCTAAGATAAAGATATATTACAAGATGACTAGTCGTAGTTCTAACAGACTATTGTTCATAACATGGTTGGCAGCGACAAAAGAAGAAAGTAAACAAGCAACTTAGTCCGTGCGGTCGCCCTCAACCCTCTTGATGCCGCCCACCTTGTCCACGATGGGTGCGACAAGGGCCTTGAGCGCCTCCTGATCAGCGTCTGGCGGCAAAGTCCTGAGGACGTTGGTGAGGTTGAGGCCTGGGTTGCGGAAGGCTACCTTCATCAGCACCTTTTGGAGGGCCCCCGCGTAGAGCCTGCACGACTCATCCGCCAGCTGCTTTGGGATCTTCTCCCGGAGTTGCTGGAGGGCCGTCGCCACACCCCTAAAGAACAAAGTTAACTTGGCGCTGTGATGGAGATTCTCGTCGGTGGAGTACCCGAGGTGCTCCGCCCCCAGCTCCGCCAGCTCCTTGTCGATATCCGAGGCAGCATTGACCAGACCTTCTGTCCAATGCTCCACGGTTTCCCTGAAGACGTTTTGGGTGACAGCAGCACTCGCCAACAGTGCCTTCTCGGCCCTGATCTCCTCCTTCAGGGTCGCCTCCCGCTCCCTGGCACCATCCAGCGTCTCGTTAAGGGTGGCCAGCTTCAGCTCGAGGTCGGCGATGGAGTCCTTGGCGACGGCGAGCTCCTTGCCCTTATCGGAGAGGCGGACCTGCAGCTCGGAGTGGCTGTGGGCGTCCTTCTCCCTCTCGAGCTTAAGTGCGGCAACCTCCTCGCCGCTCGTCTTGAGGTTGGCCTCCAGCTGCGCCACCCTCGTCTCCAACTCCCTCTTCGCGGTCTCGGCGGCCGCAGCAGCATCCTTCGCCTCTTGGAGAGCTCCACCAAGCGACCGCTCGCGCGCGGCAAGCTCGTCCTCGTGGCTGTAGAGGTCGACCTTCCGCTGCGCCAGCTCGCCTTCTTGCTTGGACAACTCCTCGGTGGCGAGACGCTGCTGCTCCTCCACTTCTGCCTTCTCAAGGATGAAGGCCTGCTGCGCCTCGGCAAGCTGCTCCCGCTCCTCCGCCAAAGACCGGAGAGCTGCTTGATTGATGGCCCGGAGCTCCTCTGCGCCTTTCCCCAACTCGACTCCCGCCTTGGCGGCCAGAGCCTCACGGGACTCCAGCTTGGCCTGCCGGGCGCGGTAGAGTGACAGCAGTTTGCGCAGAAGGTGCTCCTCCTCCGACTCGCCGCTGATGCTGCTCGGTGCGTCGACAAGCTTAAGCCCGACAGAGGCCAGCACCTCTCCATCGAAGACCTCTCCCTCAACGGGCGCCCTGGACATGGACGCCCATGGGAGCTGGATGAAGACGTCGTCGCCGGCCTTTAGATAGGCGCTTGGCTCGGGCTCGTCGGAGCCGGGGGCTGCGGCTGCGGCAGAAGGCTCGGCGGTCGACGTAGTGGCGCTCCTGCGGCCCCAGTGCCGTCAGTACGATCGCCGGCCTCTACGCCGGCTACCGCGGCGGCAGCCCTGGCGGCCTCTGCGGCGGCGGGATCGTCCGCGCCAACCGTCTCCTCGCCAACGGCGGCGTCGTCAACGACGACCTCCGTCTCCGCTGGCTCGGCTACGGACGGGTCTGACGGAGGAAAAGAAAAGACAAACAGTCAAGAAAATATCCAAAAAGAAGAAATACAGACGAAGAAAAGCCAAGGAAAGCATGAAGCGAAGGGATTACCTGCGCGGGCCGGCTCCTCGGCGAGGTCTCTTGCTGGGGAGCTCTCCCTCGGCGGCGTGGTCGTAGCTCCCGCCGGCGGAGGGCCACTAGTGCCATCCCTTGCCGGAGTGCTCGCCCTTGGCGGAGTGTTCGCCCTTGGCGCAGAATCCGGCCTTGGCGGAGGACTCGCCCTTGCCGGAGAGCCTCCCCTTGGCGGAGTGGTCGAAGCGTGCGGCACGTCGGGGGCGATCTCCTGGCACTCCTGGTGCTGCTGCTCTACTTCTACACAAGTCAACAAACAAGACATCAGTAAAGAAGGAGCACCCACGCGTGCCCAACAGCAGAAGATGCACTACACTTACGCTGGAGGCTGCGCTGGGGGCTGCTCTAAAGAACAGTTGCCGGGTCCGGCAAGCTTGTCTCAGGCGCGCCCCCAACTGTCGCGGCGGGCTCGTCCTCGATGACGATCACCGGAACCTTGGCCCTCTTCGCTGCCCTCTGGGCCAGAGTTCTGAAGAAGAACAGGTTTAGAGTTAGGCAGAGGAGATGCAAGACAAAGGACAAGTTGAAAATCAAAGAAAAACAAGAATTGCGAAGACTTACTCTCCTTCCTCTTCGTCGGAGCTGAGCGCAGAGAAATCAAAGTCTGGCTCGCGCGTCCCGGCGCGAGGAGGCGGGGGAGTAGGCTCCCTTGGCCGCTTGGCGGGAGCAGGGGCGATGGTCTGAGAAGACCCCGCTCCGGTTGCCGCCGAAGCACGAGGGGCGGCAGGAGTAGAGGCGCCAGTCCGGGAAGATCCCCCTCCAACCGCTGTAGAAGCGCGAGGCGCTCCCGTGGCGGCCTTGCTTGCCGCGGTGACGCGTGTCATGCGGCGCTGCGGCTGTTGGCCCGTCTGCCGCCCCGTCACGTCTGCGGCCTTGCGGAGGCGTTTTCTTGGTGGAGCTGGAGGACTTGCTGGTGGTGGCGAGCTGCCCGAGGACGAGGAGGAGGAGCCGATCTCCAGTGAGCCGCTCGAGTCCCCAGCGGGCCCGCTCGACTCGGCGCCCTGCTCGGCGGGCTCACTTGTCTCAGCAACCTTCCCGGCAAGCTTCCCCGCTTTGAGAAGCTCTTCCTGCTCTGCAAGGCTTGTCGCCTCCGCTGCCTCCGCCTCCTCCACAGTGTACCCGAACTCGCCCGCGCCTCTTCCAGTCTGGTGGCAATATATGCCATCTCCTGGTCAGTAGTGTCGCGGGTGAGGCCTTTCTTCTCGTCGGAGTCAATTGGCTGTTCCACCAAGTTGTCGAAGAACGTCTGCACGGCTTCGTCGGAAGGCTCTTTCCAAGTGGGGTCGATCCCGTGGGAGTCGCACAGCGGCATCACTTCGCGGATGCCGCTGAGCACTGAGCTGTTGCACAGCGGCACTACGCCCCTCGGCAACGTGAACCATTCGGGATGGTCGGAGTCGTACTTGAACAAAGCCTGGAGCATCGCGTTGAGCTCCAGGACAGTGAAGTTATAATTGAGGCCCGGGCGCAGCCTCATGATATCCGCCGCGTTCTCGAACTCCCAGGCAGCCCTCTTCCTCTCCTGCAAGGGGGCGATGCGGCGGCGGAGAAAGTCTGCTCCAACTGCGCCTACAGGCAGCCCGGCAAGCCTAAGGCGAAGAATCCGGGTAGTGGCAATCTTCAATTTGCTATCCTCCGGGGCCAAATCGCTCCAGTCGTTGCCGCGTACTACTGGGGCTTGGTGCCGGGCAGTGAATGGCTGCGGGTCATCCTCTATGATCCAACACCAATTGGCTCTCCACTCATCCCACTTGCCGCGGAGCTCTCCCGACAAGTATGCTTCCTTCTTGTGGGTCCTGGAGATCCAAGAGATTCCGCCAGACAGAGGCTCTCCCCTCTCAACTCGAGGCATGAAGTAATGGCAGAAAAGAGCCACATTGGGGAAGACTCCGACAAAGTTTTTGCACAGATGTGCGAAAACGGCCATGGTGAGAACGGCGTTGGGGGTGAAGTCAAGGAGGTGGAACCCGTAGGTGTTCATGATGTCACAAAAGAACTCAGAATAGGGCGGGCAGAGCCCGCAGTAGAAGAACAGAGCAAAGAAGGCGTAGCCATTCGGGAACATCTTGCAAGCTTCAGCCGGGAGTACCTTAGTGCGCAGATGCGCCTTCGTCTCCCTCGACCAAAAAAGGTAGAAAGAATCCCTCAGCTCCTCCGCGTCAAGCTTTAGCGGGAAGACCACCTTCTTCTTCCGCATCGCCGCGAGCCGCAGCACCTCGGCCGACTTCGCGGACTTCCCCTTCTCGCCTTTCGGAGCCATGGCGGGACCGATGAAGGAGGTCGACGGTGCTGGTGTTGCTGGTGGCGACGGAGGGCGGAGCACTGCTCTCTTTCGGCCTTCGGGAAGGAGGGGAGCGGCGGGGGTTTCTGAGGATTGAAGAAGCAACGGGCAGATGGACGAACTGCCCCTGTTTCCCCTGCTTATAAGGGGGAAGGGGGCGGACGTTCCGCATTTCCAATTAAAGAAACAGGCCACGATCTCCCCCACGACGCCGCATTAAACGCGTGTCGTTAAGGGAGGGCGCGGAGGATACGGAGTAGGATACGGCGTGCCGCAGGCCGCGCGTGCCCGTGCACTGTTTTGGGCCTGGCCCAACAGCGCTCGGCAGCGTGTCTGGCCTAGCCCGGGGGCTCAGGTCGGTGTACTAAAGTAGGGGTACCTTAGTATCCCGAACTTGTGCACGGGCAGTTGCAGCGTCCCGCGGCAAGGCTAGCCAGGCGACCGCCAAGACCTCTCATGGTTCCCTTGGAGCCATTCGAGAACAAAGTATACAAGTCAAAGAGACAAGACCCCGGCAAGAGGAGCTTGCCGGGGAAGGCCACTCAAGGCACCAAACCACTCGAGGCGCAAGGCCCTGGCGAGAGGAGCTTGTCGGGAAGACCCTACAAGGATTTTCAAGAGACTTGCTGCGACGCGCCACGCGTCCCGGCAAGGCCCGGTGAGCGACAAGCTCCCAGGCGCGACAAGATAGCGACCGCGGCAAGGCACTTGCCGCGGCAAACTTCCAGTCAGTACCCGCGCTCCAGCGCATCCGCCCACGTGTCGCTCTGGGACCCTTCCAGGCGCACGTGGCGGAAGGCTGTGCAGCCAGGGGTACACGGTGGCAAGCAGCGATGACAAGGCTACCGTCGTGGCGGTCGGTGGCGCCCCTGACGGCCACATTTTGCACTGTTTGGGCGACGGCGACGGGCATTTAATGCCCTTGTCCCCTGCCGTCAGGGTTAGGTATAGAGCACTATACAAACACTATTCCATCTACCACCCTGTTTACGTTTTCACCCTCGTCTATGTTGCCACCTGTCGGTGACCCCTTTGACCTATAAAAGGAGGCCCATGCGCAACGTAGAGGGGGTTCCGAACATCGATCACTCTCCACGCTCGGTCTTGCTAGCGGTTAGAGTGTACTGTTGCTCTCCTCGCTCCCGAGCCAAGAACTCAATAACAAACCAAAGCAGGAGTAGGGTTTTACGCATCCGTGCGGCCCGAACCTGGGTAAACTGCTCGTGTGCTCGCCTCGATCCGCTCTTTGTGCATCCTACGCCCCCCCTTGCCGTACCGAAAAGGGGCTCCGGTCCCATAGGTGTTCGTGGGCGATCAGTTTCCCCGACACAATCCATAGGTAGGTATGGTGGACTCTCATGGCAAAACTGGGTTTAAGGATATATGGAAGCACAAGTAGTATCTCTACTTAGTGCGGGGAGTTCTGGCTAGCATGAGGGAGAAAGGCAAGCTCAACATGTTGGAAGATCCATAACAATATACTTTATTTCGGATGTAAGAAGAAATAACCCATTAGGTTGTCTTCCTTGTCCAACATAAACTCTTTAGCAGGTCATACTTTAATGAGTGTTCTCAATCATAAAAGATGTCCAAGATAATATATTTGTATGTGAAGCCTCTCTTCTTTTGTTACTTCCTATTAATTGCAACGATGACCAAAACTATGTTTGTCACCTCCCAACAACTTTTATTTATCATACTCTTGTATGTGAAGTCATTACTTCCCATAAGATCGATATGATATCTTTGATACTCTTTATGTTTTCTTTCTTTTTATCATGACCCGAGTGAGGAAATCAAGCCCTTGACTCAACACTAATCTTTGTTATATAGCTCACGAACTCGATTACAAAGGATAAAGCTCACAACTAGATCATGCTAACTTAATTCTAATAGATCAAAATACTACCAAAAGGATCGAACTAAGTAAAACGGTAAAGATAGGAGTGATGGTGATACGATACCGGGGTCACTCCCCCAAGCTTGGCAGTTGCAAAGGGGAGTGCCCATGCCCATATGATTATGTCTCCTTCTTCGGGGTTTGTGATGATGGAGTTGCAAGTAGTGACGGTGGATCCTCATATATCGAGCGTAGGAGATCTTCCAGCTTGCGGATAATACCTTTGAGAGCAGCTATGTAATCCTTCAACAAAAGATTTTCACTTGTGAGATGCTTGTTTCGAATCTGAGCTAACTCAATCATCCTGAAAGCTTCTAGCTCAGTTGAGGTAAAGATATTACGAAGGGATTTAGAGGTGTCTTATACCGCTGCCGGAGTCGGATCTTCCACCTCCATCTTGATCTTCTTCTCCTTGTGGATCTCTTCGGGTCCTTCCCTCTTCAGATCTATCTTCATTAGCCAAGCATCGTTGCCTTCGTTGCTGGAGGAGGGAGACGACATGATGCCTGGCTTTGCAAACCTTGACAGAAAACAGCTCGAAACGAGAACAGAGGATTTTTGCGTGATGCAGAGGTCAAAACCTTTGGGAGTATATATAATGAATTTTTCCCGAACGAAAGGAGTGACCCACAATAAAACGGAGTCAGGGGGACACACGGGGTGTCCTCGAGGCAGGGGGGCGCGCCCTGGGAAGGGGGGCGCGCCCCCCACCCTCGAGGAGGCCCCGTGTCTCCTCCGGGCTGCGGTTTATTTTTCTATTTTTCTAAATATTCCAAAACGGAGAAAAATTACCTTTAGAACTGTTTTGGAGTCGGTTTACTTACCGTATCACATACCTTTTCTTTTTTGGAAGCTGAATCGTTCTGGAAAGTGTCCCTTATGTATTCCTCCGAGGTTATGGTTTCAATAATATTAGTTTCAACATTTATAGGATTACCTGAGATATAATGTTTAATCCTTTGACCATTCACCACCTTCGGATTTGTGCCTTCGAAGTTGTTGATTTTTATGGCACCGGAATGATAGATCTCCTCGACAATGTAAGGTCCTTCACACTTGGAGAGAAGTTTTCCTGCAAAAAATCTTTAATGAGAGTTGAATAGCAAGACATAATCACCTACGTGAAACTCACGCTTTTGTATCCTTTTGTCATGCCATCTTTTAACTTTTTCTTTAAACAGCTTGGCATTCTCATAGGCCTAGGTTCTCCACTCATCGAGACAGCTAATGTCAAATAACCTCTTTTCACCGGCAAGTTTGAAATCGTAGTTGAGCTCTTTAATAGCCCAATATGCCTTATGTTCTAGCTCAAGAGGTAAGTGACATGCTTTTGCATATACCATCTTATATGGAGACATACCCATAGGATTTTTGTATGCAGTTCTATAGGCCCATAATGCATCATCTAGTTTCTTGGACTAATTATTTCTAGACCTATTAACTGTTGGAAATATGCCCTAGAGGCAATAATAAAAGTATTATTATTATATTTCCTTGTTCATGATAATCGTCTGTTATTCATGCTTGAATTGTATTGTACGGAAACAGCGATACATGTGTGAATACATAGACCACAATGAGTCCCTGGTAGGCCTCTAGTTACCAGCTCGTTGATCAACAGATGGTCACGGTTTCCTGACCATGGACATGGGATGTCAATGATAACGGGATCACATCATTAGGAGAATGATGTGATGGACAAGACCCAATCCTGAGCATAGCACGAGATCGTATAGTTCGTAATGCATAAGCTTTTCGGTGTCAAGTATTTATTCCTTAGACCATGAGGTTGTACAAATCCCGGATGCCGTAAGAATACTTTGGGTGTGCCAAACGTCACAACGTAACTGGGTGGCTATAAAGGTACGCATCGGGTATCTCCGAAAGTGTCTGTTGAGTTGGTACGAACCGAGACTGGGATGTTGTCACTCCGTATGACAGAGAGGTACCTCTGGGCCCACTCGGTAAGACATCATCATAATGAGCTCAATGTGACTAAGTAGTTAGTCACGCGATGATGGATTACGGATCGAGTAAAGAGACTTGCCATGACAAGATTGAACAAGGTATCGGGAATACCGACGATCGAATCTCGGGTAAGTACCGTACCGATGGACAAAGGGAATGACATACGGGATTGAGTGAATCCTTGACACGGTGGTTCATCCGATGAAGATCATCGAGGAACACGTGGGAACCAACATGGGTATCCAGATCCCGCTGTTGGTTATTGACCAGAGAGTGGTCTCGGTCATGTCTACGTGTCTCCCGAACCCGTAGGGTCTACACACTTAAGGTTCGGTAACGCTAGGGTCGTAGAGATACATGCACGTGGAAACCCGAAAGTTGTTCGGAGTCCCGGATGAGATCCCGGACGTCACGAGGAGTTCCGGAATGGTCCAGAGGTAAAGATTGATATATAGGAAGTCAGGTTTCGGCCATCGGGTGATCTCCGGGGGTCACCGGGAGTGTCCCGGGACCACAGGAGGGGCCCCGGGGGTCCACCGGGTGGGGCCACCCATCCCGGTGGGGCCCCTAGGCTGCAAGGGGGAAGTGTCCATCCCTAATGGGCTGGCGCACCACTTGGGCCCTCCTCCGCATGCGCGTAGGGTTGAAACCCTAAGGGGGAGGGGGCGTCCCACTTGCCTTGGGGGCAAGGACTCCCCTCTGGCCGCCGCCCCCCCCCCCTTGCAGATTGGATCTGCAGGGGCTGGCGCACCCCCCTGGCCCCCTATATATATGTGGGGGGGGGGAGGGCAGCCGCACCCTTGCCCTGGCGCCTCCCCCCCCTCCCGTCACACCTCCGTCTCCTTAACGCAGAGCGCCCGGCGAAGCCCTGCTGCAATCTCCACTGCATCCACCACCACGCCGTTGTGCTGCTGGATCTCTGACGACTTCTCCTCCCCCCTTGCTGGATCAAGAAGGAGGTTACATTGCTGTACCGGACATGTGTTGAACGCGGAGGTGCCGTCCGTTCGGCGCTAGATCATCGGTGACGAAGAACGCGAAGAGTACGACTACTTCATCCACGCTTCTTCGTAAGCTTCCGCACGCGATCTACATAACGGTATGTAGATGCACTCTTACTTGCTCGTTGCTAGATGTCTCCTTAGTTGGATCTTGGTGAAGGCATAGAATTTTTTTGAATTCTGCTACGTTCCCCAACAGTGGCATCTGAGCTAGGTTTAATGTGTAGCATCTTGCACGAGTAGAACACAAAGCAGTTGTGGGCGTTTGAGTTTGTTCAACTTTCTTGCCGTTACTAGTCAATCTTGATTCGGCGGTATTGTGGGATGAAGCGGCCCGGACCGACTTTACACGTACGCTTACGTGAGACTGGTTCCACCGACAGACATGCACTAGATGCATAAGGTGGCTGGCGGGTGTCTGTCTCTCCTACTTTAGTCGGATAGGATTCGATGAAAAGGGTCCTTATGAAGGGTAAATAGAAATTGACAAATCACGTTGTGGTTTTGGCGTAGGTAAGAAACGTTCTTGCTAGAAATCCTATAGAAGCCACGTAAAACTTGCAACAACAATTAGAGGACGTCTAACTTGTTTTTGCAGCATGTGCTATGTGACGTGGTATGGCCAAAACGAAGATGTGATGAATGATATATGTGATGTATGAGATTGGTCATGTTCTTGTAATAGGGAATCACGACTTGCATGTCGATGAACTTGACAACCGGCAGGAGCCATAGGAGTTGTCTTAATTATTGTATGACCTGCGTGTCACTGAATAACACCATGTAATTACTTTACTTCATTGCTAAACGTTAGCTATAGTAGTAGAAGTAATAGTTGGCGTGACGACTTCTTCAAGACACGATGATGGAGATCATGATGACGAAGATCATGGTGTCGAGCCGGTGACAAGATGATCATGGTGCCCCGAAGATGGAGATCCAAGGAGCAAGATGATATTGGCCATATCATGTCACTTTAATTGATTGCATGTGATGTTTATCATGTTTATGCATCTTGTTTACTTAGAACGACGGTAGTAAATAAGATGATCTCTCACTAAAATTTCAAGAATTGTGTTTCCCCTAACTGTGCGCCGTTGCTAAAGTTCGTTGCTCCGAAGCACCACGTGATGATCGGGTGTGATAGGTTCTAACGTTCGCATATGATACGTCTCAAATGTATCTACTTTTCCAAACACTTTTGATATTGTTTTGACCTCATTCTTGCATGATTTGGACTAAACTAACCCGGACTGACGCTGTTTTCAGCAGAGCTGCCTGTATGGTTTATTTGTGTGCAGGAAAACGGATTTTTAAGCATCTCAGAGAAATCCACGAAAAATCACGAAAAATCCACGCACCCAAAGAAACAAAATGCCAGAAGTGGGGCCAGAGGGGGGCCAGGGGGTGCCCAGGCGCCCTGTGGGCGCCCCCCCCCTGGGCCGCGCCGGGGGGGCGCCTGGGTGGGGCCCACACCCCCTGGTGCCCTACTTTAGCCCGTATTTTTCCCCCCGACGCAGAAACCCCAGATCGGAAGTCCTTTCGCTGTTTTTCGTCGCGGAGCCGCCGCCACCCTCTGTTCTTCTTCGGGAGGGCTAATCTAGAGGCTGATTTGGCCTCCGGAGAGGGGAGATCGTCGCCATCGTCATCATCATCACCACTCCATCATCCCTCCATGACTTCCCCCTTCATGTGTGAGTAATTCCCTTGCTGTAGGCGAAGGGGATGGTAGGGATTGGATGAGTTAGATCATGTAATAGTTCGTCAGATTGTTGGGGGCATGTTGCCTATCATCTAGTATGGTGTTTATCATCTTTGCTACAACTTGTTATTCTTAATGCTTGACACTTAGGGCCCGAGTGCCATGATTTCAGATCTGAACCATATGTGTTTGCATGAATATATTTGTGTTCTTGATCCTATCTATGAGTTGTATGCACCTGTTACGGTTCGGAACCGGCGATCCCAAAAGTGACAGCTTGGGACATCAAAGGGGATGGTCCGTAATTTGAGGATTACATGTATCCATTGAGTTCATTGCTTTGTTCCGGTGCTCTTTGACAGGAGCACCTTAATATCCATTAGTTCCTTTTGGCCCCGTTCGTAGCGGGATGGTAGGACAAAAGATGTTGTGCAAGTTCTTATTGCAAGCACGTACAACTACCTACGGGATACATGCCTAATGTTTGATATTTGCCTAGATGATCATTACTTTTCCGTGTGTCGTGCCCCAAGTTAGAATCTATCTGATCCATGCAGCACCCAACCATCCATCTCCCTAGCCTACAGTATTTTAAACCTTGCTTGTCACTAGTTGCCACTTTTGCCACTTACTACTGCTATTTACTTTTGCTGTTTACTTTTACTATTACTATCATCATTATCATATCACTGTTACCACTTATCTCTTGTTGCAAGTTAGTATATTTCAGGTGCGGTTGAATTGACAACTCAACTGTTAAAGCTTATAAATACTCTTTGGCTCCCCGTGTGTCGAATCAATAAATTGGGTTATTCTTACCCGCGAAGACTACCTCGATCCCTTACGGTTGAGGGTTATCAGCATACAACGGGTGTAAGCCAGATTTACACACGCAATACACTTAGGGTTCACTTGACGAGCCTAGCATGTACAGACATGGCCTCGGAACACGGAAGACCGAAAGGTCGAACACGAGTCGTATAGAAGATACGATCAACATGAAGATGTTCACCGTTGATGACTAGTCCGTCTCACGTGATGATCGGACACGGGCTAGTCGATTCGGATCGTGTATCACTTAGATGACTAGAGAGATGTCGTTCTGAGTGGGAGTTCATTAAAATTTGATTAAGATGAACTTAATTATCATGAACTTAGTCTAAATTCTTTACAATATCTCTTGTAGATCAAATGGCCCACGCTCAGGTTTCCCTCAACTTCAACGCGTTCCTAGAGAAAACCAAGCTGAAAGACGATGGTAGCAACTTGTCACATCCCTAGTTAGCACTTGCATTAGGGTTAGTTGGTGTGTGCATCATGTTTACTTTTCAAAGAAATTTGAAATGGGAATGACAGAAACCCCAGCACCCCTCTTCTAACAACTAGGGTTTGATAAAATATTTTCCAATGTACCCAAAATGCCCTTCAAAAATGTTCATCATTTCTGCCTTGGTCTCAAACCTTTGCTAAAAATGGTGCACAGTTTTCTAGGACATCCAAGGTCACTGGATTAAATCATATGGTATTTGTATTTGGGCATTTAAATACTTTTAAATATTTTAAATGCTCAAATAATCATGAACTATAATGTTTCCTACTGTTCATATTATATACAGTGGGTATGACAAGTTTCATGAGTTATAAAAATGCTCTAGCATTTTTATTAATTAAACAAAGATGCAAAACAAATGAAACAGAAAAGAAAATAGGAAAAGGAAAATAGGAAGAAGCACTTACCTCGGGCCCAGCCCTGTAGCAGGCCGGCCCAGCCCACCAGCCCTCCTCTGTCGTCTTCCTCCTCGCGCCAGAAGGACGCGCGCGTGGCCGCCGCGCGCCGGCACGCGCCCGGCCACCTCCAGGCTGCTTGCCTGCCTCCCCGATGGCCTGGATGACTCCACGAATCGACACGCAGCTGCCCCGACCGCTCTCACTTCTCCCCCTCGTCTCCATCGCCCTCCCCTGGCTCTCTCCTCCTCCATCACCGAGCCGCCGTCGCCGCCGCTCGCCGTAGCCGCATCTAGAGCCACCCCCTCGCCCCGTGAGTGTGTCCAGAAGATCCGCCGCGTCGTCCTCTTCCTCCTCGCTGAGCCACGAGCCGTCGGAAGCCCTGCAACGTCCACACGCCGCCGTCCCCTTCCTCGGATCGCCGGAGCACCTCGCCGCCGTTACGAAGCTACAGTGCGTCCCCGACCCCTCCGTCGAGCTCGTTAGCTCCGCAGTGAGCTTCTACGTCGAACCCCTCCTTCCTCCGCCTCGTTTGCACCTTGTAGCCGTCGCACCGTTGATCACCGAAACGCACCGCCGCCGTGCTCGCCGCCGGCGATGCTCCGGTGACCATTTGGTCACTGGCACACGTCCATCACACTCACCGCAGTGCATAGATGCGATAGGTGCTATGCACGCATCGCCTAGGCCTCTGTAGCTGCTTCTCCACACACGCCCGACGCCGGTCGCCGCCGTCGAGCTTGTTGCCGTCGTCTCCGGCCACCCCAAGTCCGGCGACCACCACCATCCGACGCGCAAGGGCAAGAGCTTTCCAACGCGCCTAGCCGCAGCTCGAGCCGTGCCCCGTAGACGATTTCCGAAGCACGCCGCCGTACTTGGCCTCGCCGGCGTCACGTCGCCGGCGGGTTTGACCTGTTTGACCAGGGGGTTGACCACCCCTGGGTCACTGACGTGTGGGCCACCTTTTGCTAATTAGTTAGTTTAATTAAGTTTCTGTTAATTTAATTAGTTAATTAGTTTAGTCACTGACCCGTGGACCCAGGCCCCACTGACAGCTAATTAGTTTTAGTTTAACTCTAATTAACTTAGTTAATTAGCTGTGACACTGACATGCAGGGCCCACATGTCATGTTTGACTTGGACTAGCTCCTGTTGACTGACTGACGTCAGCATGATGTCATGCTGACACAGTAAAGGTTTTTCTGGGATTTTTAGATTAAAAATAATTCAGGAAATTCTAGATAATACCCAAAACTTCTAAAAATCATATAAAATCAACCATAGCTCGGATGGAAAAGATTTATATATGAAAAATGATCAGAAAAATCCAATCTTTCCAATGGCACTTGTTTCATGCATGTTTGAACAAGTTAACTTGCTGTATACATCAAAAACATGATAATGCACTTATTTAAATAATAGTTAAAATGCCAATTTGAATCTTTGATTCAAATAGGCCCAAACCCTTCTGGTTTTAATTGCATTAGCAAACACACATGCATCTTGCCATGTCATGAGCATGCATCATATTGTTGCATTTGTTTGTTAATGATTGTATCGCCGGTATTCTCTGTGTTAGGTCCTGCTCCCGAGGATACTGCTGCGTATCCAGTTGAAGAGCAGTACCCGACAACTACTTTGTCAGGCAAGCAATCATTGATCATTCCGATACAAACCCAATCTTCTCGCTCCTGCTCTCTTTTACTGCATTAAGGCAACAGCGTGTGAACTGCTACTTGCTGCGGTAGTTGAACCCTATCCCTTGCATGACCTGTCATTGCCACAGTAAATAGTTGAAACCCACTAGCATGTGTAGGAGTTGATTGAGCCATGTGATGTGTGATCCACCATGCTATTTGTTTATGTTGGCTGCTATGCTTAGAGTTGTGTCTGGTCTGGTTCATCTGGGTGATGGATCAGAGTGAAATGATCATACCGATAAAGAGAGGGAAGTGTGGAACACGCTTGGTAAAGGTATCGATGAAAGGCCATGTAGGAGTACATGGTGGGTTGTTTCATTGGAATCGTCCATAGGACCCGAGATCTGTGTGTGTGATTCAAGTTACAGTTACTACCACACATTGGGCCCTGAAATATGACCCCGCTCGACTTATTGACTGCCCTTGTACTCTGTCCAGGAGTTGCAACTAGTTTCTGGTGTTTATAGCTTACTGGAGGTCGTGCACAGCGCTGACCCTCGGGGTGGGCTGTGATGCGACAGGTACGTGGCATGGTGTACCGGTTGCCCGTTTGGTGACTCGGGAACCCTGTACACATCGTTTGGGGCCGTGAGCGACACCCCGGCCGGATCTCCCGACGGATGGAACCCAAATAGGCGATAACCCTGGACGAGAGACTTGAGTGGTTGGTTAGGTCGTGGTTTACACCCACGTCGGCTTTCGCTTGAAGTCTGCCGAGCACATGTCGTGTGCAGACGCTAAGTGGTGAAAACATGTGTGAAGAAGTACACCCCTGCAGGGTTATCAAACTATTCGAATAGCCGTTGTTCGCGGTACGGACTACTTGGTTACTCTTACAGTTCATAGACAAGTTGATGGATACTACTAAAAGCCTCAAGATAAGTGTGAGTGCCGTGGATGGCCCTTCCGTAGGATGACGGAAGAGGATCCTCGGTAGTGTATTGATGTTGTGAGTAGAGGACTCGTGTTCGTAATAACATCTTGCAATCTGTAGAGAGTTGTAGTATAGGTTAGCCAAGGTCAAAGCTGGCATTCTGCTATGAACTCCACTACCCCCCTTTGATAATGTTGCATGTATGATAGGTTCTGTGGTAAGACTTGCTGAGTACCTTTGTACTCATGTTTGCTTAATAACTGTTGCAGAGGAGAACCCTGCCCCTGCTGATGGGTTCTACATAGACGTTGGCGTCGACGAGTAGCTTCACACCCAGACGGAGATCTGGAGCTTGTGAAGGGCCTTGTAGATAGTCAGGCTACACCAAGCCTGTTTTATTTTCTAAGTTGTCTGTACTCAGACATGTAGCTTCCGCTTGTGCTTGTATGACTGTATGACTTGAGTGTTGGGTCATGTGACCCCTACCTGTATGGATATGTTATGTATGGCTCTTGGAGCCTTTTAAATAAAGTACTTTGAGTCATAGAGTTCTGTTGTGATGCAATGTTGTATTTGCACATATTGAGCATATTGCGTGTATGTTTGAAATGCTTGGTATGTGTGGGATCCGACACCTAGTTGTTTTCCTTTGGTAGCCTACCTTACAGGGAAATGCCTCCTAGTGATTCCAATGAGCCTTGGTAGCTTGCTACTGCTCGGAACACGTAGGCTGGCCGGCATGTGTCCTTCTTCTTTCCTGTGTCTGTCCCTTAGGGGAAATGTCACGCGTTGTTCCTTTAAGTCCATGTAGCTTGCTACGACTTGGGTTCATACGTTGATGACCGACACGTTCGTTGCTGGGTCATGGATGCCTGTCCCTGTAATCTAGTGCCACTTTTGGTTTATAACTAGCCATGTCGGCCCGGGTTCTCTGTCATATGGATGCTAGCGACACTGTCATATACGTGTGCCAAAATGCGCAAACGTTCCCGGGCCAGGTAAGGTGGCACCCATGGGGTTACCGTGCGTGAGGCCGCAAAGTGATATGACGTGTTACAACTAGATCGGTGTGACTTAGGATCGGGGTCCTAACAGCGTTGGCATCAGAGCTGGACTGCTTGTAGGTTTCTCAAGCCAAACTGGTCGATGTTGAGTCTAGAAAAATTCTTAGTTATATGTAGGGGAATTGATTGTGGGAGGGAACGTAAGGCTCTTTTACTCCTTTACCTTATGCCTTCTGATCTGAGTCAGTCTATTCTTTCTACGGGGATTTAGGACTAGGCCTCTTATCCTTTCTAGGTTCACGTGTTACTAATCCGTAGACTCTTAGGATTGTTGGTTTCAAGCCTCAGTTCAGTTTCTATCCTTTTAGTATGATGATTGTTGGACCGGAACCTTGATATGGATTGTTGAGTGGCTATGCTATCATTTGTATGATGTCTCAAATCTTTGTTTGAGCATTTACAGTTGTTATGCTGCCCGATTTCTTCCAGAAACACTAATGCCTTTGCATTATTCCGTGTTTCAGATGTCTGGCCGCATCCCTCACCAAGTGGTTTGTTTGACTCGGTGCATTAATGTGCCCGGTCACACGGCCATGCTAGTCCGTGTGCTGACTGAGACCGGTTATCGCTGGTATCCTGAGTACACCATGGAGGAACAGTACCGGGATTTCAATCAAAGTCAGTATTTCTGCACAGTCCGGATATACCCCTCATATCCTGGAGCTAACGACCCCATCCATTGGTCTTATGGACTCGGGGTTACCATCAGATGGCAGTGCAGGATGCCGCCTATTCGATGATGACCATTCTCCGTGTTAGGCATGCCCTGTTGCTGAACACTGAGTTCTGTTACATGCCAGCCTCACTTCCCGGAGAGGAAGGCTACTACACTGGTCTGTATACTGATGCTGCTCATGAAGAGCCACTGCTTCAGACCACTGTTCAGATGCTGGAGGATCGGGACCGTGAGGTCCGTGCCCTCCGAATGGAGCTGTATAACACTCGAGCCGCTCATTGGACTACTTTGACACGGCTTGCACCTGCTGTGCACGCCGGATATCTGTACATGCGGGATTTGTACCCCGTGCGGACTCGTCTGCCTGATCGCATGGATTGGCGTGACGTTGGGGGTATTACACCTCCACGTGGGCGTCGGTTACCACCAGCATCGGGACCGAGGCCACATCCATGTCCCTATGGTCCACAGCCTTCGAGTGCTCGCGAGTTCCAAGATCCGTCTGTTCCACTTCCAGGCTACAGTGGTAATCTTTACGAGGATTACTACGCGAATGTCTGAGCTAGACCGTGGTTGTAGTAGTATCGTAGTAGTTGTATTTCCACAGTCCTGCGCGTCTTGTGGAATATGACTTAGTGTGTACTGAGTTCCGGAGGTGTAGTTAAATAATGTATAGGAGCTTGGAATGCCTTTGATGGGATGTATCGTCTTTCACCGCAGTTGTACTTTAGCCTTGGCTTGTACTAAACTTGGTATGGTGTGTATGACCACTGGTGTATATATAGCAGTTCCTATATTACCATGTCGTACGGATGAACATCCTTGCATTCCGTGTCATCCATTACATTATGCACTTCTATGTCAAATTTTTGCCATCCTTGTCTAAACCGTTGTTTTGTTTTCCTAGGATGGTCAACACTCGCAACACTCCTGCTGCTCAGGAGCAGGGTGAGGCTAGTGGGGCTAGAGATGGGAATCTGCCCCAGCCACCCTCCTTGGCGGAAGTTATGCTTGAAGCAGAACGGAACAAGAGAGAGACCAACCGTCTGCTGGAACGCATAGAGCAGAACACTGGGTTCCGCCAGAGGAATGACGTGGTGTCAATCCACGATTTTATCAAGATGTGTCCACCGAAGTTCCATCACTCCACTGAACCTCTGGATGCTGATGACTGGCTACGTAGTATCACCCACAAGCTACACTCTGCCCGTGTGGCCGAAGCTGACAAGGTTATCTACGCCGCCTACCATCTTGAGGGCCCTGCCAGTCTTTGGTGGGAAAACTTTGAAGCTATGCGTCCTGCTGGCCAAGTCACTACCTGGGTTGAGTTCAGTGAGGCATTCCGTGAACATCACATTCCGGAAGGTCTCATGGATCGCAAGCGGGAGGAATTCTGCAATTTCACCTAGGGCCGGTTAACTGTGGATGGCTATAGCCGCGAGTTTGGCAACTTGGCACGCTATGCACCTGAGGAAGTATCCACCGATGCCAAGAAACAGGCGAGGTTCCGCAAGGGACTCAGCCCTGAACTCCACCGAGATCTACGTCTGCACGAGTGCACTTCCTTTCAGAAGTTGGTAAACAAGGCTATCAGTGCTGAAACAGGCCAGACCGACTTCGAGGCCACCCGCAAGCATACTCGAGACTTTGGTTCCTCATCCGGCTCTGGCTCTCACAAGCGCCGTGTGTGGGTTCCTAACACTGCTCTGCCACCCAAGTACACACCGAGGCCATCCTATGAGGCGCCTCGCCCAACTCAACAGTTTGCACCTACTAAGACCTATGGAGGACCACCTTCCAATTTTGCTCCACGCACTACCACTGTGACATGTTTCAAGTGTGGAGAACCGGGGCACTACATGCGTGACTGTCCTCAGAACCAACCAGGAAAACCCGTTGGCCATGGTAAACCAACCGGCAAGGTGAATTATGTCAAGCCAATCCCCACTACACGTGGTCATGTCAACTATGTCTCTGCCGAGGAAGCTTATGAGGATCCTAACGTCGTCCTTGGTACGCTTCTCGTAAACTGCCATCCGGCATTTGTTCTTTTCGATACTGGAGTATCCCATTCGTTCATATCTGAGAGCTATGCTCGATTGCACAACATGACTTTTTGTGACATTCCTACTTCCATGGTTATTCAAACTCCTGGTTCAAAGTGGCAAACTTCTAGGGTAAGCCATGGAAATGAAATCCTTGTCGATAGACTTGTTTTCCTAGCATCTTTAATCGCCCTCAAGTCCTCGGACATAAACATCATTTTGGGTATGGATTGGATGACAACTCATTACGCCAAAATTGATTGCTATACTAGGACCGTTCAACTTACACATCCATCCGGCAAGATAGTCAATGTCTTTACCCGAATGGCTGAGCGTCAGCTCTACTCTCTTAATGCCAGCCCTCTACCAGAACTCGAAGATATCCCGGTAGTCCGTGACTTCCCGGATGTTTTTCCAGAAGAACTGCCAGGAATCCCACCTGACAGAGATGTCGAGTTCGTGATAGATCTTATCCCAGGAACTGTCCCAATCTCTAGGAGACCTTATAAGATGGCACCACTAGAATTAGCTGAGCTAAAGAAACAACTCGACGAGTCCTTGCAAAAAGGTTTCATCCGTCCTAGTTCTTCCCCTTGGGCTTGCCCCGTCCTTTTCGTCAAGAAGAAGGATGGAACGGAGCGGATGGTTGTAGATTACCGACCTGTCAATCTGGTCACCATAAAGAATAAGTATCCGCTCCCCAGGATCAACGACCTGTATGATCAGCTCGCTGGATCCTCAGTCTTCTCTAAGATGGATTTGAGGTTGGGCTACCATCAAATCAAAATCAAGAACGGGGACATTCCTAAAACGGCTTTTGTTACTCGTTATGGCCAATATGAGTACACCGTCATGTCCTTCGGATTAACCAATGCCCCAGCTACCTTTTCTCGGTTAATGAATTCTATATTCATGGAGTATTTGGATAAATTCGTCGTGGTATACCTCGATGATATACTCATCTATTCCAAGAACAAGGAAGATCATGCCGAGCATTTAAGGCTGGTATTGACGAAACTTCGAGAGCACCGCCTTTATGCCAAATTCTCTAAATGTGAATTTTGGTTGCCAGAAGTAACCTATTTAGGTCATGTGATCTCTGGCAAGGGTATTGCTGTCAATCCCGAGCGAGTTCAAGCCGTACTTGATTGGACCCCCCCTGAATCGGTCAAGCAAGTTAGGAGTTTTCTTGGCTTAGCGAGCTATTGCCGACGTTTCGTCGAGAACTTCTCCAAGGTTGCTAAACCTCTAACTGAACTCCTCAAGAAAGATAAAAAGTTTGAGTGGACCCCACAGTGCGAGTCCAGTTTTCAGGAACTGAAAAGACGCCTGACATCTGCACCTGTACTGGTACCACCAGACTTTTCCAAGGATTTTATAATCTATTGCGACGCCTCGCGACAAGGACTAGGTTGCATACTCATGCAAGATCGTCAAGTGATTGCATACGCATCTCGACAGTTGCGTCCACACGAGGATAACTATCCTACTCATGATTTAGAGCTTGCAGCTGTAGTCCATGCACTCAAAACATGGCGACATTACCTCCTTGGTAATCGCTGTGAAATCTTCACTGATCACCAAAGTTTGAAGTATATCTTCACCCAACCGGATCTAAATCTCAGGCAAAGACGTTGGGTTGAGTTGCTCACAGACTACGACTTAGGAATCACTTATACCCCTGGAAAGGCCAATGTCATGGCTGATGCACTAAGTCGTAAGTCATATTGTAACAACTTAATGTTACAACAAGGTCAACCACTTCTCCACGAGGAATTTCGTAAGCTTAACCTTCACATTGTTCCTCGAGGATTCCTTTCCACCTTGGTGGCGAAACCTACCCTTATGGATCAAGTTATAGCTGCCCAGAAGCGTGATAAAGGTATATCCCGACTCCAAGAGAACATTGCTAGTGGACTCGCTAAAAGTTTCTCTATGGATGATCGAGGTGTTGTTTTCTTTGAGAACCGTGTAGTGGTTCCCAAGAACCACCATCTACGGCAGTTAATCCTTAAGGAGGCTCATGAGTCTCCTCTCACGATTCATCCCGGTAGTACCAAAATGTATCAGGATCTACGCCAGAGATTCTGGTGGACTAGGATGAAGAGAGAAATCGCTCAATTTATTGCTAACTGCGACGTTTGTCGTCGAGTCAAAGCAGAGCATCAACGGCCTGCTGGCACCCTTCAACCTTTAGCTATTCCTGAATGGAAATGGGACAAAGTCGGTATGGACTTCATTACCGGATTTCCCAGGACTAGGAAAGGGTATAATGCTATCTTCGTCGTTATCGGCCGTCTCTCTAAAGTAGCTCATTTCCTGCCTGTTCGAGAGAGTATCACCGCTAGCCAGCTAGCAGATTTGTATATCTCTCGGATAGTATCACTTCATGGTGTACCGTTGGAGATTAACTCAGACCGTGGAAGTCTTTTCACCTCACGATTTTGGGAAAGTTTCCAGAATGCTATGGGAACTCATCTCTCCTTCAGTACCGCCTTCCATCCCCAGTCAAGTGGTCAAGTGGAACGAGTCAATCAAATTCTGGAAGACATGCTTCGAGCCTCTGTCATTTCTTTCGGTATGGAGTGGGAAAAATGTCTTCCATTTGCCGAATTCGCTTATAACAATAGTTATCAAGCCAGCTTGGGCAAAGCTCCCTTCGAAGTTCTATATGGACGAAGGTGTTGAACACCTCTTAACTAGTCAGAGACCGGGGAAAGACAATTCTTTGGCCCGGATATGATTCAGGAAGCAGAAGAACAAGTTCGCATCGTTCGTGAGAGATTGAAAACAGCCCAGTCTCGCCAGAAGAGTCAATATGATAGTCATCATAAGGCTGTGACTTTTGAAGTCGGCGATAAGGCTTACCTTCGGGTTACTCCTCTTAAGGGAACCCATCGCTTCGGTATCAAAGGCAAATTGGCCCCTCGTTACATCGGTCCTTTTCGCATTCTTGCCAAACGAGGAGAAGTTGCCTACCAACTGGAACTACCTCCGCACCTATCCAGAGTTCATGACGTGTTCCACGTTTCTCAACTCAGGCGTTGCTTCTCGGATCCTATCCGCGGAGTGGACCACGAAACGCTTGATCTCCAGGACAATCTCACATATCGAGAATACCCCGTTCGTATTCTTGATCAAACCGAGCGCACCACTCGACGCCACAATATCAAATTTCTCAAGGTTCAATGGTCACATCATTCCGAGAGTGAAGCTACTTGGGAAAGGGAGGATCGTCTTCGACTTGAGTACCCCACCCTCTTTCCGGAGGAACCCGAATCTCGGGACGCGTTTCTTTTAAGTGGGGGTGAGTTGTCACATCCCTAGTTAGCACTTGCATTAGGGTTAGTTGGTGTGTGCATCATGTTTACTTTTCATAGAAATTTGAAATGGGAATGACATAAACCCCAGCACCCCTCTTCTAACAACTAGGGTTTGATAAAATATTTTCCAATGTACCCAAAATGCCCTTAAAAAATGTTCATCATTTCTGCCTTGGTCTCAAACCTTTGCTAAAAATGGTGCACAGTTTTCTAGGACATCCAAGGTCACTGGATTAAATCATATGGTATTTGTATTTGGGCATTTAAATACTTTTAAATATTTTAAATGCTCAAATAATCATGAACTATAATGTTTCCTACTGTTCATATTATATACAGTGGGTATGACAAGTTTCATGAGTTATAAAAATGCTCTAGCATTTTTATTAATTAAACAAAGATGCAAAACAAATGAAACAGAAAAGAAAATAGGAAAAGGAAAATAGGAAGAAGCACTTACCTCGGGCCCAGCCCTGTAGCAGGCCGGCCCAGCCCACCAGCCGTCCTCTGTCGTCTTCCTCCTCATGCCAGAAGGACGCGCGCGTGGCCGCCGCGCGCCGGCACGCGCCCGGCCACCTCCAGGCTGCTTGCCTGCCTCCCCGATGGCCTGGATGACTCCACGAATCGACACGCAGCTGCCCCGACCGCTCTCACTTCTCCCCCTCGTCTCCATCGCCCTCCCCTGGCTCTCTCCTCCTCCATCACCGAGCCGCCGTCGCCGCCGCTCGCCGTAGCCGCATCTAAAGCCACCCCCTCGCCCCGTGAGTGTGTCCAGAAGATCCGCCGCGTCGTCCTCTTCCTCCTCGCTGAGCCACGAGCCGTCGGAAGCCCTGCAACGTCCACACGCCGCCATCCCCTTCCTCGGATCGCCGGAGCACCTCGCCGCCGTTACGAAGCTACAGCGCGTCCCCGACCCCTCCGTCGAGCTCGTTAGCTCCGCAGTGAGCTTCTACATCGCACCCCTCCTTCCTCCGCCTCGTTTGCACCTTGTAGCCGTCGCACCATTGATCACCGAAACGCACCGCCGCCGTGCTCGCCGCCGGCGATGCTCCGGTGACCATTTGGTCACTGGCACACGTCCATCACACTCACCGCAGCGTGTAGATGCGATAGGTGCTATGCACGCATCGCCTAGGCCTCTGTAGCTGCTTCTCCACACACGCCCGACGCCGGTCGCCGCCGTCGAGCTTGTTGCCGTCGTCTCCGGCCACCCCAGGTCCGGCGACCACCACCATCCGACGCGCAAGGGCAAGAGCTTTCCAACGTGCCTAGCCGCAGCTCGAGCCGTGCCCCGTAGACGATTTCCGAAGCACGCCACCGTACTTGGCCTCGCCGGCGTCACGTCGCCGGCGGGTTTGACCTGTTTGACCAGGGGGTTGACCACCCCTGGGTCACTGACGTGTGGGCCACCTTTTGCCAATTAGTTAGTTTAATTAAGTTTCTGTTAATTTAATTAGTTAATTAGTTTAGTCACTGACCCGTGGGCCCAGGCCCCACTAACAGCTAATTAGTTTTAGTTTAACTCTAATTAACTTAGTTAATTAGCTGTGACACTGACATGCAGGGCCCACATGTCATGTTTGACTTGGACTAGCTCCTGTTGACTGACTGACGTCAGCATGATGTCATGCTGACGCAGTAAAGGTTTTTCTGGGATTTTTAGATTAAAAATAATTCAGGAAATTCCAGAAAATACCCAAAACTTCTAAAAATCATATAAAATCAACCATAGCTCAGATGGAAAAGATTTATATATGAAAAATGATCAGAAAAATCCAATCTTTCCAATGGCACAGGTTTCATGCATGTTTGAACAAGTTAACTTGCTGTATACATCAAAAACATGATAATGCACTTATTTAAATAATAGTTAAAATGCCAATTTGAATCTTTGATTGAAATAGGCCCAAACCCTTCTGGTTTTAATTGCATTAGCAAACACACATGCATCTTGCCATGTCATGAGCATGCATCATATTGTTGCATTTGTTTGTTAATGATTGTATCGCCGGTATTCTCTGTGTTAGGTCCTGCTCCCGAGGATACTGCTGCGTATCCAGTTGAAGAGCAGTACCCGACAACTACTTTGTCAGGCAAGCAATCATTGATCATTCCGATACAAACCCAATCTTCTCGCTCCTGCTCTCTTTTACTGCATTAAGGCAACAACGTGTGAACTGCTACTTGCTGCGGTAGTTGAACCCTATCTGTCGTGGAAATAGCACGGCAGATGTCCGGTTTAGCGGACTTGAAGATGGAACCATCGCACGGGTTAGCTTGAAGGGGTTCATAGCACACAAAGGACACAGAGGGTTTATACTAGTTCGGCCCCTTTGATGAAGGTAAAAGCCTACGTCTAGTTGGTTTGGTATTGCTTGGGCGTCGGATTATAGGGAGCGGATTCGCTTGCCTATATCTCGACGGGTTGATTGTTGCTTGTCCCTGAACCGTCGCCGGGTCGTCCCTTTATATAGAGGTGACGCCCGGTCCGGTTTACAGAGTCCCGAGGCCGGCTCATACTTGTGTCCGCCTCGGTCTCTGTCTTTTCTTCCTTATCTCTCAAGTTTCATCGCTTGGCGGTTTACAAACCTTAATTCTACACATGGGTCCTAAGATCTCATGGGCCGTAGCCTTTACTAAATATTACAACCGAGTATAATATAACTAGGCCGGTTTACACTAGACGGTTTATACCTGCTAGTCATATCCCTGACATTAGGCCCCAGAATGATTTGAACTTGTTCATATCAGTCTTCCTTGTCTTGTATAATTTTCTTCTGTCTTCACACTCTTGTAAACCGGCTCTGACGTCATCTTCGAGATTCACTAGATCTGACCGTGACATCATCTCCGCATTTAACGCTGTGAGCTGTACCGTAGCTTTGTTTAATGGTTACCTGAAAATCGAGGCGTCAAAAAGCATCTTTATCCGATCTTTACCCCCTCGAATCCCGCACCTGTCGCTTCGCATCTGTCCCTTCGCTTATAAATATCACCGTTCCCCTTCATTCTTCCTTCTTCTCGCCTCTTCTTCCTTCATCCGCCGCCTGAGCCTCAAGAACTCCATTGACGCCCGAGCTTGAAGCGCCACCGTCGTCTCGTCGAGTCAAGACCTCCCTGGCCGCTGCATCAACCTGATTCGTCCAGAGAAACTCCGCCGCTGTCCTCCATTGCTCAGGTACGTCCTTTCTTCCTCATTACCGATCTGTATCTGCTAGTATTCCTCCCTTGTTCTTCCGCCATTAGGGTTTCCAACGAAAGCTTCGTCTTGTTCCTCGTAGATACTTACCTCATAGAAGATTTGCGACCTTTAGGCCCAGTTAACAGATCTTCCACTGATATTAGCTTTAGATCTCGCCACTTATACTTAATCCTATAGATTCATCTGCTTCGCATAAGATCCCTGACGTTTCTCCTCGTATCTTCTTGCACTTTATTTTTATTTTCCTCGCACACCCAGATCTGTCCCACTTTAGCTGTTTACAAGGAAACTGTTTCTTCTCCTTTGTAGATCCATGAAATATACTCCGGTTTAAGCTGTATGGCACGCTCTTGCAATACTTCAGAATTTGAACGCGACGGTTTAGCTGTCCCCTTTTTTTTTACTGTCGTGAACCGGAAATGACATAGCTCACTGTAATTGCCGGTTTAACCATGCCATTAGTCCTCAGTTCAAACCGTTGCGTAACTTTCATAAATTTCCGGTTTATACTGCTGTACCCGCATAATCCGTTTTCTGCACTTTATCTTTTCCAGTACTTGTCCTTTCATTGCAATGGCCAAACAGTATGTCTCCTGCGATTGGGTCCCTTCTATCATTACTGAGGAAGACTTGGTCAAAATCTCTGAAATTGGTACGTTAGGCCCTCAGTCTGTTTTGAAGTGGCGGGCCCCGGGGAATGAATGTCCTCCTACTCCCAGGTCCGGGGAGGTCATTGTGTTCTTTGATCACATATCTCGAGGCTTCTCTCCCCCCGGTTCAAAGTTTTTCCGGGATGTTCTTGCTGCCTTCCAACTCCACCCTCAGGACATTGGACCCAACTCTGTTTCAAATATCTGTGACTTCCAAGTGTTTTCGGAGGTATATCTGCAAGAAGAACCGTCCGTCGATCTGTTCCGGGACTTCTTTCACTTAAACCGGCGCGCAGAGTTCACCAGTGGACCACATCAGGAGCTCGGTGGCGTCAGTATCCAGAAGAGGAGAGACGTTGTTTTTCCTCACGCCGCTTTACACACGCATCCAATGGACTAGAACAAGTCATGGTTTTATTGCATTGACACTTCTCCTGAAGGGGAGAACCCTCTGCCGGGTTATCGTGAAACCCGTATTCCGGAGGATCATCCTTTATCACAACGGCTCGGCTCTGTCGAGCGGACCCGGTTTTCATCACAGCTCTCCAAGTTAAGAGCTTTCATAGCTAATGGTTTGACTGGAACTGATTTTCTACGCTGTTGGTTGTCTTGGAGCATCCTTCCCTTGAGCCGGCGATCACAGCTGATGTGCCAATATTCTGGTAAACCGGATGATCCCCAAAGGTTTACCATGGAAAAACTCTCTGAATCGGAGGTTATAGAATCAGCCAAGAAAATTCTCAATGTCTCCTTGGCAGACTGCAGCAAGGTCGGGTTAGCTCCATATTATAAGAAGAACAAGCTACCTGCAGTAAGTTTTACCTTGCCCTGTATTCGTAACCCGTTTCTTTAAACCGTCTTTTCAATTGTCTTTCTTTCTTTTGATTAGGCTGATGACCCTTTCTGGAAGAGAAAGCCTCAGGAGAAAACCGGCAAACAAGCTCGCCGGAAAACCTTTGCCAATAAGAAAAGGAAAGCAGCTGTTGACGCCAGTTCTCCCACTGAAGATGATGATCCGGATTCCGAGGTATGATTTAATCCGGTTTGGATTTTGCTTTCTTGAACTTGTAATTGTATCTAACGATAACTTTTCCACAGGAGTTGCCTGAAGGTGATAATCCGGCCGAAGTTGAGGTAACCATTCTTTCCTCTGATTCAGAACCTCTTCCACAAAAAAGTCGTCGGACCGTCCGGAAATACCAATTTTCTCATCCTTATGCTCAGTTGGGTCCTAATTTTATTTTGAAGAAACAACAGCATGAAGCTCTTCGCCGGACCACTCGCCATAGTGGCCTGGCAGTGGAATCATCCGGAATTTCTTTAACTCCAGCTCGAAAACGCCGTGCTGAGGTGATACTTTCTCCGACTCTTCTTCATCCCTAGGCCGGGCTTATCCGAAAACCTCTTAAACCGTCTGACCCTGATTATCAGGAAACTCCACTGTCTTCTTCTGGTGAATCGACTGCCACACAGCTTCCTCCATTGAAAACTGTCCCAGAGTAATTTTCTAACCTTTCCGGTTTATGATCTCTTTTTGCTTTATAATGTTAACTCATTTTGCATACTTTTCCCAGCAAACCAAAACCTAGTAAGAGATCCAAGGCAAACAAGCCTCCTGCTGAGACCACTGCAGATGATCCGGCTGATGATCCGGCAACGGTCGTTCCTCCAGAAGGCGAGCCTATAGCTCCTCTTGAAGATCCTGCGCCTACGGATCATGTCTCCGTCCCTGAAAATCTTACCGCTGAAGATGCCCATCATCCGCCAAGTCCGGCCCGGGTCAACTCTCCTCAGATTAATCCGGCCTCTCCTAATCCGGCCCATACTGCGACTCCCCCAAATGCACCTGCTTCTCCAGATGTTGTGGTGACTGGGACTGCCTTCGTTGCTCCAGCTGAGCCCACCGTTTTAGCCAAGCATACGGCTAAAACGGAGAAGTTATATAAAGAAAAAGGCAAATGGAGTACTGAAGTATCCAATCTTGCTGATATGAGCGCCCAAGAAATTTATTCTGGGTATCTAAACCGGCTCCATAGCAGCCGAGACTATGAAGCAAGTTTGGTTAACTTAATGAGGGAGAAATATGAGGTAACCCTTTCCTTCTGACTTTGTACCTTTGATGTGCTTCTATCCCATAACAACCCCCAAGTTCCGGTTTAGCTGCGTGCTGAAGGTGAACCGGAACTTGTAGTTTGAACAATTGATCTTTACATTAGCCCCCAAGTATCAAGTAGATAACTTGTTTATGTATTTGATACTTGTAAAAATTGCTGATGATACTTCAACCATCCATTAGCCCCCAAGTGTCAAATAGACAACTTTTTTGTGTGCTTGAGACTTGTAATCCTGTAATTGCCGTTACTTATTGCTTCAACTGCCATTAGCCCCCAAGTGTCAAGTATACAACTTGTTTGTGTGCTTGAGACTTGTCTGATTTTTACCTCTTGTCTTTTAACTGTGATTGCAGGCTGAGTTGAACCGGAATGCTGCTGAAATCAATGAACTTCGTAGCCGTCTTGCTGAAACAGAATCTGCCGCTTCAAAGGCTAAAAAAGATCTGCAGGTGAGTTTAAAGACTGCTGAAGATCTGAAGAAATACTTTGAAGAAGAGCGGACCACTTTTGAGGTTCAAAAGAAAGATCTGGAGAAAAGGGTTCAGGACGCTGAAGGGGCGCTTAATCCGGTTACAGAAGAGTTGACCGGTTTAAAGCAGCAGGTTGAGATGATGACCACTGCAATCTTTGGTAAGTATAATCTGAACTCCTGGTTTACCCCTGTAATGTTCTAACTGTGCCGGTTTAACCGTTATATCTGTGTGCAGGGCGCCGTGTCTCCCATCTTGGGGATGATCTCCGGAAGAAGCTTAAAGCGTGTTACACCTTGGTCGAGCAGCTATATTCCGGCGCTCAGAGGATCATCAGTGCAACTTCTTTCGGCAAACCGGCCCCTACCACTATCCAGGACACGTTGAAGAAACTATCTGTCTTGCCGGTTCGTCTTGAAGAAGTCAAAAAATCTGCTGCCCGAGGTGGTGCTCTTCTGGCCCTTACCAGGGCTAAGGCCTGGGTTCCGGATCTTGATCCGGAGGAAGCTTTAACCGGATTTCCTGACACAAAAGATGACGGTTCAGCCTTTACCGCAAAGGATCTCTATGCTTTGACGAAGGAGATACGTCCCCTCGCCAGCAAGCTTGCAGCGCAATCTGACTTGTCCAGATATCATCCGGGATACAACTTGCAAAACGAGCGGGTGGAGCGGCCGGTTTATGACACCGTCAACTTAATCCCGCCGGTTCGTCCTCACACCTTCGCTCCTGACATAGAACCTTCTGAACTTATCAACGACGAGATGTATTTCCGGGCTTTGACGAAGCTTGACTGGCGTGTGCCGGACTTCCAACCGCTTCAGGAAGATGAAGATATTCCGGATCAAGGTGATGGTCAGCCGTCTCAGTAAGAAGGAGCATAATTCAAAGTTCATTGTTGTAACCGCAGTCTTTGTTTCGCCAAACAATCTTTTTAATCCATCAGGCTTGCTATGCCTTGTAATAGGATAGATGAAACTTGATCTGCCTTAATCCGGATGTTCTGTCTTATATGAAATTTTTTGCCGATCTCAACGTTGTCCGATGTTTACTTATGTTGCATATCCTCTGCTCCTGCTGAAATAATACTAAAAATATGTCCTAGTGGTTTACCACTGGACGGATTAAATTGTTCCCTTAAAACGACAAATAAGTATATCTTTATACCAGTAATAACTTTATACCTGAGATTATATACGCCCAACATTCTTAATCCGGTAGGACCTTAAAGTCGCTTGATGAAGACCTTCATGGATCCAATTAGAAACCCGAAAAACTCCGGTTCATCTTGATGATAAATTCTGGTTCATCTTGTTCTCCAAGACTTTGTTAGGAAATTTGTAGCTTTTTGCCTGATATATGATCCGGGTTTTAATGAACACCGGGTTACTCATGCTGGTATTCATGACCCAGACTTTCCACTTTATAGATAGGTGGTCAGCTTCTGTAGCTGCTCCACTCCGGTTTAAAGGGTTATAAAACACAAACGCAAAAAGATGCAAATTTTGCAAATAAGACCATGTAGTCGAGGCTTTTTAGGAGCTGCCAGGCTCAAAGCAAGGTTCAGCCAATCAATGGGACGTGGTTTGTCCATCTCTTCCCAGGGGGCGTATAGAATCGCAAATAAAAACTGAGCCAATCAATGGGACGTGGTTTATCCAACTCTTCCCAGGGGGCCTAGCCAATCACTAAACGTGGAATTATCCAAATTTTCAGAGGGCCGATAGAATCGTACATAGAAATTGAGCCAATCACTGGGACATGGGCGTTACCATTCCCAGAGGGCCTCCATGGTTCCTCCTGAACCGGTGGGTAATTTAAACCAATCACTGAACGTGGAATTATCCAACTTTTCAGAGGGTCTCCAGGGTTCCTCCTGAACCGGTGGGTAATTTAAACCAATCACTGAACGTGGAATTATCCAACTTTTCAGAGGGTCTCCAGGGTTCCTCCTGAACCGGTGGGTAAATTTTGAAGCCTCCTTTCTTCGAACCGGATATGATCTCATGTTTTTTAGAGAGTTTCATTGCTCCTTTGCATACTCTGCAAAAAATCAATTTCTAAACCAACCAATATACTGAAATATAATCTCTGATAAAAAACTTGTATGGTTGTCCTCACAAGATATCTGTATATGGAAAAAAGGGCTAAGCCCCCGGTTTACCGAGGGTGCCGGTTTATTCATTACTCATAATATATACATAGGATACATTGGAGCACGTAGCTCAAGTATAGTATGGCCGTAAATGGGCGATGTTCCACGGCCTCTTCGTCTCCTCTTCTGACGTCCGTGAGTCCTTGTGTTCTCGAACGTCCACCAGGTAATATGATCCGTTGTGTAGATTCTTACTGACCACAAAGGGCCCTTCCCAAGGCGGGGATAGCTTGTGCATATCTGTTTGATCTTGGATGAGCCGGAGTACCAAGTCACCCTCCTGGAACGTCCTTGTTCTGACCCGGCGGCTATGATATCTGCGTAAGTCTTGTTGATAAATCGCAGATCGTGCTGCAGCTATATCACGCTCTTCATCCAGCCGGTCTAAACTGTCCTGTCTTGATCCCTCGTTGATTGCTTCAACATAAGCCGTCACCCTTGGTGAATCATGACGTATATCGCTCGGAAGAACTGCTTCAGCACCATAAACCATGAAGAAAGGTGTGTAACCTATAGACCGGTTTGGTGTAGTATTGATACTCCAAAGAACAGATGGCAACTCCTCAACCCAACATCCAGGGGTTCTCTGCAAAGGCGTCATAAGCCGGGGTTTGATACCTCGCAAAATCTCCTGATTTGCCCTTTCAGCCTGACCATTGGATTGTGGGTGAGCCACAGAAGACACGTCCAAACGAATATGCTCTCGTTGACAGAACTCTTCCATCTCACCCTGAGATAAATTGGTGCCATTGTCTGTGATGATGCTGTGTGGAAAGCCAAACCGGAATATTACTTTTATGATGAATTTGACTGCCGTTGCCGCATCACACTTGCTTATAGGCTCCGCTTCAACCCACTTTGTAAACTTGTCTACTGCTACCAGTAGATGAGTTTTCTGATCTTGGGATCACTTGAAAGGTCCAACCATATCAAGCCCCCAAGTCGCAAACGGCCAAGTTATTGGTATCATCCGGAGTTCCTGTGCTGGAACCAGAGCACGTCTTGAGAATTTCTGACAAGCGTCACACTTCCGGACCAGATCTGCCGCATCTGCATGAGCGGTTAACCAATAAAAACCATGCCGGAATGCCTTAGCCACCAATGATTTTGAACCAGCATGATGACCACAATCCCCTTCATGAATCTCGCGAAGAATCTCACAACCTTCCTCAGCTGATACACACCGCTGAAATACTCCAGAAGTACTGCGATGGTGAAGCTCTCCGTTTGCAATCGTCATGGACTTAGAGCGCCGGATTATCTGTCGCGCTTCTTCTTCATCATCTGGTAACTCTCCTTGGATCAGGTATGCCAAATAGGGCAGCGTCCAATCTGGAATAATATGGAGCGCTGCAACTAACTGTGCCTCTGGGTCAGGAACAGCTAGGTCTTCCTTAGATGGTATCTGAACCGAAGGACTGTGCAATTCATCCAAAAAAGTGTTTGGTGGCACCGGTTTACGTTGAGACCCTAGCCGGCTTAAAGCGTCGGCCACTTCGTTCCTTCGCCGGTCTATGTGATCCACCTGATATCCTTTAAAGTATCCTGCGACTGCTTCAACTTCTCGTCTATAAGCCGCCATGAGGGGATCCCTTGAATCCCACTTGCCAGAAACTTGTTCTGCCACCAGATCTGAGTCGCCAAAGCACTTAACCCGGCTCAAGTTCATTTCCTTTGCTAGCCGCAAACCATGAAGTAGTGCTTCATATTCCGCTGCATTATTAGTGCAAGGAAACAATAAGCGGAGGACATAACAAAATTTATCACCTCTGGGGGAAGTTAAGACAACTCCAGCCCCCGAGCCCTCCAACTGTTTTGAACCGTCAAAGTGAATCGTCCAGTAAGTAAGATCCGGCTTCTCCTCAGGGGTCTGCAACTCTGTCCAATCATTGATGAAATCTACCAATGCCTGAGATTTTACAGCCGTGCGTGGTACATATTTCAACTCATGTGGGCTGAGCTCAATGGCCCACTTTACTACTCTGCCCGTAGCTTCCCTGTTCTGGATTATATCCCCCAACGGTGCTGAACTAACCACAGTTATTGGATGACCTTGGAAATAGTGCTTCAACTTCCGGTTTGCCATGAACACACCATATACTAACTTCTGCCAATGAGGATATCTCTGCTTGGATTCAATGAGTACTTCACTCACATAGTAAACCAGACGCTGAACCGGGTACTCCTTCCCTGCTTCCTTGCGCTCAACAACGATTGCAACGCTAACTGCCCGTGCGTTAGCAGCGACGTATAACAGCAACGGCTCCTTGTCAATAGGAGCAGCTAAAACCGGTGGTTTTGCCAGTTGCCGTTTCAGATCCTCAAACGCTACGTTTGCCTCATCACTCCATATAAACCGGTCTGTTTTCCTCAACATCTGGTAAAGTGGGATCGCCTTCTCTCCCAAATGGCTGATGAACCGGCTTAATGCTGTGATCCGGCCAGCTATGCGCTGAACATCGTTGATGCAAACCGGTTTAGTCAAAGATGTGATGGCCTTGATTTTCTCTGGGTTAGCTTCTATTCCTCTGTTTGAGACCAAGAATCCCAGTAGCTTACCTGCCGGAACACCAAAAGCACACTTTTCCGGATTAAGCATCATCTTATAAGTTCGAAGATTATCAAAAGTTTCCTTAAGATCCTCTATCATTGTTCCTTCCTTCCTCGATTTGACCACAATGTCATCCACGTAGGCATGAACATTCCTCCCTATCTGCCCTTTCAGACAATTCTGAACGCAACGCTGATAAGTTGCTTGTGCACATTTAAGTCCAAAAGGCATAGACACATAGCAAAAGGCACCAAAAGGAGTTATGAAAGCCGTCTTCTCTTGGTCTTCAACTGCCATCTTGATCTGGTGATACCCTGAATATGCATCCAAAAAACTTAGCCGCTCACATCCCGCTGTGGCATCGATGATCTGATCAATGCGAGGGAGAGCAAAAGGATCAGTTGGGCAAGCTTTGTTGAGGTATGTGTAGTCCACACACATTCTCCACTTCCCGTTCTTCTTTAACACCAGCACCGGATTAGCCAACCACTCCGGATGAAAAACTTCCACTATGAATCCTGCGGCCAAAAGCCTGGCCACTTCCTCTCCTATAGCCTTGCGCCTCTCCTCATTGAAGCGGCGTAGATACTGCTTGACCGGTTTAAACTTCGGATCAATATTAAGACTGTGCTCAGCGAGTTCCCTCGGTATACCTGGCATGTCAGAAGGTTTCCATGCAAAGATATCCCAGTTCTCACGGATGAACTCGATGAGCGCGCTTTCCTATTTGGGATCAAGGTTAGCACTGATAGTGAATTGCTTAGACGAATCTCCAGGCACAAAATCAACTTGCTTGGTCTCCTCTGCAGATTTAAACTTCAACGCCGGATCATGCTCGGTAGTTGGCTTCTTCAGCGGGGTCATATCTGCCGGATCAACATTATCCTTATAAAATTTCAACTCTTCTGTGGCACATACTGCTTCTGCATAGGCTGCATCTCCTTCTTCACATTCCACCGCTATCTTGCGACTTCCATGAACCGTGATCGTGCCCTTATGACCCGGCATCTTAAGCTGCAAATAAACATAACACGGCCTAGCCATAAACTTAGCATAAACCGTTCTTCCAAACAGAGCGTGATACGGACTTTTGATTTTGACGACCTCGAAGGTGATCATCTCTGACCTGGAATCATACTCATTCCCAAAGGTAACTTCCAAGTCAATCTTTCCAACCGGATAAGCTGACTTACCTGGGACCACTCCATGAAACACTGTATTTGATTGCCTTAGCTTCTTATCCGTCAGACCCATACGACGGAAAGTTTCGTAGTACAAGATATTAATACTGCTACCACCGTCCATGAGAACCTTAGTGAATTTGTAGCCTCCCACTTGGGGTGCTACCACCAAGGCTAAATGGCCCGGATTATCCACTCGCATCAGGTGATCTTCCCTGCTCCACACAATGGGCTGCTCTGACCAGCGCAGAAATTGCGGTGTCGCCGGTTCAACTCCATTAACAGCCCGCTTCAAAACCTTCTGATCTCTCTTACACAGACTTGTGGTGAAGACATGATATTGCCCGCTTCTCAATTCCTTCGGATTACTCTGATATCCAGATTGCGGCTGCTGTTGCTGACGCTGTTGCTGCTGATTTCCCTGACTATTATAATTCCCTTGGCCTTGCTGCTGATTAATCTGATTATTGTAACCACCTTGATGATGCGACTGATTACCCTGGCCATTATAATTCCCTTGATTATTCTGATTACCTGCCCGGTTTTGATAACCATTGCTATTGCACCTATATCCTGATCCGGAGCTGTTCCCCTGATGACCCGGACCATAAAATCCAGGACCTGAGCCGCCGTTTGGAGGCCGATTATGAGGATTGAAACGGCCCGCCACTGCCTTCATAAGGGGTATGCACTCCCTCATGGTATGCTTTGCTGGTTTCCCCCTTACGCTATGCTTCGGACAAGGCTGATCTAACTCTTGATCCCAGCTAAGCTTTCCTCCGCCGGTTTGTGAAGGCGGATCTCCCAGGCTATGCTGAAAATCCCCTTGAACTTGAGTGCTAGCCACGAAGTCAGAACCACCCTCTGCCTTCCGTTTGCCCAAAAAACTTGTGGTTGCCGGATTAATCTGCGCCGGTTTACCAGACTTGCTAACCTTCCCAGTCTTGTCTCCTTCTGCTTCTGGATACTTCATATTATCAGAGTCTCCATATTTCACCAGGGCACTCATGAGAGTTCCCATATCATTGCAATCCCTTTTAAGCCGTCCGAGCTTTAACTTTAAAGATTCAAACCGGCAATTGTTCTCCAAAGTCACTATCGCCGTACTAGGATTGATACTATTCAAAGAGTGTAAAATCTCTGCTACTCTCCGTACCCAAGATGCTGTAGACTCCTGCTCTCCTTGCACACAAGCTGCTAGATCCACCACTAACATCGGCTGTTTACATGTATCTTTGAAGTTTTTGATAAACTGGCTGCGTAGTTCCCCCCATGATCCAATAGAGTTCGGGGGTAAAGCTTTCAGCCAGGTCCGGGCCGTACCTTCGAGCATCATAGTAAAATACTTAGCACAAGCCGATTCATCCACATCCAGCATCTCCATGGCCATATCATAACTTTCCACCCAAGCTTCTGGAGCTAAATCTGCTGTGTAATTAGGTACCTTGCGGGGCCCCTTGAAATCTTTAGGCAGTTTGACACCTCGTAAAGCGGGGATAAGACACTGCACCCCGAAAGAACTCGTCGGAATCCCTGTTTCCGCTGTAGCGGTGTGAACCGGCGTTGTTTGACGAACCTCTTCCCGGGCTCCTGATCTAATCCGGTTTACATCTGGAGTTGGTGCCGCCGCACCCGCCGGATTATCCTGCCTGCGCTGATGCCTCCTGCGTTCACTGCTAGACACTTCTGGCTCCTCCCAATGCCTAGTATAACTTCGGCTGGGACGTCGTGTTGAATGTAGCCTTTCCCTGCTATGAGAATATGCTTGCTGCTGTATCAACGCCGTATTAAGCAGCTCCTTGACCCTGCGCGCCTCCATTGCCACCGGGGATGTCTCCTCCACAGGTAAAGCGGCCAAACATGCAGCAGCTGCCGCGATGTTATCCAAAGGGTTTGAATAATGACCTGGAGGGGCGGGAACGTAAGGTGCCGATGTAATCCGGCGATCACGCTCTGCGACGGGCTGCTGAACCGGCTCCTCCCTGGCAGGAGGTGCCCTTCGGCTTGGAACCGGATTATTACTGGTCCCAACCCCAGGCGTCCTGAATAGATTTGTTGCCTCATAAACCGGCGGCAGACGAGACTGGTATTTTCGTCCCCTTACTCCTTCCATAGAAGCTTGCTCCATCCTTAGGTAGAAAGCCTGATCATCCAGCTCCGCCTGTCTCGCTGCTATCATCTCTCTCTCTGCCTTCAGATCTTCCTTTAATTGATCAATCCGGCCTTTCAACTGAAGGAGCTCTGCATCATGATGCGCCTTGTCTGCTGGAGCTACTGTTTCCACCGCTTTAGCTGTGAATTCATCCATCAAGGTGGATAGAACATCAGTAAGTGAGAGGGTCGTGCCGCTCCCCCCTACGCCAGCTTCAGCTGTTGTCCCGTTCACCGGGGGCTGTGAACCAGCCATAAAGACAGCTACCCGGTTTGGCGGGCCAAAGGGGCCCGGAATACTGTTTCCATCGGACTCGCCTTCAGACCGGCCGTCCTGCAACTGATACAGAGACTCAGTTTCTCCGGATGAAGATTCGTCGTCTGAGTAGACAACTGTTGCACCATCAGATTCCGATCCGTCCTCGGCTCGAACTCCGTGGATTGCTCCAACGAACACTTGCTTCATAGCGGGATGAATCCGGGCCGATCTCGTACGCTGAGCCGGTTCGACGATGTTGGGGAAGATGTCCGGCTCAGGTCCCGGTTCGCCGATTTTGCCAATGAAGACTTGGATGCCACCGAAGGGAACCCGGTACCCGTATTCGATTGAATCGGCCTCCGGTCCCCAACCTGCGTCATCGATGTAGATCTGGCCGCGGCGACTTTTGGTCATCCGGCCGACCGCGTAACCCTTGAGCCCCTCAAAGCTGCCCTTCAAGAACTCGAAACCATCGTGCGGAGGCCCCACGGTGGGCGCCAACTGTCGTGGAAATAGCACGGCAGATGTCCGGTTTAGCGGACTTGAAGATGGAACCATCGCACGGGTTAGCTTGAAGGGGTTCATAGCACACAAAGGACACAGAGGGTTTATACTAGTTCGGCCCCTTCGATGAAGGTAAAAGCCTACGTCTAGTTGGTTTGGTATTGCTTGGGCGTCGGATTACAGGGAGCGGATTCGCTTGCCTGTGTCTCGACAGGTTGATTGTTGCTTGTCCCTGAACCGTCGCCGGGTCGTCCCTTTATATAGAGGTGACGCCCGGTCCGGTTTACAGAGTCCCGAGGCCGGCTCATACTTGTGTCCGCCTCGGTCTCTGTCTTTTCTTCCTTATCTCTCAAGTTTCATCGCTTGGCAGTTTACAAACCTTAATTCTACACATGGGTCCTAAGATCTCATGGGCCGTAGCCTTTACTAAATATTACAACCGAGTATAATATAACTAAGCCGGTTTACACTAGCCGGTTTATACCTGCTAGTCATATCCCTGACACTATCCCTTGCATGACCTGTCATTGCCACAGTAAATAGTTGAAACCCACTAGCATGTGTAGGAGTTGATTGAGCCATGTGATGTGTGATCCACCATGCTATTTGTTTATGTTGCCTGCTATGCTTAGAGTTGTGTCTGGTCTGGTTCATCTGGGTGATGGATCAGAGTGAAATGATCATACCGATAAAGAGAGGGAAGTGTGGAACACGCTTGGTAAAGGTATCGATGAAAGGCCATGTAGGAGTACATGGTGGGTTGTTTCATTGGAATCGTCCATAGGACCCGAGATCTGTGTGTGTGATTCAAGTTATAGTTACTACCACACATTGGGCCCTGAAATATGACCCCGCTCGACTTATTGACTGCCCTTGTACTCTGTCCAGGAGTTGCAACTAGTTTCTGGTGTTTATAGCTTACTGGAGGTCGTGCACAGCGCTGACCCTCGGGGTGGGCTGTGATGCGACAGGTACGTGGCACGGTGTACCGGTTGCCCGTTTGGTGACTCGGGAACCCTGTACACATCGTTTGGGGCCGTGAGCGACACCCCGGCCGGATCTCCCCACGGATGGAACCCAAATAGGCGATAACCCTGGACGAGAGACTTGAGTGGTTGGTTAGGTCGTGGTCTACACCCACGTCAGCTTTCGCTTGAAGTCTGCCGAGCACATGTCGTGTGCAGACGCTAAGTGGTGAAAACATGTGTGAAGAAGTACACCCCTGCAGGGTTATCAAACTATTCGAATAGCCATTGTTCGCGGTACGGACTACTTGGTTACTCTTACAGTTCATAGACAAGTTGATGGATACTACTAAAAGCCTCAAGATAAGTGTGAGTGCCGTGGATGGCCCTTCCGTAGGATGACGGAAGAGGATCCTCGGTAGTGTATTGATGTGGTGAGTAGAGGATTCGTGTTCGTAATAACATCTTGCAATCTGTTGAGAGTTGTAGTATAGGTTAGCCAAGGTCAAAGCTGGCATTCTGCTATGAACTCCACTACCCCCCCCTTTGATAATGTTGCATGTATGATAGGTTCTGTGGTAAGACTTGCTGAGTACCTTTGTACTCATGTTTGCTTAATAACTGTTGTAGAGGAGAACCCTGCCCCTGCTGATGGGTTCTACATAGACGTTGACGTCGACGAGTAGCTTGACACCCAGACGGAGATCTGGAGCTTGTGAAGGGCCTTGTAGATAGTCAGGCTACACCAAGCCTGTTTTATTTTCTAAGTTGTCTGTACTCAGACATGTAGCTTCCGCTTGTGCTTGTATGACTGTATGACTTGAGTGTTGGGTCATGTGACCCCTACCTGTATGGAGATGTTATGTATGGCTCTTGGAGCCTTTTAAATAAAGTACTTTGAGTCATAGAGTTTTGTTGTGATGCAATGTTGTATTTGCACATATTGAGCATATTGCGTGTATGTTTGAAATGCTTGGTATGTGTGGGATCCGACACCTAGTTGTTTTCCTTTGGTAGCATACCTTACAGGGAAATGCCTCCTAGTGATTCCAATGAGCCTTGGTAGCTTGCTAATGCTCGGAACACGTAGGCTGGCCGGCATGTGTCCTTCTTCGTTCCTGTGTCTGTCCCTTAGGGGAAATGTCACGCGTTGTTCCTTTAAGTCCATGTAGCTTGCTATGACTTGGGTTCATACGTTGATGACCGACACGTTCGTTGCTGGGTCATGGATGCCTGTTTCTGTAATCTAGTGCCACTTTTGGTTTATAACTAGCCATGTCGGCCCGGGTTCTCTGTCATATGGATGCTAGCGACACTGTCATATACGTGTGCCAAAATGCGCAAATGGTCCCGGGCCAGGTAAGGTGGCACCCGTGGGGTTACCGTGCGTGAGGCCGCAAAGTGATATGACGTGTTACAGCTAGATCGGTGTGACTTAGGATCGGGGTCCTAACACAACTATACGGATTGGGTCCGTAACCTGAGGATTATCCTCATAGCTGCCAAGAGAACTTATGTCCTAGAAGCACCGCTAGGTGACGCTCCCGCCCCGGCAAACCAAGACGTTATGAACGCTTGGCAGACGCGTTGTGGTGATTACTCCCTGGTTCAGTGCGGCATGCTTTACAACTTAGAGTCGGGGCTCCAAAAACGTTTTGAGCACCACGGAGCATATGAGATGTTCGAAGAGCTGAAAATGGTTTTCCAAGCTCATGCCCGAGTCGAGAGATATGATGTCTCCGACGCATTCTACAGCTGTAAAATGGAGGAGAACAGTTCTGTCGATGAGCACATCCTCAAGATTTCTGGATTGCACAACCGCTTGTCTCAGCTGGGAATGAATCTCCCAGATGAAGCGGTCGTTGACAGAATCCTCCAGTCGCTCCCACCAAGCTTCAAGAGCTTCGTGTTGAACTTCAATATGCAGGGGATGGAGAAGTCCATTCCCGAGGTGTATTCGATGCTGAAATCAGCGGTGGTGGACATCAAGAAAGAACATCAAGTGTTGATGGTCAATAAAACCACTAAGTTCAAGAAAGGCAAGGGTAAGAAGAACTTCAAGAAGGACGGCAAGGGAGTTGCCGCGCCCGGCAAACCTGTTGCTAGGAAGAAGCCAAAGTATGGACCCAAGCCTGAGACAGAGTGCTTTTATTGCAAGGGAACGGGTCACTAGAAGCGGAACTGCCCCAAATACTTAGCAGACAAGAAGGCCGGCAACGTCAAAGGTATATATGATATACATGTTATTGATGTGTACCTTACCAGCACTCGTAGTAGCTCCTGGGTATTTGATACCGGTGCAGTTGCTCACATTTGTAACTCAAAACAGGAGCTGCGGAATAAACGGAGACTGGCGAAGGAAGAGGTGACGATGCGCGTCGGGAATGGTTCCAAGGTCGATGTGATCGCCGTCGGCACGCTGCCTCTACATCTACCCTCGGGATTAGTTTTAAACCTCAATAATTGTTATTTAGTACCAGCTTTGAGCATGAACATTGTTTCTGGATCTCGTCTTATGCGAGATGGCTACTCTTTCAAATCGGAGAATAATGGTTGTTCTATTTATTTGAGAGATATGTTTTATGGTCATGCCCCGCTGGTCAATGGTTTATTTTTGATGAATCTCGAACGTAGTAATACACATATTCATAGTGTAGATGCCAAAAGATGTAAAGTTGATAATGATAGTCCCACATACTTGTGGCATTGCCGCCTTGGTCATATTGGTGTCAAACGTATGAAGAAGCTCCATTCAGATGGACTTCTAGAGTCTCTTGATTATGAATCATTTGACACGTGCGAACCATGCCTCTTGGGCAAGATGTCCAAGACTCCGTTCTCCGGAACAATGGAGCGAGCAACCAACTTGTTGGGAATCATACATACCGATGTGTGCGGTCCAATGAGTGTTGAGGCTCGCGGAGGCTATCGTTATGTTCTCACCCTCACAGATGACTTGAGTAGATACGGGTATATCTATTTGATGAAACACAAGTCTGAGACCTTTGAAAAGTTCAAGGAATTTCAGAATGAGGTTGAGAATCAACGTGACAGAAAAATAAAGTTCTTACGATCAGATCGTGGGGGTGAATATTTAAGTCATGAATTTGGCACACACCTTAGGAGCTGTGGAATTGTTTCACAATTGACACCGCCCGGAACACCTCAACGTAACGGTGTGTCTGAACGTCGAAATCGTACTCTGTTGGACATGGTGCGATCTATGATGTCCCTCACCGATTTACCGCTATCTTTTTGGGGTTATGCTTTAGAGACTGCCGCATTCACTTTAAATAGGGCTCCGTCGAAATCCGTTGAGACGACTCCGTATGAACTTTGGTTTGGCAAGAAACCAAAGCTGTCGTTTCTAAAAGTTTGGGGTCGTGATGCTTATGTCAAGAAACTTCAACCTCAAAAGCTCGAACCCAAATCGGAAAAATGTGTCTTCATAGGATACCCAAAGGAAACAATTGGGTACACCTTCTACCACAGATCCGAAGGCAAAGTCTTTGTTGCCAAGAATGGATGCTTTCTGGAGAAAGAGTTTCTCTCGAAAGAAGTGAGTGGGAGGAAAGTAGAACTTGATGAGGTGACAGTCACCCCTCCTTTACCGGAAAGTAGCGCAGCACAGGAAACTGTTCCTGAGGTGCCTGCACTGACAAGGGAGGAAGTTAATGATGATGATCATGAAGAAACAGATCAAGTTACTACTGAACTTCGAAGGTCCACGAGGGCACGTTCCGCACCAGGGTGGTACGGCAACCCTGTCCTGGAAATCATGTTGTTAGACAACGGTGAACCTTCGAACTATGAAGAAGCGATGGCGGGCCGGGATTCCAATAAATGGCTTGGAGCCATGAAATCCGAGATAGAATCCATGTATGAAAACAAAGTATGGACTTTGGTGGACTTGCCTGATGATAGGCACGCCATAGAAAATAAATGGATATTTAAGAAGAAGACAGACGCGGATGGTAATGTGACCATCTATAAGGCTCGGCTTGTCGCTAAGGGTTATCGACAAGTTCAAGGGATTGACTATGACGAGACTTTCTCTCCCGTAGCGATGCTGAAGTTAGTCAGAATCATGTTAGCTATTGCCGCATTCTATGATTATGAGATATGGCAAATGGACGTCAAAACAGCATTTTTTTAACAGCTTCCTCAAGGAAGAGTTGTATATGATGCAACCGGAAGGTATTGTCGATCCAGAGAACGCTAACAAGGTATGCAAGCTCTAGCGCTCGATTTACGGGCTGGTGCAAGCATCTCGGAGTTGGAATATTCGCTTTAATGATGTGATCAAAGTGTTTGGATTTATACAGACTTATGGAGAAGCCTGTATTTACAAGAAAGTGAGTGGGAGCTCTGTGGCATTTCTCATATTATATGTGGATGACATATTGCTGATGGGAAATGATATAGAATTCTTGGAAAATGTAAAGGCCTACTTGAATAAAAGTTTTTCAATGTAGGACCTTGGAGAAGCTGCTTGCATACTAGGCATCAAAATCTATAGAGATAGATCAAGACGCCTCATTGGTCTTTCACAAAGTACATACCTTGACAAGATATTGAAAAAGTTCAATATGGATCAGTCCAAGAAGGGATTCTTGCCTGTTTTACAAGGTATGAGATTGAGCAAGGCTCAGTCGCCGACCACGGCAGAAGATAGAGAAAAGATGAGTGTCTCCCTATGCCTCGGCCATAGGTTCTATCATGTATGACATGCTGTGTACCAGACCTGATGTGAACCTTACCATAAGTTTGGTAGGGAGGTACCAAAGTGATCCCAGTACAGAACACTGGACAGCAGTCAAGAACATCCTGAAGTACCTGAAAAGGACTAAGGATATGTTTCTCGTTTATGGAGGTGACGAAGAGCTCGTCGTAAAGTGTTACGTCGATGCTAGCTTCGACACAGATCTGGATGACTCTAAGTCTCAAACCGGATACGTGTATATTTTGAATGGAGGGGCAGTCAGCTGGTGCAGTTGCAAGCAGAGCGTCGTGGCAGCATCTACATGTGAAGCGGAGTACATAGCTGCTTCTGAAGCAGCACAGGAAGGAGTCTGGATGAAGCAGTTCATCACCGACCTAGGAGTCATTCCAAGCGCGTCAAGCCCGATGACTCTCTTCTGTGACAACACTGGTGCTATTGCTATAACCAAGGAGCCCAGGTTTCACAAGAAGACCAATCACATCAAGCGCCGTTTCAACTCCATCCGGAATTATGTTCAAGATGGAGATATAGATATTTGTAAAGTGCATACGGATCTGAATGTTGCAGACCCGTTGACTAAACCTCTTCCACGGGCAAAACATGATCAACACCAGAACTCTATCGGTGTTCAATTCATCACAATGTAACTAGATTATTGACTCTAGTGCAAGTGGGAGACTGTTGGAAATATGCCCTAGAGGCAATAATAAAAGTATTATTATTATATTTCCTTGTTCATAATAATCGTCTGTTATTCATGCTTGAATTGTATTGTACGGAAACAGCGATACATGTGTGAATACATAGACCACAACAAGTCCCTGGTAGGCCTCTAGTTACCAGCTCGTTGATCAATAGATGGTCACGGTTTCCTGACCATGGACATGGGATGTCAGTGATAACGGGATCACATCATTAGGAGAATGATGTGATGGACAAGACCCAATCCTGAGCATAGCACGAGATCGTATAGTTCGTAATGCATAAGCTTTTTGGTGTCAAGTATTTATTCCTTAGACCATGAGGTTGTACGACTCCCGGATGCCGTAAGAAAACTTTGGGTGTGCCAAACGTCACAACGTAACTGGGTGCCTATAAAGGTACGCATCGGGTATCTCCGAAAGTGTCTGTTGAGTTGGTACGAACCGAGACTGGGATGTTGTCACTCCGTATGACGGAGAGGTACCTCTGGGCCCACTCGGTAAGACATCATCATAATGAGCTCAATGTGACTAAGTAGTTAGTCACGGGATGATGGATTACGGATCGAGTAAAGAGACTTGCCATGACAGGATTGAACAAGGTATCGGGAATACCGACGATCGAATCTCGGGTAAGTACTGTCAGGGATATTACTAGCAGGTATGAACCGGCTAGTATAAACCGTCTTAGTTATAGTATGTTTGGTTGTAATATTTAGTAAAGGCTACGACCCATGAGATCTTAGGGCCCATGTATAGAATTATGGTTTGTAAACCGCCAAGCGATGTAACTTGAGAGATAAGGAAGAAAGGACAGAGACCGAGGCGGACACGAGTATGAGCCGGCCTCGGGACTCTGTAAACCGGACCAGGCGTCACCTCTATATAAAGGGACGACCCGGCGACGGTTCAAGGACAAGCAAGAATCAACCCGTCGAGACTACAGGCAAGCGATCCGCTCCATGTAAACCGATGCCCAAGCAATACCAAACCAACTAGACGTAGGCTTTTACCTTCATCGAAGGGGCCGAACTAGTATAAACTCTCTGTGTCCTTTGTGTGCTATGAACCCCTTCAAGCTAACCCGTGCGATGGTTCCATCATCAAGTCCGCTAAACCGGACATCTGCCGTGCTATTTCCACGACAGTTGGCGCCCACCTTGGGGCTTCCGCACAATGGTTTCGAGTTCTTGAAGGGCAGCTTTGAAGGGCTCAAGGGTTACGCGGTCGGCCGGATGACCAAGAGTCGCCGCAGCCGGATCTACATCGATGACGCACGTTGGGGACCGGAGGCCGATTCAATCGAATACGGGTACCGAGTTCCCTTCGGTAGCATCCAAGTCTTCATTGGCAAAATCGGCGAACCGGGACCTGAGCCGGACATCTTCCCCAACATCGTCGAGCCGGCTCAGCGTGCGAGATCGGCCCGGATTCAGCCCGCCATGAAGCACGTGTTCGTTGGATCAATCCACGGAGTTCGAGCCGAAGACGGATCGGAATCCGATGGTGCAACAGTTGTCTACTCCGACGACGAATCTTCATCCGGAGAAACTGAGTCTTTGTATCAGTTGCAGGACGGCCGGTCTGAGGGCGAGTCCGACGGAAACAGTATTTCGGACCCCTTCGACCCGCCAAACCGGGTGGCTGTCTTTATGGCCGGTTCACAGCCCCCAGTGAACGGGGCGACAGCAGAAGCTGGTGTAGGGGGGAGCGGCCCGGCCCTCTCACCTACTGACGTTCTATCCACCTTGATCGAGGAGTTCACAGCTAAAGCGGTGGAAACAATAGCTCCAGCAGACAAGGCGCAGCATGATGCAGAGCTCCTTCAGTTAAAGGGCCGGATTGACCAATTAAAGGAGGATCTGAAAGCAGAGAAGGCAATGATAGCAAGGAGGCAAGCAGAATTGGATGATCAGGCTTTTCACCTAAGGATGGAACAGGCCTCTACGCAGGGAGTAAGAAGTCGGAAGTACCAATCTCGTATACCGCCGGTTTACGAAGCCATGGATCTGTTTAGAACACCAAGGGCAGGGACTAGCAATAATCCCTCTTTAAACCGAAGGGCACCCCCAGTCAGGGATGAGCTGGTTCAGCAGCCCATTGCGGAGCAAGACCGGCGGATCACGTCTACACCTCACCCATCAGGTCACTATTCGAACCCTTTGGATAACATCGTTGCTGCTGCAGCACGATTGGCCGCTTTACCCGACGAGGGGACGTCCCGGGTAGCGTTGGAAGCGCGCCGGGCCAAGGAGCTACTTAATACAGTGTTGATACAGCAGCAAGCATATTCTCATAGCAGGGAAAGGCTACATTCAACACCGCGTCCTAGCCGGAGTTACACTAAGCATTGGGAAGAGCCAGAAGTATCTAGCAGTGAACACAGGCGGCAACAGCGCAGACAGGATAATCCGGCAGGCGCAGCGGCACCAGCTCCGGATATAAACCGGGTTAGATCAGGAGCCCGGGAGGAGGTTCGTCAAACGACGCCGGTTCACACAGCCACAGCAGAAACGGGAGTTACGACGAGTTCTTTTGGGGTGCAATGTCTTATCCCCGCTTTACAGAGTGTCAAGCTGCCTAAAAAATTTAAAGGGCCCCGCAAGGTACCTAATTACACAGCGGATTTAGCTCCAGAAGCTTGGGTTGAAAGTTATGAGATGGCCATGGAGATGCTGGACGTGGATGAATCGGCTTGTGCAAAGTACTTTACTATGATGCTTGAGGGTACAGCCCGGACCTGGCTGAAGGATTTACCCCCGAATTCCATCGGATCATGGGGGGAACTACGCAGCCAGTTTATCAAAAACTTCAAAGATACAAGCAAGCAACCGATGTCAGTGGTGGATCTAGCAGCTTGTGTGCAAGGAGAGCAGGAGTCTACAAGTGCTTGGGTGCGGAGAGTAGCGGAGATCTTGCACTCTTCGAATGGTATCAATCCTAGTACGGCGATAGTGACTTTGGAAAACAATTGCCGGTTTAAATCTTTAAAGTTAAAGCTAGGACTGCTTAAAAGGGATTGTAACGATATGGGAACTCTCATGAGTGCTTTGGTAAAATATGGGGACTCTGATAATACCAAGTATCCAGAAGCTGAAGGAGACAAGGCAGGGAAGGTTAACAAGCCTGGTAAACCGGCGCAAGTTAATCCGGCTACTACAAGTTTCTTGGGCAAACGAAAGGCAGAAGGTGGCTCTGACTTCGTGGCCAATACTCAAGTTCAAGGGGATTTTCAGCGTAGCATGGGCAACCCACCTCCACAAACCGGCGGAGGGCCTGTTAGCTGGGACCAAGAGTTAGATCAACCTTGTCCGAAGCATGGTTCGAAAAATCGACCGGCAAAACACACTATAAGAGAGTGCAGGCCCCTTGTGGAAGCAATAGTGGGCCACTTTAATCCTTATGACAGGCCTCCAAATGGCGGTTCAGGTCCAGGGTTTTATGGTCCGGGTCATCATGGGAGCAGCTCAGGATCAGGATATAGGGGCAATAACAGTGGTTATCAAAACCGGTCCGGTAATCAAAATAGTCAAGGAAGTTATAATAACCAGGGCAATCAGCCGCGTAACCAGGGTGGTTACAATAACCAAGGCAGTCAGCAGCATGGCCAAGGTAATTACAATAACCAAGGCAATCAACAGCTGGGCCAAGGGAATTACAATAATCAGGGGAATCAGCAGCGTCAGCAACAGCAGCCGCAATCCGGATATCAGAGTAATCCGAAGGAATTGAGCAGTGGGCAATACCATGTCTTCACCACAAGTCTGTGTAAACGGGATCAGAAGGTTTTGAAGCGGGCAGTTAACGCGGTTGAACCGGCAACGCCGCAATTTCTGCGATGGTCAGAACAGCCCATTATATGGAGTAGGGAAGACCACCCGATGCGGGTGGATAATCCGGGCCACTTGGCCTTGGTGGTGGCACCCCAGGTGGGAGGTTATAAGTTGACTAAAGTTCTCATGGACGGTGGTAGCAGCATCAACATCTTGTACTATGAGACTTTCCGTCGTATGGGCCTGACGGATAAGAAGCTAAGACAATCGAACACGGTGTTAAAAAGGGGTGGTCCCAGGTAAGTCGGCTTATCCAGTTGGAAAGATTGATTTGGAAGTTACCTTTGGAGATGAGCATGATTCCAGGTCAGAGATGATAACTTTCGAAGTCGTCAAGATTAAAAGCCCTTATCACGCTCTCTTTGGGAGGACGGTTTATGCCAAGTTTATGGCTAGGCCATGTTATGTTTATCTGCAACTCAAAATGCCGGGTCACAAGGGCACGATCACGGTTCATGGGAGTCGCAAAATAGCAGTGGAGTGTGAAGAGGGGGATGCGGCCTATGCGGAGGCAGTATGTGCCACAGAAGATTTGAAATTTTATAAAGATAATGTTGATCCAGCAGATATGACTCCGCTGAAGAAGCCAACTACAGAGCATGATCCGGCGTTGAAGTTTAAATCGGCAGAGGAGACCAAGCAAGTTGATTTTGTGCCAGGAGATTCGTCCAAGCAGTTCACTATCAGCGCTAACCTTGATCCCAAATAGGAAAGCGCGCTCATCGAGTTCATCCGTGAGAACCAGGATATCTTTGCATGGAAGCCTTCTGACATGCCAGGTATACCGAGGGAACTCGCTGAGCACAACCTTAACATTGATCCGAAATATAAACCGGTTAAACAATATTTGCGCCGCTTCAACGAAGAGAGGCGCAAGGCTATAGGGGAAGAAGTGGCCAGGCTTTTGGCTGCAGGATTCATAGTGGAAGTCTTTCACCCAGAGTGGTTGGCTAACCCGGTGCTGGTGTTAAAGAAGAATGGTAAGTGGAGAATGTGTGTGGACTACACAGACCTCAACAAGGCTTGCCCAACTGATCCTTTTGCTCTCCCTCGCATTGATCAGATCATCAATGCTACAGCGGGATGTGAGCGGCTAAGCTTTTTGGATGCATATTCAGGATATCACCAGATCAAGATGGCAGTTAAAGACCAAGAGAAGACAGCTTTCATAACCCCTTTTGGTGCTTTTTGTTATGTATCTATGCCTTTTGGGCTCATGAGTGCTCAAGCAACTTATCAGCGTTGCGTTCAGAATTGTCTTGAAGGACAGATAGGGAGGAATGTTCATGCCTATGTGGATGACATTGTGGTTAAGTCAAGGAAAGAGGAGACAATGATAGAGGATCTTAAGGAGACTTTTAACAATCTTCGGGCTTACAAGATGATGCTTAATCCGGAGAAGTGTGCCTTTGGTGTTCCGGCAGGTAAACTATTGGGATTCTTGGTCTCAAACAGAGGAATATAAGCTAATCCGGAGAAGATCAAGGCCATTACATCTTTGACTAAGCCAGTTTGCATCAACGATGTTCAGCGTATCGCTGGCCGGATCACAGCATTAAGCCGGTTCATCAGCCGTTTGGGAGAGAAGGCGATTCCGCTCTATCAGATGTTGAAGAAAACAGACCGGTTTATATGGAGTGATGAGGCCAACGCGGCGTTTGAGGATTTGAAGCGGCAACTGTCAAAACCATCGGTCCTGGCTGCCCCTGTTGATAAGGAGCCGTTGCTGTTATACGTCGCTGCTAATGCACGGGCAGTCAGCGTTGCAATCGTGGTTGAGCGCAAGGAAGCAGGGAAAGAACACCCGGTTCAGCGCCCGGTTTATTATGTGAGTGAAGTACTTATTGAGTGCAAGCAAAGGTACCCACATTGGCAGAAGCTGGTAAATGTTGTGTTCATGGCAAACCGGAAGCTAAAGCACTATTTTCAAGGTCATCCAATAACTGTGGTTAGTTCAGCACCGTTGGGGGATATAATCCAGAACAGGGAAGCTACAGGTAGAGTGGCGAAGTGGGCCATTGAGCTCAGCCCACATGAATTAAAGTATGTGCCACGCACCGCTATAAAATCTCAGGCATTGGTGGATTTCATCAATGATTGGACAGAGTTACAAACCCCTGAGGAGAAGCCGGATCTTACGTACTAGACGATTCACTTTGACGGTTCAAGACAGTTGGAAGGCTCGGGGGCTGGAGTTGTCTTAACTTCCCCCCGAGGTGATAAATTTTGTTACGTCCTCCGTTTGTTGTTTCCTTGTACTAACAATGCGGCGGAATATGAAGCGTTACTTCATGGCTTACGGATGGCAAAGGAGATGAACTTGAGCCGGGTCAAGTGCTTTGGTGACTCAGATCTGGTGGCACAGCAACTTTCAGGCAAGTGGGATTCCCGAGATCCTCTTATGGCAGCTTACAGACGAGAAGTTGAAGCAGTTGCAGGATATTTCAAGGGGTATCAGGTGGATCATATAGACCGGCGACGGAACGAAGCGGCCGATGCTTTAAGCCGGCTAGGCTCCCAACGTAAACCGGTGCCGCCAAATACCTTTTTGGATGAGTTACACAGTCCTTCGGTTCAAGTACCATCAGAGGAAGACCTAGCTGTTCCTGATCCGGAGGCACAGTTGGTTGCAGCACTTCATATAATCCCGGATTGGACGCAGCCTTACTTGGCGTATTTGAGTCGATGAGAGTTACCGGATGATGAGATCGAGGCACGACAGATAGTCCGGTGTTCTAAGTCCATGACAATTGCAAACGGAGAGCTTCATCATCGCAGTACTTCTGGAGTATTTCAGCGGTGTGTATCAGCTGAGGAAGGTTGTGAGATTCTTCGCGAGATCCATGAAGGGGATTGCGGTCATCATACCGGTTCAAAATCATTGGTGGCTAAAGCGTTCCGGCATGGTTTCTATTGGTTAACTGCTCATGCTGATGCGGCAGATTTGGTCCGGAAGTGTGATGCTTGTCAGAAATTTTCGAGGCGTGCTCTGGTTCCGGCGCAGGAGCTTCGGATGATACCAATAACTTGGCCGTTTGCGACTTGGGGGCTTGATATGGTCGGACCCTTCAAGCGATCCCAAGATCAGAAAACTCATCTACTAGTAGCAGTGGATAAGTTTACAAAATGGGTTGAAGCAGAGCCTATAAGCAAGTGTGATGCGGCGACGGCAGTCAAATTCATTAAAAAGGTAATTTTCCGGTTTGGTTTTCCGCACAGCATCATCACAGACAATGGCACCAATTTATCTCAGGGTGAGATGGAAGAATTCTGTCAACGGGAGCATATTCGCTTAGATGTATCTTCTGTGGCCCACCCCCAATCCAATGGTCATGCTGAAAGGGCAAATCAGGAGATTTTGCGAGGTATCAAGCCCCGGCTTATGACTCCTTTGCAGAGAACCCCAGGATGTTGGGTTGAGGAGTTACCATCTGTTCTTTGGAGTATCAACAGTACACCAAACCGGTCCACAGATTACACACCTTTCTTCATGGTCTATGGTGCTGAAGCGGTCCTTCCAAGTGATATCCGTCATGATTCACCAAGGGTAACGGCTTATGTTGAAGCGGCCAACGAGAGAGCAAGGCAAGGCAGCTTGGACCGGCTGGATGAAGAGCGTGATATAGCTGCGGCACGATCCGCAATTTATCAACAAGATTTACGCAGGTATCATAGCCGCCGGATCAAAACAAGGACGTTCCAGGAGGGCGACTTGGTACTCCGGCTCATCCAAGATCAAACAGATATGCACAAATTATCACCACCTTGGGAAGGGCCCTTTGTGATCAGCAAGAATCTGCACAATGGTTCATATTACCTGCTGGACGTTCGAGAACACAAAGACTCACGGACATCAGAGGAGGAGACGAAGAGGCCATGGAACATCGCCCATTTACGGCCATACTATACTTGAGCTATGAGCTCCACTGTATCCTATGTATATATTATGATCAATGAATAAACCGGCACCCTTGGTAAACCGGGGGCTCAGCCTTTTTTCCAAATACAAATATCTTGTGAGGACAACCATGCATGTTTTATCATATGTTATATTTCAACATATTGGCCGGTTTAAAATTGATTTTTTGCAGAGTATACACAGAAGCAATAAAACTCTCTAAAGAGCATGAGGTCACATCCGGTTCAAGAGAGGACGCTTCAAGATCTACCCATGATTCCATGGAGCCAGGGAAAACTATATGAACAGTCGGGTTTACCCGCATCCATCGACCGGCCCTCTGAAAAGATGGATAATCCACATTCAGTGATTGGCTAGGCCCTCTGGAAAGATGGATAATCCACATCCAGTGATTGGCTAAATTGTTTATGATGGTTCAAGTGGAAAGATGGATAATCCACATCCACCGGCCCTCTGAAAAGATGGATAATCCACATTCAGTGATTGGCTAGGCCCTCTGGAAAGATGGATAATCCACATCCAGTGATTGGCTAAATT
>LR738710.1:899123727-899169888 GCA_902687465.1 Secale cereale | reverse complement strand
GTCAGGGAAAACTATATGAACAATCGGGTTTACCCGCATCCATTGACCGGCCCTTTGAAAAGATGGATAATCCACATTCAGTGATTGGCTAGGCCCTCTGGAAAGATGGATAATCCACATCCAGTGATTGGCTAAATTGTTTATGATGGTTCAAGTGGAAAGATGGATAATCCACATCCACCGGCCCTCTGGAAAGATGGATAATCCACATCCAGTGATTGGCTAGGCCCTCTGGAAAGATGGATAATCCACATCCAGTGATTGGCTAAAAATTTTCTTATGGTTCATATGGAAAGATGGATAATCGACATCCAACGGCCCTCTGGAAAGATGGATAATCCACATCCAGTGATTGGCTGAACCTTGCTTTGAGCCTGGCAGCTCTTAAAAAGCCTTGACTACATGGTTTTATTTGCAAATTCGCATCTTTGGTGTTTATGTTTTATAACTCTTTAAACCGGAGTGGAACAGCTACAGAAGCTGACCACAAATCTATAAAGTGAAAAGTCTGGGTCATGAATACCAGCATGAATAAAACCGGTGTTCATTATAACCCGGATCATCCATCAGGCAACAAGCTACAAACTTCTGGACAAAGTTTCAGAATGATATAAACCGGTATCTTTTATCAAGCCCGGGTTTGTTATTGGATCCATGAAGATCTTCATCAAGAAATTTTAATTTCTACCGGATTAAGAGTATTGAGCATGCTTGGTCTCAGGTATAAATTTATTTCTGATATAAGTATATACTTGTTTGATATACTGTGAGGGCAATTTAATCTGTCCAGTGGTAAACCGCTAGGACATGTTTTCAGTCTTACTTATGTAGGAACAGATGACACGCAAGATAAGCGACATCAGACGAAATGTAATTTGGCAAACATTAAAACCAGAAGTCACAATATCCGGCTCAAAGCGGATCATGTTTTCAGCTATCCTATTACAAGGCATAGCAAGCCTGACGGATTAAAAAGATTGTTTGATAAAGCAGAGACTGCAATTACAATAATAAATTCTGAGTTATGCTCCTTCCTGCTGAGACGGCTGGCCATCAGCTTGATCCGGAATATCTTCATCCTCTTGAAGCGGTTGGAAGTCCGGAACACGCCAATCAATCTTCGTCAAAGCCCGGAAGTACATCTCTTCGCTGATAAGTTCAGAAGGTTCGATATCTGGAGCGAAGGTATGAGGGCGAACTGGTGGGATTAAATTGACGGTGTCATAAACCGGCCGCTCCACCCGCTCGTTTTGCAAGTCGTACCCCGGATGATACCTGGATAAATCGGATTCAGCTACAAGCTTGCTGGCGAGGGGGCGCATCTCCTTCGTCAAGGCGTGGAGATCCTTCGCGGTAAAAGTAGAACCGTCTTCTTTAGTGTCAGGAAATCCAGTCAAAGCTTCTTTCGGATCAAGATCCGGGACCCAGGCTTTAGCCCTGGTAAGTGCCAGGAGGGCACAGCCTCGAGCAGCAGATTTTTTAACTTCTTCTAGACGCACGGGCAGAACAGACAACTTTTCCAACGTGCCTTGGATAGTCGTGGGGGCCGGTTTTCCGAAAGATGTTGCACTGATGATCCTCTGGGCGCCGGAATACAGCTGCTCGACCACAGTGTAACATGCCTTAAGTTTCTTGCGTAGGTCATCCCCAAGATGGGTGACACGGCGCCCTGCATATAAATATCATGGTTAAACCGGCACAGATGGAAGATTGCAAGGATAAAGCAGGAGTTCAGATTATACTTACCAAAGATTGCAGAAGTCATCAACTCAATTTGCTGCTTTAAGCCGGTTAACTCTTCAGTAATCGGATTAAGCGCCCCTTCAGCATCCTGAACCCTTTTCTCCAGCTCTTTCTTCTGAACCTCAAAAGTGGTCCGTTCTTCTTCAAAGAATTTTTTCAGATCTTCAGCGGTCTTTAAACTCACCTGAAGATCTTTCTTGGCTTTCGAAGCAACAGACTCTGTCTCAGCAAGACGGTTCCGAAGCTCATTAATCTCATCAGCATTCCGGTTTAACTCAGCCTGCGAGTACAATCAAGTGATAAGAAGTGAAAATTAGACAAGTCTCAAGCACACAAACAAGTTGTCTACTTGACACTTGGGGGCTAATGGGCAGTTGAAGCAATAGACAGCAGCAATTCAAAGTCAAAAGTCTCAAGCACACAAACAAGTTGTCTACTTGACACTTGGGGGCTAATGGATAATTGCATCATGAGACAAAATTCTTACAAGTATCAAATACATAACCAAGTTATCTACTTGATACTTGGGGGCTAATGTAAAATCAGTTGCTCATGTTATAAGTTCCGGTTCACCTTCAAAACGTAGCTAAACCGGAACTTGGGGGCTGTTATGGGATAGAAGCATATCAAAAGCACAAAGTCAGAAGGAAAGGATTACCTCATATTTTTCCTTCATCAAGTTAACCAAGCCCGCTTCGTAATCTCGGCTACTGTGGAGCCGGTTTAAGTACCCGGAATAGATTTCTTGGGCACTCATATCGGCAAGATTGGATAACTCAGTACTCCATTTACCCTTCTCTTTATATAATTTCTCCGTTTTAGCCGTATGTTTGGCTAAAACGGTGGGCTCAGCCGGAGCAACAAAAGCAGTCCCAGTCACTTCAACTTCTGGAGAAGTAGGTGCTGTTGGTGGAGCTGTATTGTGAACCGGACTAGGAGATGCCGGATTAACTTGAGGAGAGTTGGCCCGGGCAGGATGTGGCGGATTGTGGACGTCATCAGCAGTAGGGTTCTCGGGTACTGAGATATGATCCGTAGGCGCAGGATCTTCAAGAGGAGCTATAGGCTCGCCTTCTGGAGGAACGGTTGTTGCCGGATCAACCGCCGGATCATCTGCAGAAATCTCAGCAGTGGGTTTGTTTGCCTTTTGTTTTTTGCTAGGCTTTGGCTTGCTGAAAAAAGTTTGCAAAATGAGTTAACATTGTGAAGCAAAAAGGTAATCATAAACCGGAAATGTTAAAAAGACTTACCCTGGGACAAGTTCCAATGGGGGAAGTTGCATAGCAGTCGATTCACCAGAGGAGGATAATGGAGTCTCCTAATAATCAGGATCAGACGGTTTAAGAGGTTTTCGGATAAGCCCGGCCTTGGGATGAAGGAGAGTTGGAGAGAGTATAACCTCAGGGCGGCGTTTCTGAGCCGGAGTGAGAGAAATTCCGGATGACTCCACTGCCAAGCCGCTATGGCGAGTGGTCCGGCGAAGAGCTTCGTGTTGTTGCTTCTTCAAAAGAAAATTAGGATCCAATTGAGCATACGGGTGAGAAAATTGATATTTCCGGACTGTCCGACGACTTTTTTGTGGAAGTGGTTCTGAATCGGAAGAAAGGATAGTTAGCTCAACATCGGCCGGTTTATCACCTTCAGCCAGCTCCTGTGGAAAGTTATCATTAGATACAGATATGAGTACAAGAAAGCAAATTAAAACCGGATTAATTCATACCTCGGAATCCGGATCATCATCCTCAGCGTGAGAACTAGAGTCAACAGCTGCTTTTCTTTTCTTATTAGCAAAGGTCTTCCGGCGTGCTTGTTTGCCGGGTTTCTCCTGAGGTTTTCTCTTCCAGAAAGGATCCTCAGCCTATTCAAAGGAAGAAAAGACAATTGAAAGGACGGTTTAAAAGAACGGATTACAAATACATAACAAAGCAAAGCTTACCGCAGGCAACTTGTTCTTCTTGTAATACGGAGCTAACCCGACTTTGCTGCAGTCTGCCAAGGAGACGTTGAGCATCTTCTTAGCCGATTCAATAACCTCCGATTCAGAAAGTTTATCCTTGGTAAACCGTTGAGGGTCGTCCGGTTTACCAGAATACTGACACATCAACTGAGATCGCCGACTCAAAGGAAGAATACTCCAAGAGAGCCAACAGCGCATAAAATCTGTTCCAATTAAACCGTTGGCCATGAAAGCTTTCAGTCTGGAAAGCTGAGATGCAAACCGGGTCCGTTCAACGGAGCTGAGTCGTTGTGGCAGAGGATGATCTTCCGGAAGACGGTGCTCGCGATAACCCGGCAGTGGGATCTCCCCTTCAGGAGAAGTGTCAACACAGTAAAACCATGATTTGTTCCACTCCTTTGGGTGCGTGTGGAGAGCGGCGTGGGGAAAGACAGCGTCTCTCCTTTTCTGGATACTAACACCGCCGAGTTCCTGATGCGGTCCGCTGGTGAATTCCGTGCGCCGGTTCAGGTGAAAGAAATCCTGGAACAGATCAATAGACGGTTCTTCTTGCAGATACACCTCTGAAAATACTTGGAAGTCACAAATATTGGAGATAGACTTTGGACCTATGTCCTGAGGATGGAGTTGAAAGGCGGCGAGTACATCCCGGAAAAACTTTGAACCGGGGGGTGTGAAGCCTCGAGTTATGTGGTCAAAGAAAACAATAACCTCCCCTTCTCTGGGAGTAGGAGGGCATTCGTTTCCTGGAGCCCGCCACTTCAAAACGGATTAAGGGCCTAAAGTACCAATTTCAGCAATTTTGACCAAGTCTTCTTCCGTGATGATTGAAGGGACCCAATCACAAGAGACAAACTGTTTGGCCATAGCGACAGAAGGACAAGTACTGAAAAAGATAAAGTGTAAAACCGGATTATGCGAGTACAGCAGGATAAATCGGAAGATATCTACGAAAATTACGCAACGGTTTAGACAAGGGACTAATGATATGGTTAACCCGGCAATAACAAGGAGCCATGTTACTGCCGGTTCATGACATCAAAAGAAGAACAGCTAAACCGTCACGTTCAATTTTAAAATTCTTATGAACAGGGCATGATAGTATAAACGGGAGTATACCTAATAGATCTACAAAGGAGAAGAAACAAGTTTTTGCAAATAGCTAAAGGCATAACAGATCTGGATATGCAAGAAAAAGAAAAATAAATACGTGAAGATACGGGAAGAACTACAAGGGTGATAGACGGAGCGGATGAATCTACAGGTTATATAAAGTAACGAGATCTAAAGCATAGAAGCAGCAAAATAAAGGCAGGATCTAAGGGCAGAATGTATAGGTTAAAGTTTTTGTGTACAAGGCGAAGCTATCGTAGAGGCTCTAATGGCGGAAGCGCGAGGAAGAACCCTAGAAGACGCGGATCTATAATGAGGAGGAAAGACATACCTGGAACGGTGGAGATCAGCGGCGGAAGTTCTCTGGTCAAGTCAGGTTGATGCAGCGGCCAGTGAGGTCTTGACTCGGCGGGCGACGGCGGCGCTTCAAGCTCGGGCGTCAATGGCGTCTTGAAGCTCGGGCGACGGACGAAGGAAGAAGATGCGGGAAGAGAATAAACGGATGGGGGCAGCAGCATTTATAAGGGAAGGTCAGATATGAAGCGACAGGTGCGGGATTCGAGGGAGCAAAGATCGGATAAAGATCCCTTGACGCCTCGATTTTCGGGATAACCATTAAAACAAAGTCACAGTACAGCTCGCAGCGTTAAATGCGGAGATGATGTCACGGTCAGATTCAATGATTCTCGAGGATGACGTCAGAGCCGGTTTACAAAAAATGAGAAGGCACAGAAGAAAGTTATACAAGACACGGGAGATTGATATGAACAAGTTCAAATCATTCTGGGGCCTAATGTCAGGGATATTACTAGCAGGTATGAACCGGCTAGTATAAACCGGCTTAGTTATAGTATGTTTGGTTGTAATATTTAGTAAAGGCTACGGCCCATGAGATCTTAGGGCCCATGTATAGAATTATGGTTTGTAAACCGCCAAGCGATGTTACTTGAGAGATAAGGAAGAAAGGACAGAGACCGAGGCGGACACGAGTATGTGCCGGCCTCGGGACTCTGTAAACCGGACCAGGCGTCACCTCTATATAAAGGGACGACCCGGCGACGGTTCAAGGACAAGCAAGAATCAACCCGTCGAGACTACAGGCAAGCGATCCGCTCCCTGTAAACCGACACCTAAGCAATACCAAACCAACTAGACGTAGGCTTTTACCTTCATCGAAGGGGCCGAACTAGTATAAACTCTCTGTGTCCTTTGTGTGCTATGAACCCCTTCAAGCTAACCCGTGCGATGGTTCCATCATCAAGTCCGCTAAACCGGACATCTGCCGTGCTATTTCCACGACAAGTACCGTACCGATGGACAAAGGGAATGACATACGGGATTGAGTGAATCCTTGACACGGTGGTTCATCCGATGAAGATCATCGAGGAACATGTGGGAACCAACATGGGTATCTAGATCCCGCTGTTGGTTATTGACCAGAGAGTGGTCTCGGTCATGTCTATGTGTCTCCCGAACTCGTAGGGTCTACACACTTAAGGTTCGGTAACGCTAGGGTCGTAGAGATACATGCACGTGGAAACCCGAAAGTTGTTCGGAGTCCCGGATGAGATCCCGGACGTCACGATGAGTTCCGGAATGGTCCGGAGGTAAAGATTGATATATAGGAAGTCAGGTTTCGGCCATCGGGTGATCTCCGGGGGTCACCGGGAGTGTCCCGGGACCACCGGAGGGGCCCCGGGGGTCCACCGGGTGGGGCCACCCATCCCGGTGGGGCCCCTAGGCCGCAAGGGGGAAGTGTTCAGCCCTAATGGGCTGGCGCACCACTTGGGCCCTCCTCCCCATGCGCCTAGGGTTGAAACCCTAAGGGGGAGGGGGCGCCCCACTTGCCTTGCGGGGCAAGGACTCCCCCCTGGCCGCCGCCCCCCCTTGCAGATTGGATCTGCAGGGGCTGGCGCACCCCCCTGGCACCCTATATATATGTGGGGGGGAGGGCAGCCGCACCCTTGCCCTAGCGCCTCCCCCCCTCTCCCGTCACACCTCCGTCTCCTTAACGCAGGGCGCCCGGCGAAGCCCTGCTGCAATCTCCACTGCATCCACCACCACGCCGTTGTGCTGCTGGATCTCTGACGACTTCTCCTCCCCCCTTGCTGGATCAAGAAGGAGGTGACGTTGCTGTACCGGACGTGTGTTGAACGCGGAGGTACCGTCCGTTCGGCGCTAGATCATCGGTGACGAAGAACGCGAAGAGTACGACTACTTCATCCACGCTTCTTCGTAAGCTTCCGCACGCGATCTACATAACGGTATGTAGATGCACTCTTACTTGCTCGTTGCTAGATGTCTCCTTAGTTGGATCTTGGTGAAGGCGTAGAATTTTTTTGAATTCTGCTACGTTCCCCAACATTAACTGTCTTTTGCAAGATTAATTTCAACTCCCTGTTACTTAGTTCTACTTGACCACTAGTCCGTGGGTGATAAGGTGATGCAATTCTATGGTTGACATCATACTTAGCAAGCATCTTACAGAAAGCACCTTGAATAAAGTGTGAACCACCATCAGTCATTAGATATCTAGGGACTCCAAACCTCGGAAATATAACTTCTTTAAGCATCTTAATAGAGGTGTTATGATCAGCACTACTAGTTGGAATAGCTTCTACCCACTTAGTAACGTAATCAACAGCAACTAAAATATGTGTGTACCCATTAGAGGCAGGAAAAGGTCCCATATAATCAAAGCCCCAAACATCAAATGGTTCAATAACGAGTGAATAATTCATAGGCATTTCTTGACGTCTACTGATATTACCTATTCTTTGACATTCATCACAAGATAAGACAAACTTACGGGCATCCTTGAAGAGAGTAGGCCAATAAAAACCGGATTGCAATACCTTGTGTGCAGTTCTATCTCCTGCATGGTGTCCTCCATAAGCTTCGGAGTGGCACTTGCGTAGGATCTGTTCCTGTTCATGCTCAGGTACACAACGTCTAATAATACCATCTACTCCTTCTTTATAAAGATGTGGGTCATCCCAAAAGTAATGTCTCAAATCATAGAAGAACTTTTTCTTTTGCTGGTATGTCAAGCTAGGAGGTATAAACTTAGCAACAATGTAATTAGCATAATCAGCATACAAAGGAGCAGTACGAGAAGTACTTTTGGCAGCTAGTTGTTCATCAGGAAAGCTATCATCAATAGGTTGTGGGTCATCAATTATATTCTCTAACCTAGACAAGTTATGTGCTACGGGGTTCTCAACTCCCTTTCTATCAATAATATGTAAGTCAAATTCTTGCAGTAAGAGAACCCATCTAATAAGTCTAGGTTTAGCATCTCTCTTTTCCATAAGGTATTTGATAGCAACATGATCGGTGTGAATAGTTATTTTAGAATAAACGATATAGGGTCTAAACTTATCACAAGCAAATATAACTGCTAAAAATTCTTTCTCAGTAGTAGCATAATTTCTTTGGGCACTATCTAGAGTTTTACTAGCATACTGGATAACATTCAATTTCTTATCAACTCTTTGCCCTAAAACAACACCTACAGCATAATCACTAGCATCGCACATAATCTCAAAGGGTAAATTCCAGTCAGGAGGCTGGACAATAGGTGCAGAGAGCAATGCTTTCTTAAGTATTTCAAATGCTTCTAGACAATCATCATCAAAGACAAAAGGAATATCTTTCTGTGAGAGATTAGTCAGAGGCCTGGAGATTTTGGAAAAGTCCTTAATGAACCTCCTATAAAATCCGGCATGACCAAGGAAGCTTCGTATAACTTTGATGTCCTTAGGGCATGGAATCTTTTCAATAGCATCAACTTTAGCTTTGTCAACTTCAATACCTCTTTCGAAAATTTTATGTCCCAACACAATGCCTTCATTAACCATAAAGTGGCACTTCTCCCAATTCAATACAAGGTTAGTGTCTTCACATCTCTGCAAAACTCGATCAAGGTTGCTTAAGCAATCATCAAAAGAAGTTTCGTAAACGGAGAAATCATCCATGAAAACCTCATCAATCTTTTCACAAAAGTCAGAGAATATAGCCATCATACATCTTTGAAAGGTAGTAGGTGCATTACATAAACCAAAAGGCATATGTCTATAAGCAAAGGTACCGATAGGACAAGTAAGGGTAGCCTTTTCTTAATCCCCTTTTGACACAGGTATTTGAGAGAAACCAGAATAACCATCTAGAAAGCAGAAATGAGTATGTTTGGATAACCTTTCTAGCATTTGATCAATGAATGGCAAGGGGTAATGATCTTTCTTAGTAGCTTTATTCAACTTACGGAAATCAATTACCATCCTATAACCTGTAACTATTCTTTGCGGGATCAATTCATCTTTATCATTAGGGACAACAGTCATACCTCCTTTCTTAGGAACGCAATGGACAGGACTTACCCACTGGCTATCAGCAACTGGATAGATAATACATGCCTCTAGAAGCTTTAGAATTTCCTTCCTCACCACTTCTTTCATCTTAGGATTTAACCGTAACTGATGATCAATAACTGGTTTAGCATTTTCTTCCAATTTTATCTTGTGTTGGCATATAGTGGAACTAATGCCCTTAAGATCATCCAGAGTATATCCAATAGCAGCTCGGTGCTTCTTTAGAGTTTTCAATAATCTTTCTTCTTCCTGTTCTGAAAGGTTAGCACTAATAATAACAGGATATATCTTCTTTTCATCAAGATAAACATACTTAAGATTATCAGGTAAAGGTTTAAGTTCAAACACGGGATCACCCTTGGGTGGAGGAGGATCCCCTAGGATTTCAACAGGCAAGTTGTTTTTCAATATGGGTCCCTATTTAAAGAATATTCCATCTATTTCCCTTCTCTCATTCATATGCATATCATTTTCATGGTCTAGCAGGTATTGTTCTAAAGGATCATTAGGTGGGACGGCAATAGAAGCAAGACCAATAATTTCATCTTTACTGGGTGGTGCATTTTCAAGGGGTTGTCTATGGAATTTAGCAAAGTTAAAATCATGATACATATCCCCTAATCCAACAGTGACATTGTCTTTCACGCAGTCTATCTTGGCATTAACAGTATTCAAGAAGGGTCTACTAAATATAATGGGACAGAATGCATCTTGTGGGGAACTAAGAACAAGAAAATCAGCAGTGTATTTAACCTTCCCACACAAGACTTCAATATCTCTAACAATCCCAACTGGTGAAATAGTATCTCTATTAACAAGCTTAATAGTAACATCAATCTCTTCTAACTCAACAGGTGCAATATCATGCATAATTTCGTTATACAAATCAAGAGGGATAATACTCGCACTAGCACCTACGTCGCATAAACCATGATAGCAATGATCTCCTATCTTGATAGAGATAACAGGTAAGCCCACAACAGGTTTATGTTTATTCCTAGCATTGGGTTTGGCTATCCTAGCAGACTCTTCTTGGAGATAAATAACATGTCCATCTAAATCTTCTACCAAGAGATCTTTAACCATAGCAACACTTGGTTCAACTTTAATTTGCTCAGAGGTTGTAGGTGTTCTAGTATCACTCTTACGAACTACAGTTGAAGCTTGAGCATGATCCTTTATCCTAACAAGGAAAGGTGGTTTCTCAATATAAGCGGTAGGAATAACAGGATCAACATTATAAGTGATAGTCTTTTCTTCAAATTTAACACGTTCAACTACTTTTACTTCAATAGGGGGATGATATTTAAACCACTTCTCCTTGGGGATATCAACATGAGTAGCAAAAGATTCACAGAAAGAAGCTACTATCTCAGAGTCAAGTCCATATTTAGTGCTAAACTCGCGGAAAACATCGGTATCCATGAAAGCTTTAACACAATCAAACTTAGTGGTCATACCTGACTCCTTACCTTCATCAAGATCCCAATCTTCAGAGTTGCGTTTATTTCTTTCCAATAAATCCCATTTGAAGTCAATAGTATTCATCATAAAAGAGCCAGAACAAGAATTATCGAGCATGGTACGATTATTGAGAGAAAGTCAAGCATAAATTTTTTGGATGATCATCTTTCTTGAAAGCTCATGATTGGGGCATGAATATAACATTGAATTAAGCCTCCCCAAGCTTGAGCGATGCTTTCTCCTTCGCGAGGCCAGAAATTATAAATATAAATGCGATCACAATGAACCTGGTGCATAGGGTAGAACTTCTGATGAAATTCCAACTTCAGACGATTATAGTTCCATGATCCCATATCATCGCATAGCCTAAACCATGTCAATGCATCTCCCTTCAAAGATAAAGGGAAGACCTTCTTCATGATAACAACCTCGGGCATACCTGCAAGCTTAAACAATCCACAAACTTCATCCACATTGATTAGATGTAAATCGGGGTGAAGTGTTCCGTCTCCTGTATAGGGATTTTCAAGCAGTTTCTCTATCATACCCGAAGGAATCTCAAAGCAAACATTTTCAATAGGTGCAGTAGGTTGAGGAGCAACTCTTTGCTCCTCTTCTCGGGGTGAAGATACCCCGAACAAGCCCCTCAAAGGATTTTGAGCCATAGTAACAAGTGACAATAAATTTCAGCACACTATATAAATTTTTCCTTACCAAATTCCACTTACAAAAGGCGCTTCACTCCCCGGCAACGGCGCCAGAAAAGAGTCTTGATGACCCACAAGTGCAGGGGGTCTATCGTAGTCCTTTCAATAAGTAAGAGTGTCGAACCCAACGAGGAGCAGAAGGAAATGATAGGCAGTTTTCAGTAAGGTATTTTCTGCAAGCACTGAAATATTAGGTAACAGATAGTTTTGTGATAAGGTAATTGGTAGCAAGTGAAAAAAGGTAAAAGTAGATACGGTGCAGCAAGGTGGCCCAATACTTTTTGTAGGAAAGGACAAGCCTGGACAAACTCTTATATAAAGGAAAGCGCTCCTGAGGACACATGGGAATTATCGTCAAGCTAGTTTTCATCACGATCGTCTGATTCGCGTTCGGTACTTTGATAATTTGGTATGTTGGTGGACCGGTGTTTGGGTGCTACCCTTAATTGGACAAGCCTCCCACTTATGATTAACCTCTAATGCAAGCATCTGCAACTACAAAAGAAGTATTAAGGTAAACCTAACCATAGCCTGAAACATATGGATCCAAATCAGCCCCTTACGAAGCAACGCATAAACTAGGGTTTAAGCTTCTGTCACTCTAGCAACCCATCATCTATTTATTACTTCCCAATGCCTTCCTCTAGGCCCAAATAATGGTGAAGTGTCATGTAGTCGACGTTCACATGACACTACTAGAGGAGAGACAACATACATCTCATCAAAATATCGAACGAAGACCAAACTCACATGACTACTAATAGCAAAACTTCTCCCATGTCCTCAGGAACAAAAGTAACTACTCACAAGACATAATATTGTTCATGATCAGAGGGGTATTAATATGCATAATGGATTTGAACAAATGATCTTCCACCAAATAAACCAACTAGCATCAACTACAAGGAGTAATCAACACTACTAGCAACCCACAGGTACCAATCTGAGGTTTGGGTACAAAGATTGGATACAAGAGATGAACTAGGGTTTGCGAGGAGATGGTGCTGGTGAAGATGTTGATGAAGATAGCCCTCCCCAAGATGGGAGAGTTGTTGGTGATGACGGCGGTGACGATTTCCCCCTCCCGAAGGGAAGTATCCCCGGCATAACAGCTCTGCCGGAGCCCTAAATATGAATGAAAGCTCAACAAAAGAAACTAGTGGATGTGCATCCAACTTGCTTTCTCACGAAGACCTAGGGCATTTGAGGAAGCCCATCGTTGGAATATACAGTCCAAGTTCTATAACGAAAATTCCCACTAGTATATGAAAGTGACTAAACATGAGACTCTCTATAATGAAGAACATGGTGCTACTTTGAAGCACAAGTGTGGAAAAAGATAGTAGCAATTGTCCCCCTATTTTTGGGCCTTTCTTTTTTTTTTCTTTGGCCTTTCCCCTTTTTTTCTTTTTTTTGCGGAGGGGCTTTATAGATTTAGCCTTTCCTCCCATGGGACAATGCTCTAATAATGATGATCATCACACTTTCATTCCAACTCGATACTACAACAACAAAGTATGACTCTACATGAATGCCTCCGACGGTGTACCAGGATATGCAATGAATCAAGAGTGACATATATGAAAAATTATGCATGGTGGCTTTGCCACAACTACGATGTCAACTACATGATCATGCATGGCAATATGACAATATGATGCGTGTCATATAAACGGAATGGTGGAAAGTTGCATGGCAATATATCTCGGAATGGCTATGGAAATGCCATGATAGGTAGGTATGGTGGCTGTTTTGAGGAAGGATATATAGTGGGTTTATCGCATCGGCGAAAGTTGCGCGGTACAAGAGAGGCTAGCAATGGTGGAAGGGTGAGAGTGCGTAAAATCCATGCACTCAACATTAGTCATAAGAACTCATATACTTATTGCAAAAATCTATGAGTCATCAAAACAAAGCAATCAACGCATGCTCCTAGGGGGGAGGTTGGTAGGAGTTAACCATCGCGCGCCCCCGACCTCCACACAAAGGTTGGCACTCTACAAATACCTCATGCTCTAACTTCGTCACATAGCGGTTCACCATATGTGCATGTTACGAGAATCACTAACCTTAACACAAGTATTTATCAATTTCATAATAACTCCACTAGCATGACTCTAATATCACTATCCTCATATCTCAAAACAATTATCAAGCATCCAACATCTCATTCTATTCAATGGACTTGGTGTGAATTTTTTTTACTACATTGACATTCGATGTCTATCATGTGAAGACTAGTTTCTTTAGCCTAAACACATTACCATGCTGTTTTAATAGACTCTCAAATAGATATAAGTGAATCATGATATTTCAACAATTTCTACAAAATATTATCACCACCGTGCTCTAAAAGATATAAGTGAAGTACTAGAGCAAAAGCTATTCAACTCAAAAGATATAAGTGAAGCACATAGAGTGTTCTAACAATTTCTAGTCCATTTTTAACTCTCTCAAATAGGTGTGTCCAGAAAGGGTGATTGTGGCAAACTAACAAGCAAAGACTCAAATGATACAAGACGCTCCAAGCAAAACACATAGCATGTTGCGAATAAAAATATAGCTCCAAGTATAGTTACCGATGGATGAAGACGAAAGAGGGGATGCCTTCCCGGGGCATCCCCAAGCTTAGGATTTTGATTATCTTGAATTTACTTGGGGTGCCATGGGCATCCCCAAGCTTAGGCCTTTGCTACTCCTTGTTCCATAGTCCATGAAAGCAATACTCAAAACTTGAAAACTTCACAACACAAAACTTAGACAAAAATTCTCGCGAGCTCCGTTAGTATAAGAAAGCAAACCACTACTCAAAGGTAAAACAATGAATTCATTCTTTGTTTATATTGGTGTTAAACCTACTGTACTCCAACTTCTCTATGGTTCATATCCTCCAATACTACTCATAGATGCATCGGAATAAGCAAGCAACACACGAAAAACAGAATCTGTCAAAGACAGAACAGTCTAAAGTAATCTGCAGGGTTCGCCTACTTCTGGAACTCCAAGAAATTCAAACTAAATTGGTAAATTTTCGCAATTTGTCTACCTATCATCTGCAAAAAGAATCAACTAAAAAGCACGCTCCATTAAAATCCCACGACTACTTTAGCGAGCGCTAATGATTCTGTTTTTCACAGCAAGATCATATAAACTTCACACAAGTCTTCCCAAAGGTTCTACTTGGCACAAACACTAAAAAACATTAAACCACATCTAATCAGAGGCTAGATATAATATTTATTCCCTAACATCAACAAAAAAAGCATAAAATTGGGTTGCCTCCCAACAAGTGCTATCGTTTTACGCCCCTAGCTAGGCACGATACAAGATAGATCTAGGTATTGCCATCCTTTGAAGGCAATCCATAAGTGGCTCTCATGATAGATTCATATGGTAATTTGATTTTCTATCTAGGAAAGTGTTCCATGCCTTTCCTTAACGGAAATTGTAATCTAATATTTCCTTCCTTCATATCAATAATTGCACCAATCGTTCTAAGGAAAGGTCTACCAAGAATAATAGGACATGAAGGATTGCAATCTATATCAAGAACAATGAAATCTACGGGCACATAATTCCTATTGGCAACAATAAGAACATCATTAATTCTTCCCATAGGTTTCTTAATAGTGGAATCTGCAAGATGCAAATTTAAAGAACAATCATCAAGCTCATGGAACCCTAGCAAATCACACAAAGTTTTTGGGATAGTGGAGACACTAGCACCCACAAAGCATAGCATTCATGATCGTTTATTTTTATTTTGATAGTAGGTTCCCATTCATCATAAAGTTTTCTAGGTATAGAAACTTCCAACTCAAGTTTTTCTTCATAAGATTGCATCAAAGCATCAACTATATGTTTAGTGAAAGCTTTATTTTGACTATAAGCATGCGGAGAATTTAGCACGGATTGCAACAAGGAGATACAATCAATCAAAGAGCAATTATCATAATTGAATCCTTTGAAATCCAAAGTAGTGGGTTCATCACTATGCAAAGTTTTAATCTCTTCACTCCCACTTTTAGTAATTTTAGCATCAAGATCTAAAAACTCTGAATCATTGGGACACCTTAAAGCAAAATCATCTCCAATCCTATTCTCATCAAGATTAATACTAGAAAACAAGGATCTAATAGGAGACACATCAATAACTTTCAGATCTTCATCTTTATTTTCATGATAACTAGAAGAACATGATTTAATATAATCTTCTCTTTTAGCATGCATTCTAGCGGTTCTTTCTTTGCATTCATCAATGGAAATTCTCATAGCTTTGGGAGACTCATTGATATCATGCTTAGGTGGGATAGATCTAAGTTTCAAAGAATCATCCTCAAGAGTAATTCTATCCACACTTCTAGCCAATTCATCAACCTTAAGCAATTTCTCTTCAAGCATAGCATTGAAATTCTTTTGCGAGATCATAAACTCTTTAACACTAGTTTCAAATTCAGAAGGCATCTTTCCATAAGAGTTTTTTTAGGAATTACCGTAATTATTAGAGGAATTACTAGGGAAAGGCCTAGGATCAAAATTACCTCTATAAGCATTGTTACCAAAATTATTCCTACCAACAAAATTCACATCCAAAGATTCATTGTTATTCTCAATCAAAGTGGATAAAGGCATATCATTAGGATCAGAAGAAGCACTCTTAGCAGCAAACAACTTCATAAGTTCATCCATCTTTCCACTCAAAACACTAATTTCTTCGATAGCATGCACTTTTTTACTAGTAGATCTTTCGGTGTGCCATTGAGAATAATTAACCATAATATTATCTAGGAGTTTGGTAGCTTCTCCTAAGGTGGTTTCCATGAAAGTGCCTCCGGCGGCCGAATCTAAAAGATTTCTAGAAGCAAAATTCAAGCCAGCATAAAAGTTTTGAATAATCATCCATATATTCAAACCATGTGTAGGGCAATTACGTATCATCAATTTCATTCTCTCCCAAGCTTGTGCAACATGCTCATGATCTAGTTGCTTAAAATTCATAATATCATTTCTAAGAGAGATGATCTTAGCAGGAGGGAAACACTTAGAGATAAAAGCATCTTTGCACTTATTCCACGAATCAATACTATTACTAGGCAAATAGGAAAACCAAGTTTTAGCACGATCTCTAAGTGAAAAAGGAAATAACTTCAATTTAACAATATCGTTATCCGTATCCCTTTTCTTTTGCATATCACACAAATCAACAAAGTTGTTTAGATGGGTAGCGGCATCTTCACTAGGAAGGCCGGAGAATTGATCTTTCATGACAAGATTCAACAAAGCAACATTGATCTCACAAGATTCAGCATCGGTAATAGGAGCAATCGGAGTGCTAATAAAGTCATTGTTGTTGGTATTGGAAAAGTCACACAATTTGGTATTGTTCTGAGCCATAGTGACAAGCAAGCAATCCAACAAACACAAGCAAACAAGAAGCAAGCGAACGATAAACACACGGCGGAAGAAGGGCAAATAAAACGGCAAGGGTGAAGTGAGGGAGAGGGAAATGAGAGGCAAATAAATGTAATGCGAAGGATAAGGGTTTGTGATATGTACTTGGTATATGACTTTCGCGTAAGCCTCCCCGGCAACGGCGCCAGAAATTCTTCTTGCTACCTCTTGACCTTGCGTTGTATTCCCTCGAAGAGGAAAGGGAGATGCAGCACAGTAGCGTAAGTATTTCCCTCAGTTTTTGAGAACCAATGTATCAATCCAGTAGGAGACCACGCGCAAGTCCCTCGCACCTGCACAAACAAATAAGAACTTCGCAGCCAACGCGATAAGGGGTTGTCAGTCCCTTTACGGTCACTTACGAGAGTGAGATCTGATAGAGATGATAGTTTATATTTTTGGTATTTTATTTTAATAAAACAGCAAATAAAAGCGGTAAAAGTAAAGTAGATGTAGATTGATATGTTGAGAATAGACCCGGGGGCCATAGTTTTCTCTAGTGGCTTCTCTCATGATAGCGATATTCTACGGCGGGTAAACAAATTAATGTCAAGCAATTGATAGAAAAGCGAATAATTATGAGACTATCTAGGCATGATCATTGTATATAGGCATCACGTCCGAGACAAGTAGATCGACTCCTGCCTGCATCTACTACTATTACTCCACACATCGACCGCTATCCAGCATGCATCTAGTGTATTGAGTTCATACGAACAGAGTAACCCTTTAAGCAAGATGACATGATGTAGAGGGATAAACTCAAGCAATATGATGTAAACCCCATCTTTTTATCCTCGATGGCAACAATACAATACGTGCCTTGCTGCCCCTACTGTCACTGGGAAAGGACACCGCAAGATTGAACCCAAAGCCAAGCACTTCTCCCGGTGCAAGAACTATAGATCTAGTAGGCCAAACCAAACCAATAATTCGAAGAGACTTGCAAGGATATTATGAGCACACATAAAAAGTTCAGAGAAGAACCAAATATCTTTCATAGATAACCTTGATCATAAACTCACAATTCATTGGATCTCGACAAACACACCGCAAAAAGAAATTACATCGAATAGATCTCCTCGAAGACCGAGGAGAACTTTGTATTGAGATCCAGAGAGAGAGAGAGGAAGCCATCTAGATATTAGCTATGGACCCCGAAGGTCTATGGTAAACTACTCACAACTCATGGTGAGGGCGATGATGATATGATGATGAGGGCCTCCGTGATGGATCCCCCTCCGGTGGAGCTCCGGAACAGGCTCCAAGATGGGATCTCCACGGGAACAGAAGCTACGGCGGTGGAATTAGGGTTTTCTCTCTGCCTTCGGAGTTTCTGGGGTACGTGGACTTATATAGGAAGAAGGAGGGCACCGGGGGCCACTTGAGGGGGCCTCGAGGCAGGGGGGCGCGCCCTGGGAAGGGGGGCGCGCCCCCCATCCTCGAGGGCCACCTCTCTGTCCCCTGACTTGGTCGTCAAGCTCCGCGTGCGTGATTTTCTCCAAAAATATCTCTCGCGAAGGTTTCATTCTGTTTGGACTCCGTTTGATATTCCTTTTCTGCAAAACCCTGAAATAGGCAAAAAAAACAACAAGCTGGACTGGGCCTTTGGGTTAGTAGGTTAGTCCCAAAAATGATATAAAGCTGAATGATAAAGCCCATTAAACATCCAAGACTTCATAAATAATAGCATGGAACAATCAAAAATTATAGATACGTTGGAGACGTATCGGGAGCTACATCACGAGCTATTGATCTACAACATAGATATGCTAATACTACCAGGACTAAGTTCATGATAAATTAAAGTTCAATTAATCATATTACTAAAGAACTCCCACTTAGATAGACATCCCTCTAGTCATCTAAATGATCACGTGATCCAAATCAACTAAACCATGTCCGATCATCACGTGAGATGGAGTAGTTTTCAATGGTCAACATCTTATGTTTATCATATCTGCTATATGATTCACGCTCGACCTTTCGGTCTCTAGTGCTCCGAGGCCATATATGTACATGCTAGGCTCGTCAAGTTTAACCCGAGTATTCCGCGTGTGCAAAACTGGCTTGCACCCGTTGTATGTGAACGTAGAGCTTATCACACCTGATCATCACGTGGTGTCTCGGCACGCCGAACTTTCGCAATAGTGCATACTCAGGGAGAACACTTATACCTTGAAATTTAGTGAGAGATCTGATACGTCTCCAACGTATCTATAATTTTTTATTGTTCCATGCTATTATTTATGATGTATTGGATATTTAATGGGCTTTATCATTCACTTTTATATCATTTTTGGGACTAACCTACTAACCCAAAGGCCCAGTCCAGATTGCTGTTTTTTTGCCTATTTCAGGGTTTTGCAGAAAAAGAATATCAAACGGAGTCCAAACGGAATGAAACCTTCGCGAGAGATATTTTTGGTGAAAATCATGCCAGAGGAACTTGAGAACCACGTCAGGGGAGCCTCGAGGCCCACTCGAGCGTCCCCCGGTGCCCTCCTTCTTCCTATATAAGTCCATGTACCCCTGAAACTCCAAAGACACAGAGAAAACCCTAATTCCACCGCCGTAGCTTCTGTTCCCGTGGAGATCCCATCTTGGAGCCTGTTCCGGAGCTCCACCAGTGGGGGGGTCCATCACGGAGGCCTTCATCATCAACATCATCGCCCTCACCATGAGTTGTGAGTAGTTTACCACAGACCTTCGGGTCCATAGCTAGTATATAGATGGCTTCTTCTCCCTCTCTCTGGATCTCAATACAAAGTTCTCCTCGGTCTTCGAGGAGATCTATTCGATGTAATCTCTTTTTGCGGTGTGTTTGTCGAGATCCGATAAATTGTGAGTTTATGATCAAGGTTATCTATGAAAGATATTTGGTTCTTCTCTGAACTATTTATGTGTGCTCATAATATCCTTGCAAGTCTCTTCGAATTATTGGTTTGGTTTGGCCTACTAGATCTATAGTTCTTGTAATGGGAGAACTGCTTGGCTTTGGGTTCAATCTTGCGGTGTCCTTTCCTAGTGACAGTAGGGGCAGCAAGGCACGCATTGTATTGTTGCCATCGAGGATAAAAAGATGGGGTTTATATCATATTGCTTGAGTTTATCCCTCTACATCATGTCATCTTGCTTAAAGCGTTACTCTGTTCTTATGAACTCAATACACTAGATGCATGCTGGATAGCGGTCGATGTGTGGAGTAATAGTAGTAGATGCAGGCAGGAGTCGGTCTACTTGTCTTGGACGTGATGCCTATATACAATGATCATGCCTAGATAGTCTCATAATTATTCGCTTTTCTATCAATTGCTCGACAGTAATTTGTTTATCCGCCGTAGAATATTGCTATCATGAGAGAAGCCACTAGAGAAAACTATGGCCCCCGGGTCTATTCTCAACATATCAATCTACATCTACTTTACTTTTACCGCTTTTATTTGCTGTTTTATTAAACTAAAAATACCAAAAATATAAACTATCAGATCTCACTTTCGTAAGTGACCGTACAGGGATTGACAACCCCTTATCGCGTTGGCTGCGAAGTTCTTATTTGTTTGTGCAGGTGCGAGGGACTCGCGCGTGGTCTCCTACTGGATTGATACCTTGGATTCTGAAAAACTGAGGGAAATACTTACGCTACTGTGCTGCATCTCCCTTTCCTCTTCGAGGGAATACAACGCAAGCTCAAGAGGTAGCAAGAAGAATTTCTGGCACCGTTGCCGGGGAGGCTTACGCAAAAGTCATATACCAAGTACCTATCACAAACCCTTATCCTTCGCATTACATTTATTTGTCTCTCGTTTTCCTCTCCCCCACTTTACCCTTGCCGTTTTTATTCGCCCTTCTTCCATCGTGTGTTTATCTTTCGCTTGCTACTTGTTTGCTTGTGTGTGTTGGATTGCTTGCTTGTCACTATGGCTCAGACGAAATTGTGTGACTTATCCAATACCAACAACAATGACTTTATTAGCACTCCGATTGCTTCTATTACAGATGCTGAATCTTGTGAGATCAATGCTGCTTTGTTGAATCTTGTCATGAAAGATCAATTCTCCGGCCTTCCTAGTGAAGATGCCGCTACCCATCTAAACAACTTTGTTGATTTGTGTGATATGCAAAAGAAAAGGGATACGGATAATGATATTGTTAAATTTAAGTTATTTCCGTTTTCACTTAGAGATCGTGCTAAAACTTGGTTTTCCTCTTTGCCTAGAAATAGTATTGATTCGTGGAATAAGTGCAAAGATGCTTTTATCTCTAAGTATTTCCCTCCTGCTAAGATCATCTCTCTTAGAAACGATATTATGAATTTTAAGCAACTAGATCATGAGCATGTTGCACAAGCTTGGGAGAGAATGAAATTGATGATACGTAATTGCCCTACACATGGTTTGAATCTATGGATGATTATTCAGAACTTTTATGCTGGCTTGAATTTTGCTTCTAGAAATCTTTTAGATTCAGCCGCCGGAGGCACTTTCATGGAAACCACCTTAGGAGAATCTACCAAACTCCTAGATAATATTATGGTTAATTATTCTCAATGGCACACCAAAAGATCTACTAGTAAAAAAGTGCATGCTATCGAATAAATTAGTGTTTTGAGTGGAAAGATGGATGAACTTATGAAATTTTTTGCTGCTAAGAGTGCTTTTTCCGATCCTAATGACATGCCTTTGTCCACTTTGATTGAGAATAACAATGAATCTTTGGATGTGAATTTTGTTGGTAGGAATAATATTGGTAACAATGCTTATGGAGGTAATTTTAATCCTAGGCTTTTCCCTAGTAATTCCTCTAATAAATATGGTAATTCCCACAACAACTCTTATGGAAAGATGCCTTCTGAATTTGAAACTAGTGTTAAAGAGTTTATAATCTCGCAAAATAATTTCAATGCTCTGCTTGAAGAGAAATTGCTTAAGATTGATGAATTGGCTAGAAGTGTGGATAGAATTACTCTTGATGTTGATTCTTTGAAACTTAGATCTATCCCACCTAAGAATGATATCAATGAGTCTCTCAAAGCCATGAGAATTTCCATTGATGAATGCAAAGAAAGAACCGCTAGAATGCGTGCTAAAAGAGAAGATTATATTAAGTCGTGTTCTTCTAGTTATCATGAAAATAAAGATGAAGATCTAAAAGTTATTGATGTGTCTCCTATTAGATCCTTGTTTTCTAGTATTAATCTTGATGAGAATAGGATTGGAGATGATTCTTCTTTAAGGTGTCCCAATGATTCGGAGATTTTAGATCTTGATGCTAAAATTGCTAAAAGTGGAAGTGAAGAGATTAAAACTTTGCATAGTGATGAACCCACTACTTTGGATTTCAAGGGATTCAATTATGATAATTGCTCTTTGATTGATTGTATTTCCTTGTTGAAATCCGTGCTAAATTCTCCGCGTGCTTATAGTCAAAATAAATCTTTCACTAAACATATAGTTGATGCTTTGATGCAATCTTATGAAGAAAAACTTGAGTTGGAAGTTTCTATACCTAGAAAGCTTTATGATGAGTGGGAACCTACTATAAAAATAAAAATAAAAGATCATGAATGCTATGCTTTGTGTGATTTGGGTGCTAGTGTCTCCACTATTCCAAAAACTTTATGTGATTTGCTAGGGTTCCATGAGCTTGATGATTGTTCTTTAAATTTACATCTTGCGGATTCCACTATTAAAAAACCTATGGGAAGAATTAATGATGTTCTTATTGTTGCCAATAGGAATTATGTGCCCGTAGATTTCATTGTTCCTGATATAGATTGCAATCCTTCATGTCCTATTATTCTTGGTAGACCTTTCCTTAGAACGATTGGTGTAATTATTGATATGAAGGAAGGAATATTAGATTCCAATTTCCATTATGGAAAGGCATGGAACACTTTCCTAGAAAGAAAATCAAATTACCATATGAATCTATCATGAGAGCCACTTATGGATTGCTGTTAGGGAATAAATATTATATCTAGCCTCTGATTAGATGTGGTTTCATGTTTTGTTTAGTGTTTGTGCCAAGTAGAACCTTTGGGAAGACTTGTGTGAAGTTTATATGATCTTGCTGTGAAAAACAGAATCATTAGCACTCGCTAAAGTAGTCGTGGGATTTTAATGGAGCGTGCTTTTTAGTTGATTCTTTTTGAAGATGATTGGTAGACAAATTGCTCAAATTTACCAATTTAGTTTGAATTTCTTGGAGTTCCAGAAGTAGGCGAACACTGCAGATTACTACAGACTGTTATGTCTTTGACAGATTCTGTTTTTCGTGTGTTGTTTGCTTATTCCGATGCATCTATGAGTAGTATTGGAGGATATGAACCATAGAGAAGTTGGAGTACAGTAGGTTTAACACCAATATAAACAAAGAATGAATTCATTGTTGTACATTTGAGTAGTGGTTTGCTTTCTTATACTAACGGAGCTCACGAGAATTTTTGTCTAAGTTTTGTGTTGTAAAGTTTTCAAGTTTTGATTATTGCTTTGATGGACTATGGAATAAGGAGTAGCAAAGGCCTAAGCTTGGGGATGCCTATGGAACCCCAAGTAAATTCAAGATAATCAAAATCCTAAGCTTGGGGATGCCCTGGGAAGGCATCCCCTCTTTCGTCTTCATCCATCGGTAACTATACTTGGAGCTATATTTTTATTCGCAACATGATATGTGTTTTGCTTGGAGCGTCTTGTATAATTTGAGTCTTTGTTTGTTAGTTTGCCACAATCATCCTTGCTGGACACACCTATTTGAGAGAGTTAAATATGGCCTAGAAATTGTTAGAACACTCTATGTGCTTCACTTATATCTTTTGAGTTGAATAGTTTTTGCTCTAGTGCTTCACTTATATCTTTTAGAGCATGGTGGTGGTAATATTTTGTAGGAATTGTTGAACTCTCATGCTTCACTTATATCTATTTGAGAGTCTATTAAAACAGCATGGTATGTGTTTAGGCTAAATAAATTAGTCTTCGCATGATAGACGTCCAATGTCAATGTAGTAAAAAAAACTCACACTAAGTGCATTGAAAAGAATGAGATGTTGGATGCTTGATAATTGTTTTGAGATATGAGGATAGTAATATTAGAGTCATGCTAGTGGAGTTATTATGAAATTGAGAAATATTTGTGTTAAGGTTAGTGATTCCCGTATCATGCACGTATGGTGATCCGCTATGTGACGAAGTTAGAGCATGAGGTATTTGTAGAGTGCCAACCTTTGTGTGGAGGTCGGGGGCGCGCGATGGTTAACTCCTACCAACCTCCCCACTAGGAGCATGCGTTGATTGCTTTGTTTTGATGACTCATAGATTTTTGCAATAAGTATATGAGTTCTTATGACTAATGTTGAGTGCGTGGATTTTACGCACTCTCACCCTTCCACCATTGCTAGCCTCCCTTGTACCGCGCAACTTTCGCCGGTGCCATAAACCCACTATATATCCTTCCTCAAAACAGCCACCATACCTACCTATCATGGCATTTCCGTAGCCATTCTGAGATATATTGCCATGCAACTTTCCACCGTTCCGTTTATATGACACGCATCATATTGTCATATTTCCATGCATGATCATGTAGTTGACATCGTATTTGTGGCAAAGCCACCATGCATAACTTTTCATACATGTCACTCTTGTTTCATTGCACATACCGGTACACCGCCGGAGGCATTCATATTGAGTCATACCTTGTTGTAGTATCGAGTTGTAATATCGAGTTGTAATGAAAGTGTGATGATCATCATTATTAGAGCATTGTCCCATGGGAGGAAAGGCTAAATCTATAAAGCCACTCCGCAAAAAAAGAAAGAAAAAGAAAGGCCAAAGATAAAAGAAAGGCCCAAAAAAAGGAAAAATGGGGGGAAAAGGGACAATTGCTAGTATCTTTTTCCACACTTGTGCTTCAAAGTAGCACCATGTTCTTTATTGTAGAGAGTCTCATATTTAGTCACTTTCATATACTAGTGGGAATTTTCATTATAGAACTTGGCTTGTATATTCCAACGATGGGCTTCCTTAAATGCCCTAGGTCTTCGTGAGCAAGCAAGTTGGATGCACACCCAGTAGTTTCTTTTGTTGAGCTTTCATTCATATTTAGCTCTAGTGCATCCGTTGCATGGCAATCCCTACTCACTCACATTGATATATGTTGATGGGCATCTCCATAGCCCATTGATACGCCTAGTTGATGTGAGACTATCTCCCTCCTTTTTGTCTTCTCCACAACCACCTCTATTCCACCCATAGTGCTATATCCATGGCTCACGCTCATGTATTGCGTGAAAGTTGAAAGGTTTGAAAAGATAGAGTATGAAAACAAATGCTTGGCTGAAATCGGGGTTGTGCATGATATGAATATTTTGTGTGATGAAGAGGGAGCATAGCCAGACTATATGATTTTGTAGGGATAACTTTCTTTAGCCATAGTATTTTGAGAAGACATGATTGCTTTGTTAGTATTGCTTGAAGTATTGTTATTTCTTATGTCAATATATACTTTTATCTTGAATCTTTCAGATCTGAATATTCATGCCACAATTAAGAGGATTACATTGAAAATTATATTGGTTAGCATTCCACATCAAAAATTCTTTCTTTATCATTTACCTACTCGAGGACGAGCAGGAATTAAGCTTGGGGATGCTTGATACGTCTCCAACGTATCTATAATTATTGATTGTTCCATGCTATTATTTATGAAGTCTTGGATGTTTAATGGGCTTTATCATTCAGTTTTATATCATTTTTGGGACTAACCTACTAACCCAAAGGCCTAGTCCAGATTGCTGTTTTTTGCCTATTTCAGGGTTTTGCAGAAAAAGAATATCAAGCGGAGTCCAAACAGAATGAAACCTTCGCGAGAGATATTTTTGGAGAAAATCACACCAGAGGAACTTGAGAACCACCTCAGGGGAGCCTCGAGTGGCCCTCGAGGGTGGGTGCGCGCCCCCCTTCCCAGGGCGCGCCCCCTGCCTCGAGGCCCACTCGAGCGTCCACCGGTGCCCTCCTTGTTCCTATATAAGTCCACGTACCCCAGAAACTCAATAGAAAGAGAGAAAACCCTAATTCCACCGCCGTAGCTTCTGTTCCCATGGAGATCCCATCTTGGAGCCTGTTCCGGAGCTCCACCGGAGGGGGATCCATCACGGAGGCCTTCATCATCATCATCATCGCCCTCCCATGAGTTGTGAGTAGTTTAGCACAGACCTTCGGGTCCATAACTAGTATCTAGATGGCTTCTTCTCTCTCTCTGGATCTCAATACAAAGTTCTCCTCGGTCTTCGAGGAGATCTATTCGATGTAATCTCTTTTTGTGGTGTGTTTGTCGAGATCCGGTGAATTGTGAGTTTATGATCAAGGTAATCTAAGAAAGATATTTGGTTCTTCTCTGAACTTTTTATGTGTGCTCATAATATCCTTGCAAGTCTCTTCGAATTATTTGTTTGGTTTGGCCTACTAGATCTATAGTTCTTGCAATGGGAGAAGTGCTTGGCTTTGGGTTCAATCTTGCGGTGTCCTTTCCCAGTGACAGTAGGGGCAGCAAGGCACGTATTGTATTGTTGCCATCGAGGATAAAAAGATGGGGTTTATATCATATTGCTTGAGTTTATCCCTCTACATCATGTCATCTTGCTTAAGGCGTTACTCTATTCTTATGAACTCAATACACTAGATGCATGCTGGATAGCGGTCGATGTGTGGATTAATAGTAGTAGATGCAGGCAGGAGTTGGTCTACTTGTCTCGGATGTGATGCCTATATACAATGATCATGCATAGATAGTCTCATAATTATTCGCTTTTCTATCAATTGCTCGACAGTAATTTGTTTACCCGCCGCAGAATATCGCTATCATGAGAGAAGCCACTAGAGAAAACTATGGCCCCCGGGTCTATTCTCAACATATCAATCTACATCTACTTTACTTTTACCGCTTTTATTTGTTGTTTTATTAAACAAAAAATACCAAAAATATAAACTATCATCTCTATCAGATCTCACTTTCGTAAGCGACCGTAAAGGGATTGACAACCCCTTATCGCGTTGGCTGCGAAGTTCTTATTTGTTTGTGCAGGTGCGAGGGACTCGCACGTGGTCTCCTACTGGATTGATACCTTGGTTCTCAAAAACTGAGAGAAATACTTACGCTACTGTGCTGCATCACCCTTTCCTCTTCGAGGGAATACAACGCAAGCTCGAGAAGTAGCAATCAGCGGAGGTGGAAATCAAAAAGGAACATCAAGTGTTGATGGTGAATAAAACCACTATGTTCTAGAAAGGCAAGGGTAAGAAGAACTTCAAGAAGGACGGAAAGGGAGTTGCTGCGCCCGGTAAGCCAATTACCGGGAAGAAGCCAAAGAATGGACCCAATCCCGAGACTGAGTGCTTTTATTGCAAGGGAATGTGTTACTGGAAGCGGAATTGCCCCAAATATTTATTGGATAAGAAGGCCGGCAACGTCAAAGGTATATGTGATATACATGTTATTGATATGTACCTTACCAGCTCTCGTAGTAGCTCCTGGGTATTTGATACCGGTGGAGTTGCTCACATTTGTAACTCAAAATAGGAGCTGCGGAATAAGCGGAGACTGGCGAAGGACGAGGTGACGATGTGCGTCGGGAATGGTTCCAAGGTCGATGAGATCGCCATCGGCACGCTACCTCTACATCTACCTCCGGGGTTAGTTTTAAACCTCAATAATTGTTATTTAGTACCAGCTTTTTGCATGAACATTGTATCTGGATCTCGTTTAATGCGAGATGGCTACTCATTTAAATCTGAGAATAATGGTTGTTCTATTTATATGAGAGAAATGTTTTATGGTCATGCCCCGTTGGTCAATGGTTTATTTTTATTAAATCTCGAACGTGATGTTACACATATTCATAGTGTGAATGCCAAAAGATGTAAGGTTGATAATGATAGTCCCACATACTTGTGAAACTGCAGCCTTGGTCATATTGGTGTCAAACGTATGAAGAAGCTCCATGCAGATGGACTTTTGGAGTCTCTTGATTATGAATCATTGGACACGTGCGAACCATGCCTCTTGGGCAAGATGACCAAGACTCCGTTCTCCGGAACAATGGAGCGAGCAACCAACTTGTTGGAAATCATACATACTGATGTGTGCGGTCCAATGAGTGTTGAAGCTCGCGGTGGCTATCGTTATGTTCTCACCCTCACTGATGACTTAAGTAGATATGGGTATGTCTTCTTAATGAAACACAAGTCTGAGACATTTGAAAAGTTCAAGGAATTTCATAATGAGGTTGAGAATCAACGTGACAGAAAAATAAGGTTCTTACGATCAGATCGTGGAGGAGAATATTTAAGTCACGAATTTGGCACGCAACTAAGAAAATATGGAATTGTTTCACAATTGACGCCGACTAGAACACCTCAGCGTAACAGTGTGTCCGAACATCGTAATCATACTCTGTTGGACATGGTGTGATGCATGATGTCTCTTACCGATGTACCGCTATCTTTTTGGGGTTATGCTTTAGAGACTGCCGCATTCACTTTAAATAGGGCATCGTCTAAATCCATTGAGACGACACCGTATGAACTATGGTTTGGTAAGAAACCTAAGTTGTCATTTCTAAAAGTTTGGGGATGCGATGCTTATGTCAAGAAACTTCAAACTGAAAAGCTTGAACCCAGATCGGAAAAATGCGTCTTCATAGGATACCCTAAGGAAGCTATTGTGTATACCTTCTACCTCAGATCCGAAGGCAAGGTCTTTATTGCCAAGAATGGATCCTTTCTGGAGAAAGAGTTTCTCTTGAAAGAAGTAACTGGGAGGAAAGTGGAACTTGATGAGGTGATTGTCACCCCTCTCAAACCGGAAAGTAGCGCAGCGCAGGAAGATGTTTCTGTGGTGCCTGCACCGACTAGAGAGGAAGTTAATGATAATGATCATGAAACTTCGGATCAAGTTACTACTGAACTTCGTAGGTCCACGAGGACACGTTCCGCACCAGAGTGGTATGGCAACCCTGTCCTGAAAATCATGTTGTTAGACAACGGTGAACCTTCGAACTATGAAGAAGCGATGGCGGGCCCGGATTCCAACAAATGGCTTGAAGCCCTGAAGTCCGAGATAGGATCCATGTATGATAACAAAGTATGGACTTTGGTTGACTTGCCTGATGATCGGCAAGCCATAGAAAATAAATGGGTCTTTAAGAAGAAGACTGGCGCGGATGGAAATGTTACCATCTATAAAGCTCGGCTTATCGCTAAGGGTTAGCGACAAGTTCAAGGGATTGACTACGATGAGACTTTATCTCCCGTAGCGATGCTGAAGTCCGTCTGAATCACGTTAGCAATTGCTGCATTCTATGATTATGAGATATGGCAAATGGACGTCAAAACGGCATTCCTTAACGGCTCCCTTAAGGAAGAATTGTATATGATGCAGCCGGAAGGTTTTGTCGATCCTAGGAATGCTAACAAGGTATGCAAGCTCCAGCGCTCCATCTATGGGCTGGTGCAAGCATCTCGGAGTTGGAACATTCACTTTCATGAGGTGATCAAAGCGTTTGGGTTCATACAGACTTATGGAGAAGCCTGTATTTATAAGAAAGTGAGTGGGAGCTCTGTAGCATTTCTCATATTATATGTGGATGACATATTGTTGATGGGAAACGATATATAACTCTTGGAAAGCATAAAGGCCTACTTAAATAAGTGTTTTTCAATGAAGGACCTTGGAGAAGCTGCTCACATATTATGCATCAAGATCTATAGAGATAGATCAAGACGCCTCATTGGTCTTTCACAAAGCACGTACCTTGATAAGATATTGAAGAAGTTCAATATGGATCAGTCCAAGAAAGGATTCTTGACTGTATTTCAAGGTATGAGATTGAGCACAGCTCAATGCCCGACCTCGGCAGAAGATAGAGAAAAGATGATTGTCATCCCCTATGGCTCGGCCATAGGTTCTATTATGTATGCCATGCTGTGTACCAGACCTGATGTGAACCTTGCCATAAGTTTGGTGGGGAGGTACCAAAGTGATCCCGGAATGGAACACTGGACAGCGGTCAAGAACATCCCGAAGTACCTAAAGAGGACTAAGGATATGTTTCTCGTTTATGGAGGTGACGAAGAGCTCGTCGTAAAGGGTTATGTCGATGCTAGCTTCGACACAGATCCGGATGACTCCAAGTCACAAACCGGTTACGTGCATATTTTAAATGGTGGGGCATTCAGCTGGTGCAGTTGCAAGCAAAGCGTCGTGGCAGCATCTACATGTGAAGCGGAGTACATAGCTGCTTCCGAAGCAGCACAGGAAGGAGTCTGGATGAAGGAGTTCATCACCAACCTAGGAGTTATTCCAAGTGCGTCGGGTCCGATGACTGTCTTCTGTGACAACACTGGAGCTATTGCCATTGCCAAGAAGCCTAGGTCTCACAAGAAGACCAAGCACATCAAGCACCGTTAGAACTCCATTCGCAATTATATTCAAGATGGAGACATAGATATTTGTAAAGTGCATATGGATCTGAATGTCGCAGATCCGTTGACTAAACCTCTTCCGCGAGCAAAACATGATCAACACCAGAACTCTATGGGTGTTCGATTCATCACAATGTAACTAGACTATTGACTCTAGTGCAAGTGGGAGACTGTTGGAAATATGCTCTAGAGGCAATAATAAAATGGTTATTATTATATTTCCGTGTTCATGATGATTGTCTATTGTTCATGCTATAACTGTATTATCCAGAAATCGTAATACATGTGTGAATACATAGACCACAACATGTCCCAAGTAAGCCTCTAGTTCACTAGCTCGTTGATCAATAGATGGTTACGGTTTCCTGACCATGGACATTGGATGTCATTAGCATAGCACAAGATCGTGTAGTTCGTATGCTAAAGCTTTTCCAATGTCAAGTATCCTTTCCTTAGACCATGAGATTGTGCAACTCCCGGATGCCGTGGGAATACTTTGGGTGTGCCAAACGTCACAACGTAACTGGGTGGCTATAAAGGTACACTACGGGTATCCCCGAAAGCATCTGCTGGGTTGGCACGAATCGAGACTGGGATTTGTCACTCCGTATGACAGAGAGGTATCTCTGGGCCCACTCGGTAAGACATCATCGTAATGATCTCAATGTGACTAAGGGGTTGGTCATGGGATGATGTGTTACGGAACGAGTAAAGAGACTTGCCGATAACGAGATTGAACAAAGGTATCGGGATACCGACGATCGAATCTCGGGCAAGTACTATACCGGTAGACAAAGAGAATCGTATATGGGATTTGTCGTGGAATTAACACGGCAGATGTCCGGTTTAATGGACTTGATAATGGAACCATCGCACGGGTTAGCTTGAAGGGGTTAGAAGCACACAAAGGACACAGAGGGTTTATACTAGTTCGGCCCCTTCGATGAAGGTAAAAGCCTACGTCTAGTTTGGTTTAGTATTGCTTGGGCGTCGATGAACAGGGAGCGGATCGCTTGCCTGTGTCTTGACGGGTTGTTTCTTGCTTGTCCTTGAACCGTCGCCGGGTCGTCCCTTTATATAGAGGCGATGCCCGGTCCGGTTTACAGAGTCCCGAGGCCGGCTCATACTTGTGTCCGCCTCGGTCTCTGCTCTTTCTTCCTTATCTCTCAAGTTACATGATCAGGCGGTTTACAAATCGTAACTCTATACATGGGCCTTAAGATCTCATGGGCTGTAGCCTCCACTAAGTATTACAATGATACAACGTTATTACCATAATCCAGTTTACACTAGCCGGTTCATACCTGCTAGTAATATCCCTGACATTAGGCCCCAGAATGATTTGAACTTGTTAACATCAATCTTCCCTGTCTGCATAATCTTCCTTCTTGTGTCTTCCCATTTTTATAAACCGGCCATGACGTCATCCTTGAAAATCACTTAATTTAACCATGACATCACTTCCGCATTTAACGCACCCAGCTGTCTATCGACTTTGTTTAAGGGCCATCCCGAGAATCGAGGCGACAGAGGATCTTTATCCAATCTTCTGCCTCCTCAAATCTCGCGCCTGTCGTTTCAACTCTGCCCTTCTATAAATACCGCTGCCTCTGTTCTTTATCTCCTTCCGTTTGTTCTTCTTCCTCCATCGCCCGAGCTCAAGACTCCATCATCGCCAGTTGAGCTCAAATCGCCGCTGTCGTCCGTCGAATCCAAGTCTTCGCCGGCCGCTGCAACGACCTGAGCGTGACCAGAGAAACTCCGCCGCCGCTTCTTGCTGTTCCTGGTATGTCATCTTCCTCGCTGTAGATCCATAGCTCTAGGGTTCTTTTCTTGCATCTCCGCCATTAAACCTCAGCGGTAGCTTCGTCTGTTCATCGTAGACGCAAAGTTCGCAGAAATTTCAGCCTTTAAATCTTGCTCTTTAAACTTGCTTCTGTTTCGCCGCTGTATGCTTTAGATTCATCTGCTTTGCATAAGATTCTTACAGTTCTTCCTGTAATAGTCTTGTATTTACTTTTTCCTTTTCCTGGGTGCTCAGATCTGTTTTACTTTAGCTGTCTGCGAAAACTTGTTTCTTCTCCTTTGTAGATCTGTAAAGTATGCTCCGGTTTAAACAATCATATGCTGCTTCTGTAAAAATTCAATGACGAACGCGACGGTTTAGCCCTTTCTCTTTTATTGTCATGAACCGGTAGTAACACAGTTTCCTGTTTATTGCCGGGTTATCCATATCATTAGTCCCTTGCTTAAATCGTTGCGTGATCCTTGCATATATCTTCCGGTTTATGCCACTGTACTCGAGTAATCCGGGTTTATACTTTACCCTTTCAGCACTTGCTCTTCTGTTACTATGGCCAAACAGTTTGTCTCCTGCAACTGGGTTCCTTCCGTTATTACGGAACAAGATTTAGTCAATGCTGCTGCAATCGGCACCTTAGGCCCTCGATCCATTTTAAAATGGCGGGCCCCAGGAGATGAATGTCCTCCTACTCCCAAAGAGGGGGAGGTTATTGTCTTCTTTGATCATATTGCTCGGGGCTTTACTCCTCCCGGTTAGAAGTTTTTCCGAGATGTGCTTGCCGCTTTCCAGCTTCATCTCAGGACATAGGTCCCAACTCTGTTTCCAATATCTGCGATTTCCAAGTGTTTTCTGAGGTGTATTTGCAAGAAGAACCGTCGGTCGACCTGTTCCAGGACTTTTTCCACCTGAACCGGCGAACTGAATTTACTAGTGGACCTCATCAAGAACTGGGTGGGGTCAGTATTCAGAAAAGAAAAGATGCAGTCTTTCCTCATGCCGCTCTCCACACACATCCCAAGGATTGGAAGAAATCTTGGTTTTACTGTATTGACACTTCACCTGAAGGGGAAAACCCATTGCCGGGTTATCGCGAGCACCGTCTTCCGGAGGACCACCGTTTGCCGCAGCGCCTCAGCTCCTCAGAGCGGCCCCGGTTTGCCTCTCAACTTGCCAGGCTAAAGTCCTTTATGGCCAATGGCTTAACCGGAGTGGATTTTATGCGCTGCTGGCTCTCTTGGAGTATCCTTCCTTTGAGCCCGCGCCCAGGCTTGATGTATGAGTATTCTGGTAAACCGGATGATCCTCAACGTTTTTCTAAGGACAAAGCTAAACTCAAGCCTGAAACAAGTGCTTCTACTGCAAAGGAAATGGTCACTAGAAGTGGAACTGCCCTAGATATTTGGCGGATAAGAAGGATGGCAAAGTGAACAAAGGTATATTTGATATACAGATTATTGATGTGTATTTTACTAGTGTTCATAGCAACCCCTCGGTATTTGATATTGGTTCAGTTGCTAAAGAGTAGTAACTCGAAATGGGAGTTGCATAATGAACAGAAACTAGTTAAAGGATGAAGTGACGATGTGTATTGGAAGTAGTTCCAAGATTGATATGATCATCATCGCACACTCCCTATACTTTCGGGATTAGTGTTGAACCTAAATAAGTGTTATTTGGTGTTTGTGTTGAGCATGAATATGATTTGATCATGTTTATTGCAATACGGTTATTCATGTAAGTTAGAGAATAATTGTTGTTCTGTTTACATGAATAAAACCTTCTATGGTCATACACCCAATGAAAATGGTTTGTTGGATCTCGATCGTGTGATACACATATTCATAATATTGAAGCCAAAAGATGCAAGGTTAATAATGATAGTGCAACTTATTTGTGGCGCTGCCGTTTAGGTCATATTGGTGTAAAGCGCATGAAGAAACTCCATAGTGATGGACATTTGGAATCACTTGATTATGAATCACTTGGTGCTTGCGAACCATGCCTCATGGGCAAGATGACTAAAACTCCGTTCTCCAGAACCGTGGAGCGAGCAACAGAGTTGTTGGAAATCATACATACTGATGTATGCGGACCAATGAGTGTTGAAGCTCGCGGCAGGTATCGTTATTTTCTGACCTTCACTGATGATTTGAGCAGATATGGGTATATCTACTTAATGAAGCACAAGTCTGAAACATTTGAAAAGTTCAAAGAATTTCAGAGTGAAGTGGAGAATCATCGTAACAAGAAAATAAGAGTTTCTACGATATGATCGTAGAGGTAAAATATTTGAGTTAGCGAGTTTGGCCTTCAATAAAAACAATGTGAAATAGTTTCACTACTCACGCCACCTGGAACACCACAGTGTAATGGTGTGTCCGAACGTCATAACCGTACTTTATTAGATATGGTGCGATCGATGATGTCTCTTACCGATCTACTACTATCGCTTTTGGGGTTATGCATTAGAGACAGCTACATTCACGTTAAATAGGGCACCATCTAAATCCGTGGAGATGACACCGTATGAACTGTGGTTTGACGAGAAACCTAAGCTGTCATTTCTTTAAGTTTGGCACTGCGATGCTTATGTGAAAAAGTTTCAACATGATAAGATCGAACCCAAATCGGAGAAGTAAATCTTCATAGGATACCCAAAAAGAAACTGTTGGGTACACCTTCTATCACAGATCCTAAGGCAAGGTCTTTGTTGCTAAGAGTGGATCCTTTCTAGAGAAGGAGTTTCTCTCGAAAGAAGTGAGTGGGAGGAAAGTAGAACTTGATGAGGTAATTGTACCTTCTCCCGAATTGGAAAGGTAGTACATCACAGAAACTCGTTCCAGTGATTCCTACACCAATTAGTGAGGAAGCTAATGATGATGATCATGAAACTTCAGATCAAGTTTCTGCTGAACTTCGTAGATCAACCAGAGTTCGTTCCGCACCAGAGTGGTACGGCAACCCAGTTCTGGAAGTCATGTTACTAGACCATGATGAACCTACGAACTATGAGGTAGCGATGATGAGCCCAGATTCCGCAAAATGGCTTGAGACCATGAAATCTGAGATGGGATCCATGTATTAGAACAAAGTATGGACTTTGGTTGACTTGCCCGATGATCGGCAAGCCATCGAAAATAAATGGATCTTCAAGAGGAAGACCGACGCAAACGGTAATGTTACTGTTTACAAAGCTCGACTTGTTGCGAAAGGGTTTCGACAAGTTCAAGGACTTGACTACGATGAGACTTTCTCACCTGTAGCGATGCTTAAGTCTGTCCGAATCATGTTAGTAATTGCCGCATTTTATGAAATCTGGCAAATGGATAACAAAACTGCATTCTTTAATGGATTTATTAAAGAAGACTTGTATATGATGCAACCAGAAGGTTTTGTCAATCCTAAAGGTGCTAACAAAATGTGCAAGCTCCAGCGATCCATCTATGGACTGGTGCAAGCATCTCGGAGTTGGAATATACGCTTTGATAAGTTGATCAAAGCATATAGATTTATACAGACTTGCGGTGAAGCCTGTATTTACAAGAAGTGAGAGGGAGCACTACAACCTTTCTGATAAGTATATGTGAATGACATATTGTCGATCGGAAATGATGTAGAATTTTCTGGAAAGCATAAAGGAGTGTTTGAAAGGAGTTTTTCAAAGAAAGACCTTGGTGAAGCTGCTTACATATTGGGCATCAAGATCTATAGAGATAGATCAAGACGCTTGATAAGACTTTCGATGAGTACATACCTTGATAAGATTTTGAAGTAGTTCAAAATGGATCAGTCAAAGAAGGAGTTCTTGCCTGACTTGTAAGGTGTGAAGTTGAGTAAGACTCAAAGCCAGACCACGGCAGAAAAATATAGAGAGAATGAAAGTCATTCCCTATGCCTCAGCCATAGGTTCTATAAAGTATGCCATGCTGTGTACAAAACACGTTGTGTACCTTGCCATGAGTTTGACAGGGAGGTACAATAGTGATCCAGGAGTAGATCACTGTACAGCGGTCAAAATTATCCTTAGTAATTGGATGACTAAAGGAAATATTTCTCGATTATGGAGGTGATAAAGAGTTCGTCGTAAAGGGTTACGCCGATGCAAGCTTTGACACTAAATCCAGATGGCTCTAAGTATCAATCTGGATGCATATTGAAAGTGGGAGAAATTAGCTAGAGTAGCTCCATGCAGAGCATTGTAGACATAGAAATTTGCGAAATACATACGGATCTCAATGTGACAGACCCGTTGACTAAACTTCTCTCACAAGCAAAACATGATCACACCTTATTACTCTTGGGTATTAATCACATAGCGATGTGAACTAGATTCTTGACTCTAGTAAACCCTTTGGGTGTTGGTCACATGGTGATGTGAACTATGGGTGTTATTCACATAACGATGTGAACTATCGGTATTAAATCACATGGCGATGTGAGCTAGATTATTGACTCTAGTGCAAGTGGGAGACTGAAGGAAATATGCCCTAGAGGCAATAATAAAGATGATTATTTGTATTTCCTTATATCATGATAAATGTCTTTTATTCATGCTAGAATTGTATTAACCGGAAACTTAGTACATGTGTGAATACATAGACAAAACAGTATGTCCCTAGTATGCCTCTACTAGACTAGCTCATTGATCAAAGATGGTTATGTTTCCTAGCCATAGACATGAGTTGTCATTTGATCAACGGGATCACATCATTAGGAGAATGATGTGATGGACAAGACCCATCTGTTAGCATAGCACTATGATCGTTTAGTTTTACTGCTATTGCTTTCTTCATGACTTATACATGTTCCTATGACTATGAGATTATGCAACTCCCGAATACCGTAGGAACACCTTGTGTGCTATCAAACGTCACAACGTAACTGGGTGATCATAAAGATACTCTACAGGTGTCTCCGAAAGTATTCGTGGTGTTGGCATAGATCAAGATTAGGATTTGTCACTCCGAGTGTCGGAGAGGTATCTCTGGGCCCTCTCGGTAACACACATCACAATAAGCCTTGCAAGCAAAAGACTAATGAGTTAGTCACGAGATGATGTGTTACGGAACGAGTAAAGAGACTTGCCGGTAAACGAGATTGAACTAGGTATAAAGATACCGACGATCGAATCTCGGGCAAGTAACATACCATTTGACAAAAGGAACAACGTATGTTGTTATGCGGTTCTGACCGATAAAAGATCTTCGTAGAATATGTAGGAGCCAATATGAACATCCAGGTTCCGCTATTGGTTATTGACCGGAGATGAGTCTCGGTCATGTCTACATAGTTCTCGAACCCGTAGGGTCCGCACGCTTAACGTTTGATGACGATCGGTATTATGAGATTATGCAACTCCCGAATACCGTAGGAACACCTTGTGTGCTATCAAACGTCACAACGTAACTGGGTGATCATAAAGATGCTCTACAGGTGTCTCCGAAAGTATTCGTGGTGTTGGCATAGATCAAGATTAGGATTTGTCACTCCGAGTGTCGGAGAGGTATCTCTGGGCCCTCTCGGTAACACACATCACAATAAGCCTTGCAAGCAAAAGACTAATAAGTTAGTCACGAGATGATGTGTTACGGAACGAGTAAAGAGACTTGCCGATAACGAGATTGAACTAGGTATGGAGATACCGACGATCGAATCTCGGGCAAGTAACATACCGATGACAAAAGGAACAACGTATGTTGTTATGCGGTTTGACCGATAAAGATCTTCGTAGAATATGTAGGAACCAATATGAGCATCCAGGTTCCGCTATTGGTTATTGACCGGAGATGAGTCTCGGTCATGTCTACATAGTTCTCGAACCCGTAGGGTCCGCACGCTTAACGTTTGATGACGATCGGTATTATGAGTTTATGAGTTTTGATGTACCGAAGGAGTTTGGAGTCCCGGATGAGACCGGGGACATGACGAGGAGTCTCGAAATGGTCGAGACGTAAAGATCGATATATTGGACGACTATATTCGGACATCGGAAAGGTTCCGAGTGATTCGGGTATTTTTCGGAGTATATGGGCCTTATTGGGCCATACGGGAATAGAGGAGAAAGGCCAAAAGAAAGGAGGCGCGTGCCCCCCCCCCTCTGGTCCGAATTGGACAAGGGGTGCAGCCCCCTTTTCCTTCCCCCTCTCCACCTCTTTCCTTCTTTCCTACTCCGGAAAGGAAAGGGGAATCCTACTAGGACTTGGGAGTCCTAGTAGGACTCCCCACACTTGGCGCGCCCCCTCTAGGGCCGACCTCTCCCTTGCTCCTTTATATACGGGGGCAGGGGGCACCCTAGGACACACAAGTTGAATTGTTCTAGCCGTGTGCGGTGCCCCCCTCCACAGAAACACACCTCGGTCATACCGTCGCAGTGCTTAGGCGAAGCCCTGCGCCGGTAGATACATCATATCCGTCACCACGCCGTCGTGCTGACGAAACTCTCCCGTGAAGCTCAACTGGATCAAGAGCTCGTGGGACGTCATCAAGCTGAACGTGTGCTGAACGCGGAGGTGCCGTACGTTCGGTGCTTGATCGGTTGAATCGCGAAGAAGTTCGACTACATCAACCGCGTCACTTGACGCTTCCGCTTCCGGTCTACGAGGGTACGTAGACACACTCTTCCCTCTCGTTGCTATGCATCTGGTAGATAGATCTTGCGTGATCGTAGAAAAATTTTAAAATACTACGTTCTCATCCAACAGGATGAGCCGGAGTACTAAGTCTCCCTCCTGGAACGTCCTGGTCTTGATCCGGCGGCTGTGATATCTACGCAAGTCTTGTTGATAAATCGCAGACCGTGCTGCCGCTATATCGCGCTCTTCATCCAGCCGGTGCAAACTGTCTTGTCTCGCCTGCTCGTTGGCCGCTTCAACATAGGCCGTCACCCTTGGCGAATCATGACGGATATCACTTGGAAGAACCGCTTCAGCACCATATACCATAAAGAAGGGTGTGTAACCTGTGGACCGGTTTGGCGTAGTATTGATACTCCAAAGGACAGAAGGTAACTCCTCAACCCAGCACCCTGGTGTTCTTTGCAAGGGAGTCATAAGCCGGGGCTTGATACCTCGCAAAATCTCCTGATTTGCTCTTTCAGCTTGACCATTGGATTGAGGGTGGGCCACAGAAGATACGTCTAAGCGAATATGTTCCCGTTGACAAAATTCTTCCATCTCACCCTTAGATAGATTGGTGCTGTTGTCTGTGATGATGCTGTGTGGAAAGCCAAACCGGAAAATTACTTTTTTGATAAATTTAACTGTTGTTGCCGCATCACACTTGCTCACAGGCTCTGCCTCAATCCACTTTGTGAACTTATCCACCGCCACCAGCAGATGAGTTTTCTGATCTTGGGATCGTTTGAAGGGTCCAACCATATCAAGCCCCCAAGTCGCAAACGGCCAAGTTATAGGTATCATCCGAAGTTCCTGCGCCGGAACAAGAGCGCGTCGTGAAAACTTCTGACAAGCATCACACTTCCGGACTAGATCCGCCGCATCAGCATGAGCTGTCAACCAATAGAACCCGTGTCGAAAAGCTTTAGCCACCAAAGATTTTGAACCGGCATGATGACCACAATCCCCTTCATGAATCTCACGAAGAATATCACAACCTTCCTCAGCTGATACACACCGCTGAAATGCTCCAGAGACGCTGCGATGATGAAGTTCCACGTTTGCAATTGTCATGGACTTTGAACGCCGGACTATCTGTCGTGCCTCGATCTCGTCGTCCGGTAGCTCTCCTCGGCTCAGATACGCCAAGTAGGGCAACGTCCAATCCGGAATAACATGAAGTACCGCAACTAGCTGTGCCTCCGGATCAGGAACAGCTAAGTCTTCCTCCGACGGTACTTGAACTGATGGACTGTGCAGCTCATCCAAAAAAGTATTCGGTGGTACCGGTTTACGCTAAGAACCCAGCCGGCTTAAAGCATCGGCTGCTTCATTCCTTCGCCGGTCTATGTGGTCCACCTGATACCCTTTGAAATATCCTGCAACTGCTTCCACTTCTCGTCTGTAGGCTGCCATGAGAGGATCTCTTGAATCCCACTTGCCTGATACTTGCTGTGCCACCAAATCTGAATCGCCGAAACACTTGACCCAGCTCAAGTTCATCTCCTTGGCCATCCGCAAGCCATGAAGTAATGCTTCATACTCTGCTGCATTATTAGTACAAGGAAACAATAAACGGAGGACGTAACAAAACTTATCCCCTCGCGGGGAAGTTAAAACAACTCCAGCCCCTGAGCCTTCTAACTGCCTTGAACCGTCAAAGTGAATTGTCCAGTATGTAAGATCCGGCTTCTCCTCTGGTGCTTGCAGTTCTGTCCAATCATTGATGAAATCCACCAATGCTTGAGATTTGATAGCGGTGCGTGGCACATATTTCAATTCATGTGGGCTGAGCTCAATGGCCCACTTCGCCACTCTGCCTAGAGCTTCCCTGTTCTGGATTATATCCCCCAATGGTGTTGAGCTAACAACATTTATTGGATGGCCTTGGAAATAATGCTTCAACTTCCGGTTTGCCATGAACACACCATATACCAGCTTCTGCCAATGTGGGTACCTCTGCTTAGACTCAATGAGTACTTCACTGACGTAATAGACTGGACGCTGAACCGGATATTCCTTCCCTGCTTCCTTGCGTTCGACCACGATTGCCACACTAACTGCCCGTGCGTTGGCCGCGACATATAACAACAAAGGCTCATTATCAACAGGGGCAGCCAGGACTGGTGGCCTTGCCAGCTGTCGCTTCAAATCCTCAAACGCAGTATTTGCCTCATCACTCCATAAAAACCGATCCGTCTTTCTCAGCATCTGATAAAGCGGAATCGCCTTCTCCCCCAATCGGCTAATGAACCGGCTCAATGCTGTGATCCGGCCAGCGATGCGCTGAACATCGTTAATGCAAGCCGGTTTAGTCAAAGATGTGATTGCCTTGATCTTCTCTGGATTAGCTTCTATTCCTCTATTTGATACCAAAAACCTGAGGAGCTTGCCTGCCGAAACACCAAAAGCACACTTCTCCGGATTAAGCATCATCTTATATGTCCGAAGATTGTCAAAGGTCTCCTTGAGGTCCTCTATCAGCGTCTCCTCCTTTCTTGACTTCACCACGATATCATCCACATAAGCATGAACATTTCTCCCTATCTGCCCCTTAAGGCAGTTCTATACGCAACGCTGATAAGTTGCTTGGGCACTCTTGAGCCCAAAAGGCATAGATACATAGCAAAAAGCACCAAAAGGAGTTATGAAAGCTGTCTTCTCCTGGTCTTTAACTGCCATCTTGATCTGGTGATATCCTGAGTATGCATCCAAAAAACTTAGCCGCTCACATCCCGCTGTAGCATCGGTGATCTGATCAATGCGAGGGAGAGCAAAAGGATCGGTCGGACAAGCTTTGTTGAGGTCTGTGTAGTCCACACACATTCTCCACTTTCCATTCTTCTTTAACACCAGTACCGGATTAGCCAACCATTCCGGATGAAAAACTTCAACTATGAACCCTGCAGCCAAAAGCCTGGCCACCTCTTCTCCTATAGCCTTGCGCCTTTCTTCGTTGAAGCGGCGCAGATACTGTTTAACCGGTTTAAACTTCGGATCAATGTTAAGGCTGTGCTCAGCGAGTTCCCTCGGTATACCTGGCATGTCAGAAGGTTTCCATGCAAAGATATCCCGGTTCTCACGGATGAACTCGATGAGCGCGCTTTCCTATTTGGGATCAAGGTTAGCGCTGATAGTGAACTGCTTGGACGAATCGTCCGGCACAAAATCAACTTGCTTGGTCTCCTCCGCCGATTTAAACTTCAACGCCGGATCATGCTCCGAAGTTGGCTTCTTCAATGGGGTCATATCTGCCGGATCAACATTATCCTTATAAAACTTCAACTCCTCTGTAGCACACACTGCCTCCGCGTAAGCAGCATCTCCCTCTTCACACTCCAACGCAATCTTGCGACTTCCATGAACCGTGATTGTGCCTTTGTGACCCGGCATCTTGAGCTGCAGGTAAACATAACACGGCCTAGCCATAAACTTGGCATAAACCGTCCTCCCGAACAGAGCATGATAAGGGCTCCGGATCTTAACGACTTCAAAAGTTATCATCTCTGACCTGGAATCCTGTTCATCTCCAAAGGTAACTTCTAGGTCAATTTTCCCAACTGGGTAAGCCGACTTACCTGGCACTACCCCATGAAACACTATGTTTGATTGCCTTAGCTTTTTATCCGTCAAGCCCATACGACGTAAAGTCTCATAATACAAGATATTGATGCTGCTGCCGCCATCCATAAGAACTTTAGTGAACTTGTAGCCCCCCACCTGTGGTGCTACTACCAAGGCCAAGTGGCCCGGATTATCAACTCACATCGGGTGGTCCTCCCTGCTCCACACAATGGGCTGCTCTGACCAGCGTAGGAATCGCGGCGTCGCCGGTTCAACCGCGTGAACCGCCCGCTTCAAAACCTTTTGATCTCGTTTACACAAACTCGTGGTAAACACATGATACTGCCCACTACTCAACTCCTTCGGATTACTCTAATATCCGGATGGCTGCTGCTATTGCTGACGCTGCTGATTTCCTTGGTTATTGTGATTACCTTGGCCCTGCTGTTGGTTGCCTTGGTTATTGTAACCACCTTGACCATGCGGCTGATTGCCCTGGTTATTATAACCACCTTGACCATATTGATTATTGACCCGGTTATGATAACCACTGTTGTTGCCACGATATCCTGATCCGGAGCCGTTCCCCTGGTAACCCGGACCGTAGAACCCCGGGCCTGAACCGCCATTTGGAGGCCGGTTATTAGAGTTGAAGCGGCTCATTACAGCTTCCATCAAGGGCTTGCATTCTCCTATAGTGTGTTTTGCCGGTCGTTCCCTTGTGCTATGCTTCGGGCAAGGCTGACTTAACTCCTGGTCCCAACTAACATCCCCTCCGCCGGTTTGCGGAGGTGGTTTGCCCCTATTGCGCTAAAAAACCCCTTGAACTTGGGTATTGGCTACGAAATCAGAGCCACCCTCCGCTTTCCGTTTGTCGAGAAAGCTTGTAGCGGTCGGATTAACCTGCGCCGGTTTACTAGGTTTGTTGGCCTTTCCTGCTTTGTCTCCCTCTGCTTTTGGATATTTAGTGTTATCAGAATCCCCATATTTTACTAAAGCGCTCATTAGAGTTCCCATATCATTACAATCCCGTTTAAGCCGTCCCAATTTTAACTTGAGAGATTCAAACCGGCAATTTTTTTTCCAATGTCACTATTGTCGTACTGGGATTGATACCATTCGAAGAGTGCAAGATCTCTGATACTTGTTGTACCCACGCACTTGTAGACTCCTGTTCTCCTTGCACACAGGCTGCTAAATCTACTATCGACATCGGCTGCTTGCATGTATCCTTGAAATTCTTGATAAACTGGCGACGCAGCTCTCCCCATGATCCGATAGAATTAGGGGGCAAACCCTTTAGCTAAGTCCGGGCTGTACCTTCAAGCATCATGGTAAAGTATTTCGCACAAGCCGCTTCATCCACATCCAGCATCTCCATGGCCATCTCATAACTCTCAACCCAAGCTTTTGGAGCCAAATCGGCTGTGTAATTAGGCACTTTACGTGGGCCTTTGAAATCCTTGGGCAGCTTCACGCTCCGTAAAGCGGGGATAAGACACTGCACACCAAAGGAACTAGTTGTGACTCCTGTCTCTGCTGTGGTTGTGTGAACTGGCATCGTTTGACGGATCTCCTCCCGGGCTACCGATCTAACTCGATTTGCATCCTGAGCTTGTGCATCCGCGCCTGCCAGATTATTCTGTCTGTGCCGGTGTCGCCTGCGTTCACTGCTAGACACTTCCGGTTCCTCCCAATGCCTAGTGTAACTCCGGCTAGGGCGTGGTGTTGAATGGAGCCTCTCCCGGCTATGAGAATATGCTTGTTGTTGTATTAACGCCGTATTAAGTAGATCCTTAACCCTGCGTGCCTCCAACGCCACAGGCGATGTCCCCTCAATGGGTAAAGCGGCCAAGCGTGAAGCAGCAGCAACGATGTTGTCCAAGGGATTTGAATAATGACCCGGAGGGGTAGGAACGTGAGGCGTAGACGTGACCCGCCGATCTTGCTCCGCACTAGGTTGCTGAACCGGCTCATCCCTTGTCGGGGGGCGCCCTCCGGTTTAGAGCCGGATCATCACTGGTCCCCGCCCCGGGTGTCCTGAAAAGATCTGTCGCCTCGGAAACCGACGGTAGACGAGACTGGTACTTCCGACTCCTTACTCCCTGTGCAGAGGCCTGCTCCATCCTTAGGTGAAAAGCCAGATTATTCAGCTCTGCCTGCCTTATTGCTATCATAGCCTTCTCTATTTTCAGATCTTCTCTTGCTTGATCAATCCGGCCTTTTAGCTGAAGGAGCTCTGCATCATGTTGCGCCTTGTCTGCTGGAGCTACCTCTGCCATGGCTCGGGCTGTGAACTCCTCGACTAAGGTGGATAGAACGTCAGTGGGCGAGAGGGCCTGGACACTCCCCCCTGCACCAGCTTCTGTTGTCGCCCCGATCACCATGGACTGCGGCGTAGGTTGTGAACCGGCCATAAAGACAGCCACCCGGTTTGGCAGGACAAAGGGGCCCGGAATACTGTCTCCGTCGGACTCCCCCTCAGACCGGCCATCCCGCAACTGATACAAAGATTCAGTCTCTCCGGATGAAGATTCGTCGTCGGAGTAGACAACTGTCTCGCCATCGGACTCTGATCCGTCCCCGGCTTGAACCCCGTGAACTGCTCCAACGAAAACGTGCTTCATGGCAGGCTGAATCTGGGCTGATCTCGCACGCTGAGCCGGCTCGACGATGTTGGGGAAGATGTCCGGCTCAGGTCCCGGTTCGCCGATCTTGCCGATGAAGACGTGGATGCCGCCGAAGGGAACCCGGTATCCGTATACGATTGAATCGGCCTCCGATCCCCAACCTGCGTCGTCGATGTAGATCCGGCCGCGGCGACTCTTGGTCATCCGGCCGACCGCGTAACCCTTGAGCCCTTCAAAGCTGCCCTTCAAGAACTCGAAACCATCGTGCGGATGCCCCACGGTGGGCGCCAACTGTCGTGGAATTAACACGGCAGATGTCCGGTTTAATGGACTTGATAATGGAACCATCGCACGGGTTAGCTTGAAGGGGTTAGAAGCACACAAAGGACACAGAGGGTTTATACTAGTTCGGCCCCTTCGATGAAGGTAAAAGCCTACGTCTAGTTTGGTTTAGTATTGCTTGGGCGTCGATGAACAGGGAGCGGATCGCTTGCCTGTGTCTCGACGGGTTGTTTCTTGCTTGTCCCTGAACCGTCGCCGTGTCGTCCCTTTATATAGAGGCGATGCCCGGTCCGGTTTACAGAGTCCCGAGGCCGGCTCATACTTGTGTCCGCCTCGGTCTCTGCTCTTTCTTCCTTATCTCTCAAGTTACATGATCAGGCGGTTTACAAATCGTAACTCTATACATGGGCCTTAAGATCTCATGGGCCGTAGCCTCCACTAAGTATTACAATGATACAACGTTATTACCATAATTCGGTTTACACTAGCCGGTTCATACCTGCTAGTAATATCCCTGACAGGATTGATTGAATCCTTGACATCGTGGTTCATCCGATAAGATCATCATGGAACATGTGGGAGCCAACATGGGTATCCAGATCCCGCTATTGGTTATTGGCCGGAGAGATGTCTCGGTCATGTCTGCATGATTCCCGAACCCGTAGGGTCTACACACTTAAGGTTCGATGACGCTAGGGTAATAGGGAATGTATGTATGCGGTTACTGAATGTTTTTCGGAGTCCCGGATGAGATCCCGAAGGTGACGAGGAGTTTCGAAATAGTCCGGAGGTAAAGATTTATATATGGGAAGTCTGGTTTTGGTCACCGGAGTGATTTCGGGGTAACCGGTATTGTATGGGGACCACCGGAAGGTGTCCGGGGGTCCACCGGGTGGAGCCACCTACCCCGGTGGGCCAAGTGGACTAAGTAAAGGGGGGAACCATCCCCTGGTGGCCTGGTGCGCCCCCCCCCCCCCCAAGGGC